>CM042410.1:4246320-4538820 GCA_023634145.1 Thymallus thymallus
CATCACTATACACAGGGCCGGTTCCAGCCATATGAACTAACCAACCACACCACTATACACAGGGCCGGTTCCAGCCATATGAACTAACCAACCACACCACTATACACAGGGCCGGTTCCAGCCATATGATCTAACCAACCACATCACTATACACAGGGCCGGTTCCAGCCATATGAACTAACCAACCACACCACTATACACAGGGCCGGTTCCAGCCATATGAACTAACCAACCACATCACTATACCCAAGGCAGGTTCCAGACATATGAACTAACCAACCACACCACTATACACAGGGCCGGTTCCAGCGATATAAACTAACCAACCACATCACTATACACAGGGCCGGTTCCAGCCATATGAACTAACCAACCACACCACTATACACAGGGCCGGTTCCAGCCATATGAACTAACCAACCACATCACTATACACAGGGCCGGTTCCAGCCATATGAACTAACCAACCACATCACTATACACAGGGCCGGTTCCAGCCATATGAACTAACCAACCACATCACTATACACAGGGCCGGTTCCAGCCATATGAACTAACCAACCACACCACTATACACAGGGCCGGTTCCAGCCATATGAACTAACCAACCACATCACTATACACAGGGCCGGTTCCAGCCATATGAACTAACCAACCACATCACTATACACAGGGCCGGTTCCAGCCATATGAACTAACCAACCACACCACTATACACAGGGCCGGTTCCAGCCATATGAACTAACCAACCACATCACTATACACAGGGCCGGTTCCAGCCATATGAACTAACCAACCATACCACTATACACAGGGCCGGTTCCAGCCATATGAACTAACCAACCACACCACTATACACAGGGCCGGTTCCAGCCATATGAACTAACCAACCACATCACTATACACAGGGCCGGTTCCAGCCATATGAACTAACCAACCACACCACTATACACAGGGCCGGTTCCAGCCATATGAACTAACCAACCACACCACTATACACAGGGCCGGTTCCAGCCATATGATCTAACCAACCACATCACTATACACAGGGCCGGTTCCAGCCATATGAACTAACCAACCACACCACTATACACAGGGCCGGTTCCAGCCATATGAACTAACCAACCATACCACTATACACAGGGCCGGTTCCAGCCATATGAACTAACCAACCACACCACTATACACAGGGCCGGTTCCAGCCATATGAACTAACCAACCACACCACTATACACAGGGCCGGTTCCAGCCATATGATCTAACCAACCACATCACTATACACAGGGCCGGTTCCAGCCATATGAACTAACCAACCACACCACTATACACAGGGCCGGTTCCAGCCATATGATCTAACCAACCACACCACTATACACAGGGCCGGTTCCAGCCATATGAACTAACCAACCACACCACTATACACAGGGCCGGTTCCAGCCATATGAACTAACCAACCACACCACTATACACAGGGCCGGTTCCAGCCATATGATCTAACCAACCACATCACTATACACAGGGCCGGTTCCAGCCATATGAACTAACCAACCACATCACTATACACAGGGCCGGTTCCAGCCATATGAACTAACCAACCACACCACTATACACAGGGCCGGTTCCAGCCATATGAACTAACCAACCACATCACTATACACAGGGCCGGTTCCAGCCATATGAACTAACCAACCACACCACTATACACAGGGCCGGTTCCAGCCATATGAACTAACCAACCACACCACTATACACAGGGCCGGTTCCAGCCATATGAACTAACCAACCACATCACTATACACAGGGCCGGTTCCAGCCATATGAACTAACCAACCACACCACTATACACAGGGCCGGTTCCAGCCATATGAACTAACCAACCACATCACTATACACAGGGCCGGTTCCAGCCATATGAACTAACCAACCATACCACTATACACAGGGCCGGTTCCAGCCATATGAACTAACCAACCACACCACTATACACAGGGCCGGTTCCAGCCATATGAACTAACCAACCACATCACTATACACAGGGCCGGTTCCAGCCATATGAACTAACCAACCACACCACTATACACAGGGCCGGTTCCAGCCATATGAACTAACCAACCACACCACTATACACAGGGCCGGTTCCAGCCATATGATCTAACCAACCACATCACTATACACAGGGCCGGTTCCAGCCATATGAACTAACCAACCACACCACTATACACAGGGCCGGTTCCAGCCATATGAACTAACCAACCATACCACTATACACAGGGCCGGTTCCAGCCATATGAACTAACCAACCACACCACTATACACAGGGCCGGTTCCAGCCATATGAACTAACCAACCACACCACTATACACAGGGCCGGTTCCAGCCATATGATCTAACCAACCACATCACTATACACAGGGCCGGTTCCAGCCATATGAACTAACCAACCACACCACTATACACAGGGCCGGTTCCAGCCATATGATCTAACCAACCACACCACTATACACAGGGCCGGTTCCAGCCATATGAACTAACCAACCACACCACTATACACAGGGCCGGTTCCAGCCATATGAACTAACCAACCACACCACTATACACAGGGCCGGTTCCAGCCATATGATCTAACCAACCACATCACTATACACAGGGCCGGTTCCAGCCATATGAACTAACCAACCACACCACTATACACAGGGCCGGAAAACGTGTTTTAAAACTGAAACATTTTCTTTACGCCCCATGGCAAAATGTGTAGTATTACAGGAAATTAACTTTAAAACAAAACATATTCTCTCCAACATCAAGAGGAGGGCCACTAAAATGTTTTGCCGCAAGGTGAGGGGCCCACAACCAAATCTCTCTCAGTGCCTCCAAAAGGCTAGAGCCGGTCCTGACTATAGACACACTGCAGAGACCAGCACAAGCAGCTGGTGCGGGAGGCAGTGTGGGTTGGAGCGCAGAACGTCACTGCAGCACGAGCACATGGCTTTCTGATGCGCTGGTGTGAGGTTCGTTATTCTCTGTTCCTCCGCCGTGCTCTGAAGTCCTCAGTTCAAACTCTTAAATCTGTAACCTGAATATTGGAAATGATATAACATTTTGACAATTGTAGGCTTCTTCTTTTTTTTTTTCTTTTTTTTCTTGTAGCCTTTTTATTTGTTATTTATGTTTGAGAATTTGGAACATAGTTTTAAAAGTGAAATGTTGTTGGATTGTACTCTGCAAAAGATGAAGATATTTGGCGGGTTGGATTACACACTGGTGAGATTTTTGTTGCTTATTATATGATCGTGATATTCATACACGCTCCCAGGGCTATAGTAACAACTTTCTAAAATAGCTTTCTAGAACAGGGATGGGGCTCAGATATATTTCCAAAATGTATTTAGAAACTCAGTCAGGGTCTCAACTTACTGTTGGAGTTACAATAGTCGAATACACAAGTTGCCGTTTTTAAATGTGCTTGTACATTAGCAGGTTCTCTCTTGTTGTCAGTAACTGATAGTCACTCAATTAGCCATGTCAGCTAATGGTTTTTAGATTGGTAAATTAGTCTAGCCAGCTATCTAAACTTGTTATCATGGCCGAATGACCAGCTGGGGTGACTTAATTTGGTTAGTCAGTCTCACTAAGATATATTAAAGACTGCAACCATTTCTCTCCTCCTCATGGCAAAATGTGTAGAATTGCACAAAAGGAAAACAATTGTTCTATTTGCTGTCAAGAGGGGGGGCCATTCAAATGTTTTGCTCACAGTGTGTGTGGGGTGTATGGATATCGGTACGCAAACTGCTGCCCCTCATGATGAGTTCAGAATATTTGTGGCCGCCGGTTGGTGATTTGAGTAAGAGGCATCTCAAAAGTAAATATATTTTGTTGTTTTCACCAATTTCTATGAAAGAAAGATGGAATAATTATGCCATCATTGTTTTAATGCGAGAGAGAGTGTGAAAGTGTGTGCCTGTCTGTTGATGGTTCCAATAGTAGTGGCAGGCTTTCTGTTTCTGAAGGTGCGATGGATTCTTTGTGTGTAGTGTTGTCCTGTATGGGGCACGTGTCAGGAAGTGTGTGTGTGTGTGTAGTGTTGTCCTGTATGGGGCACGTGTCAGGAAGTGTGTGTGTGTAGTGTTGTCCTTTATGGGGCACGTGTCAGGAAGTGTGTGTGTGTGTGTAGTGTTGTCCTGTATGGGGCACGTGTCAGGAAGGGTGTGTGTGTAGTGTTGTCCTTTATGGGGCACGTGTCAGGAAGTGTGTGTGTGTGTGTGTGTAGTGTTGTCCTGTATGGGGCACGTGTCAGGAAGTGTGTGTGTGTGTAGTGTTGTCCTTTATGGGGCACGTGTCAGGAAGTGTGTGTGTGTGTGTAGTGTTGTCCTGTATGGGGCACGTGTCAGGAAGTGTGTGTGTGTGTAGTGTTGTCCTTTATGGGGCACGTGTCAGGAAGTGTGTGTGTGTGTGTAGTGTTGTCCTGTATGGGGCACGTGTCAGGAAGGGTGTGTGTGTAGTGTTGTCCTGTATGGGGCACGTGTCAGAAAGGGTGTGTGTGTGTAGTGTTGTCCTGTATGGGGCACGTGTCAGGAAGGGTGTGTGTGTAGTGTTGTCCTGTATGGGGCACGTGTCAGGAAGGGTGTGTGTGTGTAGTGTTGTCCTGTATGGGGCACGTGTCAGGAAGTGTGTGTGTGTAGTGTTGTCCTGTATGGGGCACGTGTCAGGAAGTGTGTGTGTGTAGTGTTGTCCTTTATGGGGCACGTGTCAGGAAGTGTGTGTGTGTGTGTGTGTAGTGTTGTTGGGGCACGTGTCAGGAAGGGTGTGTGTGTGTAGTGTTGTCCTGTATGGGGCACGTGTCAGGAAGGGTGTGTGTAGTGTTGTCCTGTATGGGGCACGTGTCAGGAAGGGTGTGTGTGTGTGTTCTTTCCTCAACAGTTCTGCAATGTTGTCGCACACACAAAAGGTGACATAGAATAGAACAGAATAGAGTAGAACAGAATAGAATAGAGTAGAACAGAATATAATTGTGATGGCTTGGTTGTGGTAAGGCCTCTTACTCCCACCTAGGGGAGGAGAGAGGCACACAACCAAGTCATCACACCCTAACTAGGGTGATTATCATCCCCAATCAGAGACAGCTGTCTAGCGTTGTCTCTGATTGGGGATAGTATATAGGATCCACACACAGCCACCTGTGTGTGGATCATTGTTCATTTGTTTGTCTGCACTGCCAGCAGCATCCAAGTAAGTCACAGTGTTTTTCGTTTGTAATCGTGTTTGTTTTTTCAGTCTCCTTTTTATGTTTAAATGCTTCGTGAGAACACCTCATTTTTAATAAAAAGGATGACACTTCACCAGCGCTCCGTATATCGTCCCTTATATCCTACGCACCGTGACAGAATGATCCACCACCCTGGGACGCAACGGGGGATTACTTTGGGAGATATCCTCCTCGGTATGGGGAAAATTACCGAGGAGGAACACTCCCATTATCGTGCGGTGGAGGAAGGCTGGTGTCCGGAGCAGCAGAGGCGCCGAAGACGGGGGAAACGTCACCGGGCTAAAACTGAGGACCAGCCTGGAGCCCAGAAAAACCCCCAAACTGATTTTGGGGGGGGGCTATGGGGGTGGTCGGGGATCGAGGGAGAAGAGCCCCGACCACTGCACTCGTGGGGGTTCCAGGAGGAGCCCCTACAGCCGTGGGAGCAGGAGTACAGAGAGGAGTCGGAGGAAGACGACAGCGATGTGCTTCTGTTCCCTCACTCGTGGGGGTTCCCGGAGGAGCCCTCACAGGATGGGGATTGGCGTTGGAGTAGGGACGACAGGCATAGTCGTGCTCCAGCGTCAGTTCCCAGTCCGGTGCCTCCAGCGCCGGTCCAGAGTCGGAGGAGGAGGAGACCGACTCAGCGCACCAAACCATCGGTGCGCAACAATAGCCCGGTACGGCCCGCGCCTGCTCCGCGCACCAGCCCTATGGTGCGTTTCCCCAGCCCGGCGCGACCCGTGCCAGCTCAACGCACCGACCCAACGGTGCGTTTCCCCAGCCAGGTACAGCCCGTTCCAGCTACTCGCACCAAACCAGTGGTGCGTTCCCCCAGCCCGGAACGGTCTGTGCCTACTCCTCGCAACCAACCTATGGTGTGTGTCTCCAGCCCGGTGCGACCCGTGCCAGCTCCTCGCACCAGACCTATGGTGCGTGTCCCCAGTCCAGTACGCCCCGTGCCTACTCCACGCACGGAGGCTACCGCGACGGTCACCAGCACAGCTCTGTGGTTGGAGACCATCTCTGCGTCGGTGCCCAGAGTGGGCACGACGTTCAGTCCTGCTGTGGAGCTGGAGCTCCATAGCGCGTCGGTGCCCAGTCTGGGGCCGACAGCCAGCCCAACCACAGGGCTGGAAACCCTCTCTGCGTCGGTGCCCAGGGTGGGCACGACGTTCAGCCCCGCTGTGGAGCAGGAGCTCCATAGCGCGTCGGTGCCCAGTGTGGGGCCGACAGCCAGCCCAACCAGAGGGCTGGAAACCATCTCTGCGTCGGTGCCCAGGGTGGGCACGACGTTCAGCCCCGCTGTGGAGCAGGAGCTCCATAGCGCGTCGGTGCCCAGCGTGGGGCCGACAGCCAGCCCAACCAGAGGGCTGGAAACCATCTCTGCGTCGGTGCCCAGGGTGGGCACGACGTTCAGCCCCGCTGTGGAGCAGGAGCTCCATAGCGTGTCGGTGCCCAGTCTGGGGCCGACAGCCAGCCCAACCAGAGGGCTGGAAACCATCTCTGCGTCGGTGCCCAGGGTGGGCACGACGTTCAGCCCCGCTGTGGAGCAGGAGCTCCATAGCGTGTCGGTGCCCAGTCTGGGGCCGACAGCCAGCCCAACCACAGGGCTGGAAACCCTCTCCGCGTCGGTGCCCAGGGTGGGCACGACGTTCAGCCCCACCAGAGGGTTGGGAACCATCTCTGCGTCGGTGCCCAGCGTGGGCACGACGTTCAGTCCCGCTGTGGAGCAGGAGCTCCATAGCGTGTCGGTGCCCAGTCTGGGGCCGACAGCCAGACCAGCTGCAGGGCTGAAGACCACCTCTGCGTCGGTGCCCAGGGTGGGCACGGCATCCAGCCTGAGGTCTCCGGAGAAGGTCAGCAGCCCGAGGCCTCCTGTGACGATCAGTAGCCCGAGGCCTCCTGTAAGGGTCAGCAGCCTGAGGCCTCCTGTGAAGGTCAGCAGCCCGAGACCTCCGGAGAAGGTCAACAGCCCGAGGCCTCCAGAGAAGGTCAGCAGCCCGAGGCCTCCAGAGAAGGTCAGCAGCCCCAGGCCTCCAGTGAAGGTCAGCAGCCCGAGGCCTCCAGTGAAGGTCAGCAGCCCGAGGCCTCCAGTGAAGGTCAGCAGCCCGAGGCCTCCAGTGAAGGTCAGCAGCCCGAGGCCTCCAGTGAAGGTCAGCAGCCCGAGGCCTCCAGTGAAGGTCAGCAGCCCGAGGCCTCCAGTGAAGGTCAGCAGCCCGAGGCCTCCAGTGAAGGTCAGCAGCCCGAGGCCTCCAGTGAAGGTGAGCAGCCCGAGGCCTCCAGCGAAGGTCAGCGCCACGCCACCTCCAGCGAAGGTCAGCGCCACGCCACCTCCAGCGAAGGTCAGCGCCACGCCACCTCCAGCGAAGGTCAGCGCCACGCCACCTCCAGCGAAGGTCAGCGCCACGCCACCTCCAGCGAAGGTCAGCGCCACGCCACCTCCAGCGAAGGTCAGCGCCACGCCACCTCCAGCGAAGGTCAGCGCCACGCCACCTCCAGCGAAGGTCAGCGTTCCGCCACCTCCAGCGAAGGTCAGCGTTCCGCCACCTCCAGCGAAGGACAGCAGCCCGGAGCCTCCAGCCACAGCTCAAGGCCTGGAGCCTCCTCCACCGGTGCCCAGTCCGGGGCCGGTCGTCTGCTTCGCTCCAGTGCCGGAGCAGTCCGCTCCACCGGTGCCCAGTCCGGGGCCGGTCGTCTACGTCGCTCCAGTGCCGGAGCAATCCGCTCCACCGGTGCCCAGTCCGGGGCCGGTCGTCTACGTCGCTCCAGAGACGGAGCAGTCCGCTCCACCGGTGCCCAGTCCGGGGCCGGTCATCTGCGTCGCTCCAGTGCCGGAGCAATCCGCTCCACCGGTGCCCAGTCCGGGGCCGGTCATCTACGTCGCTCCAGAGAAGGAGCAGTCCGCTCCACCGGTGCCCAGTCCGGGGCTGGTTGTCAGCCCCTCTCCAGGGTCGAGGGCTCCCGCACCAGGGTCCAGACAGGACTTGGTGAATGGCGGGAGTACTGAGGGGGGAACCACCGCGCCGGGGTCCGGACCGGACCGGGTGTGCAACCGTGAGGTAGGAGGAAAGCTACTCTCACGGCCTGTGCCACGTCCGGAACCGGAACCGGAGCCCCCACCAGCAACCACCTCAGTACCCCGCCATGTCCCCCCTAGTTTTTTGGACAATTTTTTTTTACTTTTCAGGAGAGGGGGGATTTAGGGTGCGATCGGGAGTCCGCACCTTGGGGGGGGGGTACTGTGATGGCTTGGTTGTGGTAAGGCCTCTTACTCCCACCTAGGGGAGGAGAGAGGCACACAACCAAGTCATCACACCCTAACTAGGGTGATTATCATCCCCAATCAGAGACAGCTGTCTAGCGTTGTCTCTGATTGGGGATAGTATATAGGATCCACACACAGCCACCTGTGTGTGGATCATTGTTCATTTGTTTGTCTGCACTGCCAGCAGCATCCAAGTAAGTCACAGTGTTTTTCGTTTGTAATCGTGTTTGTTTTTTCAGTCTCCTTTTTATGTTTAAATGCTTCGTGAGAACACCTCATTTTTAATAAAAAGGATGACACTTCACCAGCGCTCCGTATATCGTCC
Source organism: Thymallus thymallus (assembly GCA_023634145.1). Lineage (NCBI taxonomy): Eukaryota > Metazoa > Chordata > Actinopteri > Salmoniformes > Salmonidae > Thymallus > Thymallus thymallus. Next base: position 4,255,159 of record CM042410.1, read on the forward strand.
CTTATATCCTACGCACCGTGACAATAATAGAACAGAATAGAGTAGAACAGGATAGAATAGAGTAGAACAGGATAGAATAGAGTAGAACAGAATAGAGTAGAATAGAATAGAGTAGAACAGAATATAATAGAGCAGAATATAATAGAACAGAATAGAGTAGAACAGGATAGAATAGAGTAGAACAGAATAGAACAGAATAGAACAGAACAGAATAGAGTAGAACAGAATATAATAGAACAGAATATAATAGAACAGAATAGAGTAGAACAGAATATAATAGAACAGAATAGAGTAGAACAGGATAGAATAGAGTAGAACAGAATAGAACAGAATAGAGCAGAACAGAATAGAACAGAATAGAATAGAACAGAATAGAACAGAACAGAATCCTCTCCTCTCCTCTCCTCTCCTCTCCTCTCCTCTCCTCTCCTCTGTACGTTAGCTACAGACAGAGACATTAACCCCCCCCCTCCCCTCCCCACCCCTTTGTCTCGGTCTCTAGGACTTCTCCTACGATGACAATAAGGTGGAGTTCAACGTGGATGCTCCTAACGGTGTGGTGATGGAAGGTTACCTGTTTAAGAGGGCCTCCAACGCCTTCAAGACCTGGAACAGGTGAGATAGAAACACCTGTCCTGCTCCTCAACTACCACCAAGCAGTACTGTTTGATTCAGAGTGCTACTTCATCTAACTCAGTCTCCTCCTCTCCTCCCTCCCTCTCTCTCTCCTTCCAGGCGGTGGTTCTCCATACAGAACAGCCAGCTGGTCTACCAGAAGAGACTTAAGGTAAGAACAGAACTGGGACTTTTGAAAGAATAGAATAGCTAGGTAATCATAGCTGGAATGCCAGTCTGTTTGTGCTATCATTAGGCTAGTGGCCAAACCATACCCACATAGTGTTACCATACCCACATACTGTTACTATACCCACATACTGTTACCACATACTGTTACCATACCCACATACTGTTACTATACCCACATACTGTTACCACATACTGTTACCATACCCACATACTGTTACCACATACTGTTACCATACCCACATACTGTTACTATACCCACATACTGTTACCACATACTGTTACCATACACACATACTGTTACCACATACTGTTACCATACCCACATACTGTTACCATACCCACATACTGTTACCACATACTGTTACCATACCCACATACTGTTACCACATACTGTTACCATACCCACATACTGTACCCACATACTGTTACCACATACTGTTACCATACCCACATACTGTTACCACATACTGTTACCATACCCACATACTGTTACTATACCCACATACTGTTACCACATACTGTTACCATACCCACATACTGTTACCACATACTGTTACCATACCCACATACTGTTACTATACCCACATACTGTTACCACATACTGTTACCATACCCACATACTGTTACTACATACTGTTACCACATACTGTTACCATACCCACATAGTGTTACCATACCCACATAGTGTTACCATACCCACAGTGTTACCATACCCACATAGTGTTACCATACCCACATAGTGTTACCATACCCACAGTGTTACCATACCCACATAGTGTTACCATACCCACATAGTGTTACCATACCCACATAGTGTTACCATACCCACATAGTGTTACCATACCCACATAGTGTTACCATACCCACACAGTGTTACCATACCCACACAGTGTTACCATACCCACATAGTGTTACCATACCCACACAGTGTTACCATACCCACACAGTGTTACCATACCCACATAGTGTTACCATACCCATAGTGTTACCATACCCACATAGTGTTACCATACCCATAGTGTTACCATACCCACATAGTGTTACCATACCCACATAGTGTTACCATACCCACATAGTGTTACCATACCCACATAGTGTTACCATACCCACAGTGTTACCATACCCACATAGTGTTACCATACCCACATAGTGTTACCATACCCACATAGTGTTACCATACCCACATAGTGTTACCATACCCACATAGTGTTACCATACCCACATAGTGTTACCATACCCACATAGTGTTACCATACCCATAGTGTTACCATCCCCACAGTGTTACCATACCCACAGTGTTACCATACCCACAGTGTTACCATACCCATAGTGTTACCATACCCACATAGTGTTACCATACCCACATAGTGTTACCATACCCATAGTGTTACCATACCCACATAGTGTTACCATACCCACATAGTATTACCATACCCATAGTGTTACCATACCCACAGTGTTACCATACCCACAGTGTTACCATACCCACAGTGTTACCATACCCACAGTGTTACCATACCCACAGTGTTACCATACCCACATAGTGTTACCATACCCACATAGTGTTACCATACCCACATAGTGTTACCATACCCACATAGTGTTACCATACCCACATAGTGTTACCATACCCACAGTGTTACCATACCCACATAGTGTTACCATACCCACATAGTGTTACCATACCCACATAGTGTTACCATACCCACAGTGTTACCATACCCACAGTGTTACCATACCCACATAGTGTTACCATACCCACATAGTGTTACCATACCCACATAGTGTTACCATACCCACATAGTGTTACCATACCCACATAGTGTTACCATACCCACATAGTGTTACCATACCCACATAGTGTTACCATACCCACATAGTGTTACCATACCCACATAGTGTTACCATACCCACATAGTGTTACCATACCCACAGTGTTACCATACCCACATAGTGTTACCATACCCACAGTGTTAGAATACCCACATAGTGTTACCATACCCACATAGTGTTACCATACCCACATAGTGTTACCATACCCACATAGTGTTACCATACCCACATAGTGTTACCATACCCACATAGTGTTACCATACCCACATAGTGTTACCATACCCACATAGTGTTACCATACCCACATAGTGTTACCATACCCACATAGTGTTACCATACCCACATAGTGTTACCATACCCACAGTGTTACCATACCCACATAGTGTTACCATACCCACATAGTGTTACCATACCCACATAGTGTTACCATACCCACATAGTGTTACCATACCCACATAGTGTTACCATACCCACATAGTGTTACCATACCCACATAGTGTTACCATACCCACAGTGTTACCATACCCACATAGTGTTACCATACCCACATAGTGTTACCATACCCACATAGTGTTACCATACCCACAGTGTTACCATACCCACAGTGTTACCATACCCACAGTGTGTTACCATACCCACATAGTGTTACCATACCCACATAGTGTTACCATACCCACATAGTGTTACCATACCCACATAGTGTTACCATACCCACAGTGTTACCATACCCACATAGTGTTACCATACCCACATAGTGTTACCATACCCACAGTGTTACCATACCCACATAGTGTTACCATACCCACATAGTGTTACCATACCCACATAGTGTTACCATACCCACAGTGTTACCATACCCACAGTGTTACCATACCCACATAGTGTTACCATACCCACATAGTGTTACCATACCCACATAGTGTTACCATACCCACATAGTGTTACCATACCCACAGTGTTACCATACACACATCAGCCCAACAGACAAAACAAACAGCATTAGGATATCTTTATGCATCTTGGAAATATAGATACATTAGGTGGAAATATCAACTAGGAATATTTATGATGAATGTAAACTTTCCAATTCAAATGTGGTCTCATTCAGTGCTGTATGGTGCTGTATGGTGCTGTATGGTGCTGTATGGTGCTGTATGGTGCTGTATGGTGCTGCCTGACAAAAATACATACAGTTACACATGTATTCCACTCCAGCCATTACAATGAGCCTGTCCTCCTATAGCTCCTCCCACCAGCCTCCTCGGCTCCAAATACATTATTGCATCCCAAATCCAATATGGCTGCCGCTATACCATTAAATGGTGGTTTAATCACCTATATGTTTTAAATGAGAGACATCTTTCATATGTGTCTACTGTATTTATGACTATGATAGATAGATAGATAGATAGATAGATAGATAGATAGATAGATAGATAGATAGATAGATAGATAGATAGATAGATAGATAGATAGATAGATAGATGTAGAAAAGGCAGCAGACTGCTTAGCATGTCAACACCAAGTATTCTAAGTCACAAGGCTATTTCAGGATCAATTGGGCAACTGGGAGGCTCCAACAAAAGGCAAGAGAACCCTGGACACCCTCTCCCTAATGGTATTATCCATATTGGATTGGAGGCAAAATCCAGGCTGGCCCCAAAGACAATCTGTGCTGGCCTCCTGACTAAATCCAGGCTGGCCCCAAAGACAATCTGTGCTGGCCTCCTGACTAAATCCAGGCTGGCCCCAAAGATAATCTGTGCTGGCCTCCTGACTAAATCCAGGCTGGCCCCAAAGATAATCTGTGCTGGCCTCCTGACTAAATCCAGGCTGGCCCCAAAGATAATCTGTGCTGGCCTCCTGACTAAATCCAGGCTGGCCCCAAAGATAATCTGTGCTGGCCTCCTGACTAAATTGCAAGAGTAGGGGCTAAAGATACACTGCTTGACACTGCTCTCTGCCAATAGGATGCCCTGACGGTGGTGGTGGAGGACCTGAGGCTGTGTTCAGTCAAACCCTGTGAGGACGGAGAGAGGAGGTTCTGCTTCGAGGTTGTGTCCCCCACTAAGTAAGTGTGTGTGTGTGTGTATATATATAAATATATGTGTATGTATGTGTGAATATGATCATTCGGTGTGTGTGTGTATACTGTATATATACAGTACCAGTCAAAGGTTTGGACACACCTACTCATTCAAGGGTTTTTCTTTATTTTGTACTATTTTCTACATTGTAGAATAATAGTGAAGACATCAAAACTATGAAATAACACATATGGAATCATATAGTAACCAAAAACGTGTTAAACAAATCTATCTACAGCGGGTGAAATAAGTATTGAACACGTCACCATTTGTCTTTGGAAATATATTTCCAAAGGTGCTATTGACATGAAACCTTCACCAGATGTTGGTAACAACCCAAATAATCCATACATACAAAGAAACCACTACTAAAGGACACCAATAATAAGAAGAAGAGACTTGTTTGGCCCAAGAAACACAAGCAGTGGACATTAGACCGGTGGAAATTTGACACACTTATTTTACGGCTAGAATCAACATTATGAATGCCGGTTGACATTGCAAATTAAATCGTTAACGCTATTACTGAAGTAGATATTGAGAGTTGAAGGATGGATACATTATTTTCACAGGCATTTTTGCACTACATTTTGCACTCTGTATATAGATCTTCTATTGTGTTTTTGACTGTTTGTTTACTGTGTAACTGTGTTGTTTTTGTCACACTGCTTTGCTTTGTCTTGGCCAGGTCGCAGTTGTAAATGAGAACTTGTTCTCAACTGACCTACCTGGTTAAATAAAGGTGAAATAAAAATAAAACAGGCATTTTGAGTTTTTTGGGGGGAGGAGGATTACAGAAGCACTCCCATCCGACAGTTGGATTATTCTAAATTCACAAAAGCATCTGTAGTGCTCAATCCAACACAACCGAACATTGCGACTTGTCACATGAAACGCATCTTTTTCATTCACATGTAGGAGAGTGAAAGCAATTTGTAATGGACTACCATGTTAATAACGTGTGAGAAATATATTTATGTCCGGGGGCTTCGGGCTATGCTAGACAGAAACTGGTTATAGTTCGTGCATTTTGTCTTATTGAATAGGCTACTTTAATAACAGATGTAACCTACATACATGACTTTAAAACGTTTAGAAACACCATAGACATGGCTACTACATTAACGTTTCGCCGACAGGTGACATGCGATCTATAACTATTTGGATTCTCTGAATGATTTATACCAGCAGGTGTCCCTAGTGTAAACGAGGCCTGGAGTAACGAATCTTTTCTCCAAGCAATTGGCTGGTAAGCCTCATCGTTTCAACGAGGCCTCGTTTTAGCATCACTATACTCATAGAGGTCTCTGCTAAGCACACAACAATATCATCACCAGCAAAATCATAATAAATGCTGGGATCTGGTCCCAGTCTTACCTTATATGGGTTTTTTTCTTGATTTGATCCGAGAAAAGGTTTCCACAATGTCACTAAAATCCATTTCTCTGACAAGTTCACTTTCAATTGACATCAACGGAAGCGACTGGAGGCGTCCTTGTGGCATTTTACTCCTAACTTCGTTTTTTATTCTTGCCATCAGAGAAAATGACCGTTCTTCAGAACTGCTGATTGGCAGAGTCAAGAATATTCTAAGAGACACAAATAAATTGGGGAAAGCTGATTGTAGTCCACATTCTTGGATTATTTTCAGCAAACGTGCTGGTGATCTGTCTTGCTCCGTTTTAATAAAACCTCGGAACTGAATCAATTCATCAGCAAGGCTGCTGTCCAGATCACCAGGGTTAGCCAAAGCTAGTCGATGGGCCTGTTCTATCACATTACTAGAAGGCAGCTCCCGAGTTTATCAATAGCAACAATACAATTATCCACTTTAAATGTCTGTCTTCCATTGAGAGTGTTTGTATCCACCTCTGTACCTCCCTCATCCGCAAAGTTTTTGCGTTTCCTCGTTCTCTGTTGGTCATGCCTATAGAACTGGCACACACCTGGCACACACCTGGCACACACCTGGCACACACCTGGCACACACCTGGCACACACCTGGCACACACCTGGCACACACCTGGCACACACCTGGCACACACCTGGCACACACCTGGCACATTTAAAGCTTCCGTTTCAAATTGTTCGAATCGATCCCACTGAGCTAAAACAAAGTTGCGTAATGATTCAAGTAAACGCACCGCTGTCTTCAGGTCCATATCCCTTTTCCAATGGCAATGCCAGGCTGCAACTGCTAATGCTAGCATGACTAGTGCTCGCCTCCAAATCCTCACTAAGAGTAACATTCGTGTTATTTTTATCCTCTGTAGTTAAAACCCTTCTTTGCCTCCAGGCTGTGTAAGGGCTATTTGAACAAGAAGGAGAGTAATGGAGTGCTGCATCAGATCACCTCACCTCAACCCAATTGAGATAAGTTGGACCGCAGAGTGAAGGAAAAGTAGCAAACAAGTGCTCAGCATATATGTGGGAACTCCTTCAAGACTGTTGGAAAAGCATTTTTTTTATTTTATTTTTTATTTCACCTTTATTTAACCAGGTAGGTCAGTTGAGAACAAGTTCTCATTTACATCTGCGACCTGGCCAAGACAAAGCAAAGCAGTGAGACAAAAACAACACAAGAGTTACACAGTAAACAAACATACAGTCAATAACACAATAGAAAATCTATATACAGAGTGCAAATGTAGTGCAAAATGCAGTAAGGTTAGGAGGTAGGACAATAAATAGACCATAGTGGTGAGATAAATTACAGATTATCATCATTAACACAGCAATGAAGGATGTGCAAATAGAGATACTGGAGTGCAAGATTAGCAAAAAATAAATAAATATGGGGATGAGGTAGTAGGGTGGGCTATTCACAGAAGGGCTATATACAGGTGCAGTGATCAATAAGCAGCTTTGACAGCTGATGCTTAAAGTTGTTGACTGAGATAGGAACTTCCAGCTTCAATGATTTTTGCAATTCGTTCCAGTCATTGGCAGCAGAGAACTGGAAGGAAAGGCGACCAAAGGAGGTGTTGGCTTTGGGGGTGACCAGTGAGATATACCTGCTGGAGCGCATGCTACGGGTGGGTGTTGCTATGGTGACCAGTGAGCTGAGATAAGGCGGGGATTTACCTAATAAAGACTTATTGATGACCTGGAGCCAGTGGGTTTGGCGACGAATATATAATGAAGGCCAACCAACAAGAGCATACAGGTCGCAGTGGTGGGTAGTATATGGGGCTTTGGTAACAAAACGGATGGCACTGTGATAGACTACATCCAATTTGCTGAGCAGAGTGTTGGAGGCTAGTTTGTAAATGACATCGCCGAAATCAAGGATCGGTAGGATAGTCAATTTTACAAGGGCATGTTTGGCAGCATGAGTGAAGGAGGCTTTGTTGCGAAATAGGAAGCCGATTCTGGATTTAATTTTGGATTGGAGATGGTTGATGTGAGTCTGGAAGTTGAGTTTACAGTCTAACCAGATGCCTAGGTATTTGTAGGTGTCCACGTATTCTAAGTCGGACCCGTCGAGAGTAGTGATGATAGTCCGGTGGGCGGGTGCGGGCAGCGTTCGATAGAAAAGCATGCATTTGGTTTTACTAGCATTTAAGAGCAGTTGGAGGCCACGGAAGGAGTGTTGTATGGCGTTGAAGCTTGTTTGAAGGTTAGTAAACACAGTGTCCAAAGAGCATTCCAGGTGACTACCTCATGAAGCTGGTTGAGAGAATGCCAGGAGTGTGCAAAGCTGTCATCAAGGCAAAGGGTGGCTACTTTGAAGAATATAAAATATAAAATATATTTTGATTTCATTTTGATTTGTTTAACACTTTTTGGGTTACTACATGATTCCCTATGTGTTATTTCATATAGTAAAAATAAAGAAAAACCCTTGAATGAGTAGGCGTATTCCAAACTTTGGTACTGGTACAGTGTGTGCGTGTCTTCTCCTCACCCTCTTCTCTCCCACTAGGAGCTGTATGCTCCAGGCAGTCTGACTCTCCTCACCCTCTTCTCTCCCACTTCATTTACCCAGTCTGTCTATTAAGTAAACTATTATTACCCTCGCTCATATCATGGCATTTTGCACCTGCCCTGTGTTTTGTTGTAGCTGCTTGACAATGAAATTTCCCCCCCGGGGGATCAATAAAGTACCTATCTATCTATCTATCTATCTATCTATCTATCTATCTATCTATCTATCTATCTATCTATCTATCTATCTATCTATCTATCTATCTATCTATCTATCTATCTATCTATCTATCTATCTATCTATCTATCTATCATCTTAGGAGCTGTATGCTCCAGGCAGAGTCTGAGAAGTTACGGCAGGCCTGGATCCAAGCTGTACAGGCCTCCATCGCCTCCGCATACAGAGAGATATCAGACAACTACTACATCGAGGTACTGACCCTAACCTTAACCCTGTCACTAACCTCAACTCTAATCATAATCCTAACATGAATCCTAACCTTAACCCTACAGAGAGAAATAAGACAACTACTACATTGAGGTACTAACCTTAACAATAACCCTAACCTTAACCCTACAGTGGGTACTATTCCATAGTCTCTCTATGCGCCAAAATACTACATGGAATAATAACATCAGGAATTCCAAAACAATGATTGTTCCTTCTGAAAGCCTTTAGCTGGGACCCACCCACCAGCTGACCTAAAGCCTTTAGCTGGGACCCACCCACCAGCTGACCTAAAGCCTTTAGCTGGGACCCACCCACCAGCTGACCTAAAGCCTTTAGCTGGGACCCACCCACCAGCTGACCTAAAGCCTTTAGCTGGGACCCACCCACCAGCTGACCTAAAGCCTTTAGCTGGGACCCACCCACCAGCTGACCTAAAGCCTTTAGCTGGGACCCACCCACCAGCTGACCTAAAGCCTTTAGCTGGGACCCACCCACCAGCTGACCTAAAGCCTTTAGCTGGGACCCACCCACCAGCTGACCTAAAGCCTTTAGCTGGGACCCACCCACCAGCTGACCTAAAGCCTTTAGCTGGGACCCACCCACCAGCTGACCTAAAGCCTTTAGCTGGGACCCACCCACCAGCTGACCTAAAGCCTTTAGCTGGGACCCACCCACCAGCTGACCTAAAGCCTTTAGCTGGGACCCACCCACCAGCTGACCTAAAGCCTTTAGCTGGGACCCACCCACCAGCTGACCTAAAGCCTTTAGCTGGGACCCACCCACCAGCTGACCTAAAGCCTTTAGCTGGGACCCACCCACCAGCTGACCTAAAGCCTTTAGCTGGGACCCACCCACCAGCTGACCTAAAGCCTTTAGCTGGGACCCACCCACAAGCTGACCTAAAGCCTTTAGCTGGGACCCACTCAAGTCAGTGGGTTGGGTTTGGACCTCCCATTTTGTAAACACTGAACTAGAACCAACCATAACCTACTTTCTGTCTGTGTCTTCCCCTAACTAACTAACTAACTAACTAACTAACTAACTAACTAACTAACTAACTAACTAACTAACTAACTAACTAACTAACTAACTAACTAACCATAACCACCCTCTGTTCTCGGTCTCTCTCTAGCGTCTGGACCGGACAGCCTCCCCCTCTACCAGCAGTATAGACTCAGCCAGCGAGCCCCGGGGTGAGAAAGCGGGGAGAGGGGGTGAGGGCAGAGGGGAGAGCATCCTCCACCGGGTGCAGACCCTCCCGGGTAACGAGCTGTGTTGTGACTGCTCCCAGGCTGCACCCTGCTGGGCCTCCATCAACCTGGGAGTCCTGCTCTGCATCGAGTGCTCCGGCATACACAGGTAAACTACACTACCCACAATGCTACAGGTAGGGAACTACTAGACCAGGGGTATTCAACTCTTACACTACGAGGTCCCTGATTAGAGGGGAGCAATGTAAAACGCAGTGGAACTGGCTTTGAGGTCCAGAGTTGAGTTTGAGGGTGCTAGACTATATTACTCACAATGCTATGGTGAACTAGACGAAATTACAACACCCTGAGTACACTTCTATGCATTTAGTGCGCCAGCATACACAGGTTAACTACACTACCCACAATGCCACAGGTAGTGAACTAAAAACAATACTGGAAACAATTGTCTGCAATAAGGACTATATCACGGGTGAGCAATTTACAAAGGCTGCACCTTGTTTCTAACTTCAGCCAGCGTCACCGTTTAACGGTGTTTACCACACTTACGTCAGTTCAGTCCCTACCTGTGACACCAAACCTGATAGATAACAGCCAAACAGCAGTGAGAGATAGGAGGTAGAACAGGTGAAAGTGACAGACAGGCATCAGACTGCAGACCTCGTCACAAGACCTAATCCCAATTTCTGTCATTCCAGACAGTCTGGGGATTACAATTGAATCTTTTGAAAACTAGTCCCTCCATACCTTCACAGATTACAGCCTATACAACACACATTCTCTACTCAGAGTTTGGGAACCCCTGCTGTACCTGACCTGTTGTCTCTCTCTCTCTGTGTTGTGTTGTCTTCTACAGGAGTCTAGGGGTTCACTGCTCCAAGGTGCGGTCACTAACACTGGACTCCTGGGAACCAGAGCTACTCAAGGTGTGTCTCTCACTTCCTGCTCAGCTTCACCTTGCTGATTCAAGATATGACATATTCCTTTCTAAGAAACTTCTTGGGACTCTAGGAATATCAATTTCAATTTAAGGGCTTTTTTGGTATGGGAAACATATGTTAACATTGCCAAAGCAAGTGAAGTAGATAGTAAACAATAAACATGTACAGTAAACATTACACTCAGAAGTTCCAAAAGAATAAAGACATTTCAAATGTCATATTGTGTGTATATATACAGTGTTGTAACAATGTACAAATAGTTAAAACAAATGGGAAAATAAATAAACATAAATATGGGTTGTATTTACAATGGTGTTTGTTCTTCACTGGTTGCCCTTTTCTTGTGGCAACAGGTCACAAATCTTGCTGCTGTGATTGCACACTGTGATATTTCACCCAGTAGATATGGGAGGGAAATATGTGTCTCTAATATGGTCATACATTTGGCAGGAGGTTAGGAAGTGCAGCTCCGTTTCGACCTTATTTTGTGGGCAGTGTGCACATAGCCTGTCTTCTCTTGAGAGCCAGGTCTGCCTACGGCAGCCTTTCTCAATAGCAAGGCTATGTGCACTGAGTCTGTACATAGTCAAAGCTTTCCTTAAGTTTGGGTCAGTCAGGTATTCTGCCACTGTGTACTCTCTGTTTAGGGCCAAATAGCATTCTAGTTTGCTTTGTTTTTTTGTTAGTTCTTTCCAATGTGTCAAGTAAATCTCATTTAGTTTTCTCATGATTTGGTTGGGTCTAATTGTATTGCTGTCCTGGGGCTCTGTGGGGTCTGTTTGTGTTAGTGAACAGAGCCCCAGGACCAGCATGCTTAGGGGACTCTTCTCCAGATTAATCTCTCAGTAGGTGATTGATTTTTCTGGATTTTGATAATTAGAGGGTATCGGCCTAATTCTGCTCTGCATGCATTATTTGGTGTTTTCGTTGTACACAGAGCATATTTTTACAGAATTCTGCATGCAGAGTCTCAATTTGGTGTTTGTCCCATTTTGTGAATTCTTGGTTGGTGAGCGGACCCCAGACCTCACAACCATAAAGGGCAATGGGTTCTATAACTGATTCAAGTATTTTGGCCAGATCCTAATTGGTATGTCGAATTCCTTTTGATGGCATAGAAGGCCCTTCTTGGCTTGTCTCTCAGATCATTCACAGCTTTGGGGAAGTTACCTGTGGCGCTGATGTTTAGGCCGAGGTATGTATAGTTTTTTGTGTGCTCTAGAGCAATGGTGTGTAGATGGAATTTGTATTTGTGGTCCTGGCAACTGGACCTTTTTTGGAACACCATTATTTTGGTCTTTACTGAGATTTACTGTCAGGGCCCAGGTCTAACAGAATCTGTGCAGAAGATCTAGGTGCTGCTGTAGGCCCTCCTTGGTTGGTGACAGACACACCAGATCATCAGCAAACAGTAGACATTTGACTTCAGATTCTAGTAGGGTGAGGCTGGGTGCTGCAGACTGTTCTAGTGCCCTCGCCAATTCGTTGATATATATATGTTGAAGAGGGTGGGGCTTAAACTGCATCCCTGTCTCACCCCACGGCCCTGTGGAAAGAATTGTGTGTGTTTTTTGCCAGTTTTAACCGCACACTTGTTGTTTGTGTACATGGATTTTATAATGTCATATGTTTTTCCCCCAACACCACTTTCCATGAATTTGTATAGTAGACCCTCATGCCAAATTGAGTCAAATACATTTTTGAAATCAACAAAGCATGAGAAGACTTTGCTTTTGTTTTGGTTCGTTTGTTTGTCAATTAGGGTGTGCAGGGTGAATACGTGGTCTGTTGTACAGTAATTTGGTAAAAATCCTATTTGACATTTGCTCAGTACATTGTTTTCACTGAGGAATTGAACTAGTCTGCTGTTAATGATAATGCAGAGGATTTTCCCAAGGTTGCTGTTGATGCATATCCCACGGTAGTTATTGGGGTCAAATTTGTCTCCACTTTTGTGGATTGGGGTGATCAGTCCTTGGTTCCAAATATTGGGGAAGATGCCAGAGCTGAGGATGATGTTAAAGAGTTTAAGTATAGCCAATTGGAATTTGTGGTCTGTGTATTTTATCATTTCATTGAGGATACCATCAACACTTTTTGGGTTGGAGGGTTTGTATTTTGTCCTGTAGTTCATTCAATGTAATTGGAGAATCCAGTGGGTTCTGGTCTTTAATAGTTGATTCTAGGATTTGCATTTGATCACGTATATATATTTTATATATATTATATATATTTGCTCTTTGTTTTTGTTTTTTAATATGGTTTAGGTTTTCTACTGCCAAGTTTACACCTTCACTATTACAGTGGAACGTTTTTTCCAGGAAAATGTCTAGAACGAATTTGTTGTTGCCTAATTGTTTTTTGGTAGATTTCAACACTATTTTCCTTCAATCTATAGCATTTCTTAAAATTATTAAGTTCCTTTGGCTTTGATGCCTCATGATTGAGCATAGCTCTGTTCAAATAGAGTGTGATTTTGCTGCGAACTGATAGGGGTGTCAGTGGGCTGACTGAACGCTCTGAGAGACTCTGGGTTGAGGTCAGTGATAAAGTAGTCTACAGTACTAGATAGATAGATAGATAGATAGATAGATAGATAGATAGATAGATAGATAGATAGATAGATAGATAGATAGATAGATAGATAGATAGATAGATAGATAGATAGATAGATAGATAGATAGATAGATAGATAGATATTTTATTGATCCCCGAGGGGAAATTTCCCCCCAATAGAATCCCCATACTTTAACAATGACAGCTTCTCCATCCTTGAGGGAGAGATCAACCATATCCAGGCCCAGAGACATGTACTAGTCTGTGGCGACCTAAATGCCAGAACTGGACAAGAACCTGACACCCTCAGCACACGTGGGGACAAACTACTACTACTGCCAAGACATGAGCTATATGTGTACCGATTGTAGGAGTCCCCTGGAAGCCTACCATTGACTAAGTACAGACCCAGCGTCCGACAGAGCTGCAGGAGTTGTGACCCGTTTTTGTTGGTTATGTTGTCGTAGTTGTCTATGGGGGAGGGAATGCTGTCACCTCCAGGTAGGTGTTTGTCCCCACGTGTGCTGAGGGTGTCAGGTTCTTGTCCAGTTCTGACATTTAGGTTGCCACATTTAGGTTGTCCAGGCCCAGTGTCTCTGGGCCTGGAAATGGTTGATCTCCCCCTCAAGAATGGAGAAGCTGTCATCGTTAAAGTATGGGGGTTCTTTTGGGGGGATATAGGTAGCACATTATCTCTGTTGAGATACTTTCCTTATAAATTTCTATCCAGATGTAAAATATTCCTGTTTTGACTATTTTAATAGAGTGGTTAAGTTTGCTCCTTACCAAATTAGCATACCCCCTGAGTCACTTCCCTGTTTCACACCTGGTAGTTTGTTGGATGGGACTACCATCTCTCTGTAACCTAGAGGTCAGCCAGTGGGTACGTCACCTTTATACCATGTTTCTTGTAGGATGAAAATGTCTGTATTTCCAATTTCTTTGATGAAGTCTGTGTTCCTGCTCTTTAGGCCAAAGGCTGATGACCTCAGACCTTGTATATTCCAGAATGAGATAGTAAAAGCTTTGTGTTCCATAGTGTCTAGTGTTGTTTTTGTGTGGTTTAGGCCCGGACCATCACAGTAGGTGTGAGCAGAGCATGTTGAGCATCTGATACATACATCTTAGGTCGCATGATGGTGCTTCGGCGGGTGTAATAGTGGGGGTTGGGCCTGTTGCTCTGCTCACGGCCTGGGCATATGTCCTGCTGTCATTTTGAGGTCCTTGCCGCATGGGGCATGGGGTAGGCAGAAGGGGGCATAGGTCTGATATGGGGGGGCCTATATGGGGTGTGGCCAGGGTGGTCTTATCTGGTTGGGGTGTGGCTGGTGATGCTGTGGTCTGGGTGTAGGTCCTCTTGGTGTGGGTTCTCTCGGTGCAGGTCCTTCAGGAGGGGGTCTTGCAGGTCTGGGAGTGTCTCGCTGGTCTAGGCGGGTTGTCCGTTGCTCTGTCGCTCCTATGTGAGGTGCTGGGCTTACGGTTGAGGGTGATGTCCTTCAGTGTCCTGGTAAAAGTTGGGATTGCTGCCTTGTAGAGGTGGACCTGGTCGTAAAGGCTTTTCAAGTCCAAGGTGGAGTGGTTGGCCAGGTAGACATTAGGTTTTGAGGCACAGTCTCGGGAAATGCTTGCATTCACCCTCTGTATGGTGGCAGGGTGAATGTCTTTTTGTGGTAGCAGGGTGGAGATGACCACTTGTGCGTTGGGGAAAGTGGAAGAAGCTTTTTCAATCACTCCCGTGAGTGCTGTAGACATCCTTTCCTGCTGGGCCTTCAGGTCGTTTGTACCCGTGTGAATTATGATGTGGCTGGGAGACCCTAGTCTGTCCTCTGACAACAGCTCCAGGGCATGCCTAGTGTTTGGGCACCAGAGTTTAGCCACTTTGTGTTTGAGAAAAAGTTTCTTCACTTCACTTTTGTGTGTCCTCAGTGGATGTATGGGCGTTGTCAGGAGGGCTGACAGGGGGGTGCTTGGTGTGATGTCGAGGCTATGGCCAGGGTCTGAGATGGGCTGTTCTGCTGGCTTCTCTGTGGGGGGGCCAGCTCTCTAACGGGTTGTTCTCTGTCACCCGTCATCGTTCTCATCTTCTCCTCCAGCAGTCTGATTCTCTCCTCTAGTGCTCTGTTCTTCTCCTGCTCCTGCTCTTTCTCCTGTTGGTGTTGTCTCACTACAGTCCAGAGTGCAGATATGTCTCTCTCCACCTCCAGCTCTCCAGGTCTAGTTAAGAGGGTGTTGTTGTGCTGGACTGTTGTCTGGGTCTGTGATGACTGGAGTGTAATCACCTGCTGTTCCAGCTCCACCTGCCTTACCTCCAGCTGGGTGAATTCATCCTTCATTTCAATGAGGGAGTAGTACTCTGTGCTGGGAGGTTGGCTTTCCACTTGGGGTTGCTTGTCTGTGGCGTTATATAATGAAGAGGTCTGGTCTGACCCGCTCGGGGTGGGGGTATCTTTCTCAAGGGAGATCTTCTCCTGCTGATCTAATTCTTTGATTAGGTGGAAGTCCAGCTGAAACTGTTTGGAGTTGCCCTGTACCAATACTGTTCCAGACTTAGAGATTTATATTAGCTGACTCAAAGTCCTCGTTGTCTAGTATCCTGAGTTTCCACCCATCTTAACAGAGGGTTCTGTATTTGAATTACCTCTGAACAGCGGGAGGGTGCTTCTAAGGCCTCTTCATTTGGTTCTAGTAGACTGTGCAACTCCTGCCATTGTTGGGGTCAAGGGCTTTGACACCTCTCGCGTCACACATCAGTTTTAATTTCAGTTGTATCTCTTTGTTCTAGCAAGCTTGGTAGCCTTTAGCATTCAGTCCTTAATAAGTAAAATATATAATTGTAATGTATTTTCCTTCTTTGCTTTTGAAAGTAAAAAATATCTTCAGACTAATCATTGCTCACTTAGTTCCAGGTTGGATGGTGTTTTCAGGTCTCTGTTTGTTTTCCAGAGCATTTGCTGTATAGTTTGGGAATAATAATCCTTGCTGGTATGAAGCATTCCATGTAATTCCATCCAAAATCAGGTTGTAGGTTTGGAGTTTTGATTTGGAGTGAAGGTTATGTTGTGGAGGGTAGCATCCTGTATATGTCCCTGTCAAAAAATCAAAGTTTATCTAACTCTAAATATATATTTTTTGTAAAAAACATGCAAGTCTGCGCATGACATGACCTGACCTCTCTCTCTCTCTCAATCCTCTCTCTCATGTTTGGGGGTTCTGAAATTCCTCGCCTAATCCTTTCTCTCTGTCTCCAGTTGATGTGTGAGCTGGGTAACAACGTGATCAACCACATCTATGAGGGAGCCTGTGAGGAACTGGGAGTGAAGAAACCTGGACCTTCCAGTCCTAGGTGAGCACTGGTTAACAAGTTTGCCTATGGGCTAGGAGACCCCTAAACATGACATATACGGTCTTCTCTCTCTCTCTCTCCCTCTCTCACCCCCTCTCTCTCTCTCCCCCTTCCCCCCCCCTCTCTCTCTCGTCGGAGTGCATGCTGGGAGTGAGTCGGGAAGCAGGAGCGATTGTGGGAGCGACTGGAATTATTTTCACTCTATTGGGTTTCGTTGTATGTATGTATGTATGTGTGTATGTATGTATATATATATATATATATATATATATATTGAGTAGTTTTAAGGTAACGTTGTCTCAATATCACTAAGCAGGGGGGGTGGTGGGATCGTTGAGGTTGGTTTTCTCGAGGGCGCAGCCAGCGGGAGGGGCTGGTTGTAATGGCCACTCGGGGAGGTTTAGAGTTTGAAAAACCTAGTCGGCGGCATGGGGTGAAGATTCCTGCTGCGGCAGGGTGTTCGGTGGAAGAATGTAGTTTAGCAGTGGGCGCTATCATTGGGTATGATAGCATAAAATCAGCCTCAAGGATGAATAGCGCTGTAGTAATATTCTTAGATTCCATTGAAAAGGTGAACACAATAGTTGAGTGGTGTTGTGTTGCGGGAGACACAGACATCGGCATTTCCTCTTATCAATCCGGCAAAGAAGTTATACTTTCTAACGTGCCACTGTTTGTTAGAGATGAAGTGTTGGAGCGAGAGTTATCTCGTCATGGTCAACCTGTATCTACAATAAAGAAGGTTATTTTGGGATGCAAATCTCCTTTGCTGAAACATGTCGTATCTCATAGAAGACAAGTGCACATGATTTTAAAGAAGGATACTGACGAACTGAATTTAGCGTTCAGTTTCAAGATTGATGGTTTTGATTGTGTTCTACGCTTCTACTGAATCAATGAAATGCTTTGGGTGTGGAAGAGAGGGGCATTTGGGACAACCGCCGTGCAGAGCCCGGTAGCAGCTCTAGCGCTGGTGCAGCTAAAGCACCACGAGAAGGGATGAACAGGCTGAGGGTTCAGGAGAAGGTGGGCAGATGTGGTGGGAAAAATAGGAAGTGAGAACAGTGTGGCTACGGAGGTATTTGTGGTAGAGCAGGGAAAAGAGGGCGGGGAACAGTAGGTGAGACTGTGACTGGGGTCGCTGAGGGGGTGCTGGAGAATTTAATGGCAGTTCAAGAGGAGAGAGAAACATTTCAAATGAAGCAGTTGTTTTCAAAGTACCGAGGAGTAAGAGGAAGAATTTAAGGAGTGGTGACGGTTCTAATTCTAAGAGGAAGATAGAGATTGATAAATCAGTTGAGGATAAACAGGAAGCAGAGATGGAGGAGTTTTCTTCTGGGGAGGATAGTGATAGTGAGGCATCTGATGCATCACAACAAAACAGCGAGAGAAATGGGGTGGAAGGGAGGTATGGGATTGAAAAGGTACGTCAATTTCTGAATTTGACAAAATGGAAGAAATATATCCAGTGAATTGTTTATTGAATCAGCAAAGTTTCTGATAACGGGGAGGTTTGACAAGCCCAGAAATGGCTAAACTAAAGAAAGTCACAAGAGACAAGTGAGGTGCATTCTAAAGGAAATCAAAGAGTCGCAGCCTTAACTCTCTAAAGAGACGTGTTATCTGTCTATTACTCTGTATTTTCAGCCATGAGTAGTTTTAAGATTTCTTCTTTAAACGTAAATGGGGCAAGAGACGTTAAAAAAAGAGCCGTATTGTATGAGTCAATAAAGGGAAAGGGAAGAAACACATAGTAATATAGAAAATGAAGTTATGTGGCAACAGGAGTGGGGAGGACAGTGGTGTGTCGTCATAACAACTCAAATAGTGGGGGCGTGGCCATCCTGTTCTCTAAAGGGTTGTTGCCATATGAGGTTGAAGAGGTAGCTGAGGTTATTAACAGTTAGTGAGGTATGAAAACATCACTAAATGTAATGCCCCAGTAGTGGCAGTTGAGACATTATCAAATACCAATGAGAAATGTAATACTGAGGATTATTTATTTATTGCCAGAGATTTTAACTGCACAGTCAGTGATCGAGATAGAAATCACAAAGAACCTCATACAGCCTCAAGGACGTTTTAAAACGCCTTATTGTAACACATGAATTATGTGATATTTGGTGGAGTCAAAACGGAGACGTGAGACAGTACACACGGGTCAATGTGAGAGAGAACACCATCTCTCTGGCCAGGTTAGATAGGTTTTATTGTTTTGAAAGGTCAAGTGTGGTCTCTCTCACATTGGTCTGTAAATCAAGTGTGATAAAACCCCAGTGGGATTTTCTGATCATTGTTTAATAACTGAGGTATATTAAGGCTGTAAAACCTAAAAGCGCATATTGGCATTTTAATATAACTTCATTGAGTGATGCTCACTTCAGGAAATGTTTTATTTTTGGATCCCTTCCCAGTTTTGTATCCCTTCAACAGTGGTGGAATCCAGATTCAACTATTCTGTAATCAGTTCACGATGAATGTCACCAGAGATATCAACAGATCAATGAACGCCCTAGAGTCTGGAACAGATCAATGAACGCCCTAGAGTCTGAAACAGATCAATGAACGCCCTAGAGTCTGAAACAGATCAATGAACGCCCTAGAGTCTGGAACAGATCAATGAACGCCCTAGAGTCTGAAACAGATCAATCAACGCCCTAGAGTCTGAAACAGATCAATGAACGCCCTAGAGTCTGAAACAGATCAATGAACGCCCTAGAGTCTGAAACAGATCAATGAACGCCCTAGAGTCTGAAACAGATCAATGAACGCCCTAGAGTCTGAAACAGATCAATGAACGCCCTAGAGTCTGAAACAGATCAATGAACGCCCTAGAGTCTGAAACAGATCAATGAACGCCCTAGAGTCTGAAACAGATCAATAGACGCCCTAGAGTCTGAAACAGATCAATGATAGATAGATAGATAGATAGATAGGTACTTTATTGATCCCCCGGGGGATCGCCCTAGAGTTAGTTGAGACCACAGGAGATCAAGGCCAGACTCAGGCACTCAAAAGGAAAAAAGCTGCATTGGCAGACCTGCTGGGTGTCAGAGCACAGGGGGCATTGCTCTATGTATCATGTACCGTGTATCTGTCTTTTGTGTACTTTCGTTGTGGCATTTTGCACCTGCCCTGTGTTTTTGTTGTAGCTGCTTGACAATAAGATTTCCCCCCCGGGGGATCAATAAAGTACCTATCTATCTATCTATCTATCTAAGAAGTACGTTTCAGGTAATCTCTGAAATGGATGCCTCATTCAAATTTTTCTTTGGTTTAGAGAAAAAGAATGGACCAAGAATAATTATTCATTGCCTCAAATGAGCTGTTGGACAGGAGCTCACTAGCCCTGGTGGAATTAGTTCTATGCTGAGCTCTACAAGTGTGAGTACAAAGAGGATACAACAGTGAGAGCAGTTCCTTGATGGGCTCCACAGGTGGCTGCAGAAGCTCAGTTTGAGATAGAGCAACCATTGTCTTTGCAGGAGCTATACACTGTATTAAAAGGCATGGGAAATGGAAGGGCACCGGCGTTGATGTCTTTGTGTAAGTCTTTTTGGGCTATGTTGGGAGAGGATTGGCTAGCAGTAGGTAACGAGGGATACTACTGATAAGCTGCAGAAGGGCTGTCCTCACCCTACTGCCAAAAAAGGGTGACCCTAGGGAGGTGAAGAACTGGAGGCCTTACTGTGCACTGATTATAAGATCCTGTCCAAGGCATTGTCTAACAGGCTGAGGGAGGTGATGGGGCAAATCATACACACGGACCAGTCCTACTGTGTTCCCGGCAGGCAGATAGGGGATAACATCTCCCTGATTCTGGATTTTTTGGACGTCTCTAGGACTATTGGGTTGGATGCTGGTCTAATTTCAATTGATCAGGAAAAGGCCTTTGACCGAGTTGAACATCAATACCTATGGCGTGCTTTTGAGGCTTTTGGTTTCAGCTCTGGTTTTATTGCCATGATCAGGGTGATATATGGTGACATTGAAAGTGTATTGAAAGTTAACGGTGGCTTGAGTGCTCCTTTTAAAGTATGTAGAGGAATTAAGCAGGAGTGTTCGTTGTCTGGAATGTTGTATTGTCTAGAATGTTGTATTGTCTGGAATGTTGTATTGTCTAGAATGTTGTATTGTCTAGAATGTTGTATTGTCTGGAATGTTGTATGCCTATGCTGATGATGTAGTTATTTTGATGAAAAAATCAAGTGGAGGTGGATAATTTGAGTCTCATAGTTGATCGGTTTAGGGGAATATCCTAGTCCAAGTCACCGTTGCAAAGGTAAATTGGGAAACAAGTTATCCTTTACAGATTGGGAAATGGTCTGGAGGGATCATGGCTTTGCCAGGGGGGTTGGAATGGTGTAAGGGAGGTTTCAAGTATCTTGGAGTGTACCTAGGGGATGAGGGGACCATGGGAAAAAATTGGAATGGGGTGCTTGAAATGGTGGAAGGGAGGATGAGGAGATGGCGGTGGTTGTTATCTCGAATGTCATACAGGGGGCGCACTATTATTGATAACAATCATTGGGTTCCACAAAGCGTTTTGTATTTGTCAACAGAGGATGAGGACAAGGGATTGTACATCTTGCTAGTAGGCCTGCTGCTTTCCGCTTTCAGTTTATTCAAAGGTTGCTTTATGGACCGAAAAATGTTGTGTGGAGAGTGTTGGAAGGTCTGATATTACAGAAGGCAGGGGGATTAGGTTTAAAGAAGGCTTTATTTTGGCAGCAACCGGAAGACCCAGGCCGAAGCTTACACCAAGGCATGGAGCGAAGTGCATTCCGAATGCATTGATATCAGTGGAGCAATGTCTGAAAGCTATTGCAAAAGTTGTTGGCGGGCCAAACATCATAGCCGCCTCAAGAATGAACAAATGAACAAAGGGGAAAGAGGGCAATGCAAGAGGCGGTGAGCCTCCTGTCGGAAAGCTAGAGAGAAGAAGCAGCTGACATCGGGAGGAGGCTGGTGCACAAGGTTTGCCAACGGTGGATTTGCTCCCAGTACAAGGAGAGGTCCAAAAAACTGGGGAAGTGGATGAACCGACGCCGGAGGAGGATGAGAATGACCTGCACCCGTCTATGTCACCTGTTGCACTGTGCAACCTTTGGTGACTGGAGAGATGATGCTTCCTGTTGCTCAGCCTTTGGCTGGTGAAGCGGGGGAGGGCAGGTCTTTGGACTCAACGCTGGAGTCGAATGTTGTAACGCCGATGTCGCATCCAGATGGCGGGTTGATGCCTAACCAGGAGGGTATGAGGAAACAGGCCAGGCTGCGGAGAACGTCCAGAGGCAGAGAGTGAGGCCATGATCACTCGGAGAATGTGCGTTTTGGAGAAAGGAAGCGATGAACCACTGTTGCACGGTGGATGGAGTAAAGAAGTGGAACCAAGTGATGAGCAGTTATCGGAGCAAGAAGAATATTGTTGTGGACGAAACAATGGATATGTGTCTCTGAGTGATACATCAGAGTCAAGACAGGAAGGTAAAAATAAACCAAACTCAGTGACTAAAATAAATACATTTCTAGATGACTCTAAACGGCAGCGGAAAATTAATATTGCATCTTATTTTCCTGATTTGAAGCTCTTTTTGAGTTCATGTAACGTTGCTATGAGGAAATATACTTTGGAAGAACTTAGTCAACAGAAAAGGTACAGGTTGAAAAAGTTGCTAAGCAATGTGAGATGTGTCTTAAGGGCCGAAAAGCTAAGGCCTACTAATGATGATTTGGATATATTTTGGGTTGCTATTTGTTTTTTTTGTTTTTTTTCTTTCAATGGCTTCTCTTAAAATTGGGTCGATAAATATTAATGGCTTTAGGGAAGAGAAAAAGAGAGCCGCACTCATAGATTATATTAATTTGAAACAAGGTTTGATAGTCTTGCTTCAAGAAACCCATTCAGACCAGACAAACCAAACTCTGAGGCAGAGAGATTGGGATAGGTCATTATTTTTAAGTCACGGGTCTAATATCAGTGCAGGTGATAACTTCCGGTCTCCTTGGAAAAACCTCTCCATGGTAGACATTGTTCCGGGCCGTCTTCTGCGGGTCGACGCGTCCCTGGGAGAGTTACATCTCTCAATCTTGAATGTTTATACACCGAATGTTGGGAGTGAGAGGGTTGAGTTTTTTAAGACAATGTCTGATGCACTTGTTGAAAGAAAAGTTGTTTTAGGGGGTGACTTTAATACAACGGTGGATTTGACCTTTGACCGGAATCATGATGAACCCCACCCACCCTCAGGTGACTCCTTCAGGTCTATCATTTCACATCACAACCTTATTGATACCTGGCGGGAGGCTTTTCCACAGGTTAAACAGTATACGTGGTTAAAGGTGAATAAGAACATGGTTTCAGGGGCACATTGGATAGATTTTACGTTCTTTTTAAGAACTCAATTACTCCTATGGGTCTGTCGGATTTATCATTATGTCTCTGTAGTCTAATGTGACGAGGCCCATATTGGCATTTTGATAATAAGCTACTACTGGACTCTGGCTTCGTTACAGCTGTTACTCTGTTCTGGGAGGGAGGGTTTTACCAGACCTTGAGACAGTGGTGGGATGTCGGCAAAATCCAAATGAAACTTTTTTGTCAACAGTATACAACTAACTCCATTAAGGTCATGAAAGACCAGGTAGCTGCCCTTGAGCAAGAGATTCTAAATGTCACTATTCAGACAAACAGGCCAATATTCTGAGTGTTTACACGTTATAGGAAGGAACAGAAATCTCTAAGTCAACAGCTACAATCTCTAAAGCTCCCAAATGGAAGAGACATTGTGGACGATGGGGAGATCTGCCCTGCTGCCCTCTCTCTTTACCAGGACATGTATAAAGCAGAGAGCTGCCAGGAGGCAGCAAGAGAGGAATTGCTACAAGGACTACCACAACTAGAGGTTGGAGATGTAATGGAGATGGCTGGAACAACCACTCTCCTTTAGTGAGCTAATGGAAGCAGCCCAGCAGCAGAATCCAGGTCGCTCCTCGCTTTCCTGAATAGTCAAAGTTTTGTTTTTGTCCCCCTCTCCTTCACTCTCTCTCGCTCATATATCAATTCCCAGGCTAAAGAAGGAGGCATGGATCAAGGCTAAATATGTGGATAGGCGTTTCCTGAAGAAGATGAGCGCCAGTGACTCATTGGTGGAAGGCGAGAGGAAGTCCCACCCCTGGAGCGTGAAGAAGTGCCAGCGCCACAACAGCTCAATGCGACGAGCGCCCAAAACCCGCAGGAAATACCGCCACGACCCAGGATTGATTTCACCGGGAAACCTCTCCGCAGGTGACTGAACTCTCTCTCTCCTCTCCTTCTGCAGGTGACTGAATGTTGTGGAAAGCTGTCCTGTATCTGTCTTGAAGTACAATAAAAACTGTTTGCTCTGTCCAGCTCCATCCCTTGCACTTTATCAACTTTAATTTTGTCAAATAAATAATCAGATCTGAGTTTGGAAACCGTTTTGCAATATTAGAACAGGTGAAATTAAGACTCTCTCTGTCCCTCTCCTGTATGCCCTCAGCTGCAGCAGCTAAGCTCCGTCGCGACTCTCTGTTCTGTCCTGATGAGATGGACAACCTATTCTCCTACTTTGACACCGGCAACGGCACCCGCAGTAAGTCTGACCCAGAGTTATCTATCAAACAGGATCATGGATCTTTTGGGGCTGGAGATGAGGCTTTAGAAGAAGCTGTTATGGGGTGGAGATGAGGCTTTAAAATATACTGTTATGGGGTGGAGATGAGGCTTTAAAATAAACTGTTATGGGGTGGAGATGACACTTTGTGCCAAATCGGGGGATTGGGGTCAGGAGGGTAGATTGGGGTCAGGAGGGTAGATTGGGGTCAGGAGGGTAGATTGGGGTAAGGAGGGTAGATTGGAGAGACATTAGAGTGACAGGGATGTTTTAGGGATTGAGAGGATTCTAGAGGATGGTTAGGGTTAGGAGGGGTGTTTAGAGGGTGTGTACCTAGCTGGTAGGTGGGGCTGTAGGTGGGGCTGTAGGGAGGCCTTGTTGCAGGGCTTCAGTGGAGTCGGTGTGGTGACTAACGTGTCCGTGGCTTGGCGCTGGTTGGCCCTGCAGGTCTGAGCAGCGACAGTGGGCTGGGAGGCAGTACAGATGGGAGCACAGACATCCTGGTGTTTGGCTCAGTGGTTGACAGCGTCACCGAGGAGAGTAAGTCACAGGAGTGTGTGTGTGTTTCCTACTAGTGCTGATAATTACTATGACTGAGATATGTGGTTGTCCCATCTAGCCATCTTGAATGCATCTGGATAAGAGCGTCTGCTAAATAACTCAAATATTAAATTGTGTGTGTGCACATCAGAATCAACAGACTGTGTGATTTCAAAAGTTTAGTGCTAGTCGTATTTCAGGACTTTGCCAAACTATACTAGCCAGACAAACCCTCCCCCTCTCCCTCCTTCCCCCTCTCCCCAGTAGAGTGTGAGGGTGAGTCAGAAGAGGAGGAGTCAGAGCAGGAGGCAGGATCAGATCCTGAGGAACCCCTCCCCCTGCGGGAGCCCATCACCCCTGGGGAGTTGCTCTACCAGTCGTCACGCCTACACAACCTGCCACTCATGGCAGAGGCGCTGGCGCATGGGGCAGACGTCCACTCTGCCAGCGATGAGGAGGAGGGAAAGACCCCGCTGATACAGGCCGTGGCAGGGGTGGGCAGAGAGCATACATACTTATGCACCCTACAGACACACAAACATGCACACTATACATACCACATACTTATGCACACTACAGACACACAAACATGCACACTATACATACCACATACTTATGCATACTACAGACACACAAACATGCACACTATACATACCACATACTTATGCATCCTACAAAGACTAATACATACACATAAGATGACGCATGCACTTATGAGACTTACACTCTCCCTCTTCCCTCCCCACTCTCTCCCTCTTCTCTCCCCACTCTCTCTCTTCCCTCCCCACTCTCTCTCTTCCCTCCCCACTCTCTCTCTTCCCTCCCCACTCTCTCTCTTCTCTCCCCACTCTCTCCCTCTTCTCTCCCCACTCTCTCTCTTCCCTCCCCACTCTCTCTCTTCTCTCCCCACTCTCTCTCTTCCCTCCCCACTCTCTCTCTTCTCTCCCCACTCTCTCTCTTCCCTCCCCACTCTCTCTCTTCTCTCCCCACTCTCTCTCTTCCCACTCTTTCCCTCTTCTCTCCCCACTCTCTCTCTTCCCACTCTTTCCCTCTTCTCTCCCCACTCTCTCTCTTCCCACTCTTTCCCTCTTCTCTCCCCACTCTCTCTCTTCCCTCCCCACTCTTTCCCTCTTCTCTCCCCACTCTCTCTCTTCCCTCCCCACTCTCTCTCTCTTCTCTCCCCACTCTCTCTCTTCCCTCCCCACTCTCTCTCTTCCATCCCCACTCTCTCCCTCTTCTCTCCCCACTCTCTCTCTCCCTCCCCCGCCTCTCTTTCTCCCCCTCTATGTCAGGGCTCTCTAATAGCGTGTGAGTTCCTGCTACAGAATGGGGCTGATGTAAACCAGAGAGACATGAAGGGGAGAGGACCCCTGCACCATGCTACCTACCTGGGGCACACTGGGTAAGAGACATTCATTAATCTCTACCTACCTGGGGGCACACTGGGTAAGAGACATTCATTAATCTCTACCTACCTGGAGCACACTGGGTAAGAGACATTCATTCATCTCTACCTACCTGGGGGCACACTGGGTAAGAGACACAAGCTTCCGTAAGGGCACCACTGAGGGCACCACTGAGGGCACCAGGTAGCGGCTGCCGGACATGGTTGACCAATGAGTAGAGTTAATCTTGTCAACCAATAAAACAATGTTTTAATTACAACATTGGAGCTGACAACTGGGATCGCTGGTCTATTCACATGGTAGGCAGATTTTCACATGGTTCAATTGCCATTTACCGCAGCCCGTCTGTAAGTGCCTTAACCCCTATACCTGGGACATACAGGGTAAGAGACATTCATTCATCCATAACCCCTATACCTGGGACACACTGGGTAAGAGACATTCATTCATCCATAACCCCTATACCTGGGACACACTGGGTAAGAGACATTCATTCATCCATAACCCCTATACCTGGGACACACTGGGTAAGATACATTCATTCATCCATAACCCCTATACCTGGGACACACTGGGTAAGAGACATTCATTCATCCATAACCCCTATACCTGGGACACACTGGGTAAGAGACATTCATTCATCCATAACCCCTATACCTGGGACACACTGGGTAAGAGACATTCATTCATCCATAACCCCTATACCTGGGACATACAGGGTAAGAGACATTCATTCATCCATAACCCCTATACCTGGGACATACAGGGTAAGAGACATTCATTCATCCATAACCCCTATACCTGGGACACACTGGGTAAGAGACATTCATTCATCCATAACCCCTATACCTGGGACACACTGGGTAAGAGACATTCATTCATCCATAACCCCTATACCTGGGACACACTGGGTAAGAGACATTCATTCATCCATAACCCCTATACCTACTTAAAAAATCAAATGACATTTTTCACATGCTTTGTAAACAACAGGTGTAGACTAACAGTGACATGCTTCCCAACAATGCAGAGAGAAAGAAAATAGATAAATAATAGAAAGATAACACAAGGAATAAATAAACAATGAGTAATGATAACTTGGCTTTATACACAGGATACCAGTACTGTTCCATTAAAGAAACCCTCAGTGTTCTATTAGATAGATAGCTCTGAATCCACGGTATGGCAGAGGTTGAAAATCCATAAAAACATAAGTTCTCAACAACAGGTTGTGGTCAATTATATCAAAGGCTGCACTGAAATCTAACAGTACAGCTCCACAATCTGCTTAGCATTGATGTCTTTCAACCAATCAGTTGTGTGTCAGTGCAGTACATGTTGAATGCCCTTCTCTATAAGCATGCTGAAAGTCTGTTGTTAATTTGTTTACAGAGAAATAGCATTGTATTTGGTCAAACACAATCTATCTATCTTTAGTCAGGTGTGTCTGTTCCTGAAGAGAGGGGTTTGTCAGACTGAGGTGGATGAGGAAGGTCACGACCCTCTGAGCATGGCTGTCCAGGCAGCTAACGCCGATATTGTTACGCTGTAAGTCACACACACACACCTCCACCCCTCTGAGCATGGCTGTCCAGGCAGCTAACGCAGATATTGTTACGCTGTAAGTCACACACACACACCTCCACCCCTCTGAGCATGGCTGTCCAGGCAGCTAACGCAGATATTGTTACGCTGTAAGTCACACACACACACCTCCACCCCTCTGAGCATGGCTGTCCAGGCAGCTAACGCAGATATTGTTACGCTGTAAGTCACACACACACACCTCCACCCCTCTGAGCATGGCTGTCCAGGCAGCTAACGCAGATATTGTTGGTCTTATAGTTGATTTTCTCAACACAGACAAGTTAACCTAATGTTCACCTTAAATAACCCCACAGCACCCCCACCCTTCACTAAATGACTGAGATGTCAAATGTTCCCCAAACTGTAGTTAATAAACACTGTTTTCTGTTTCTCTCCTTCTATATATTTTTCTCCAACCATATCTCCCCTGCTCCTACCTCTCCAACCATATCTCCCCTGCTCCTACCTCTCCAACCATATCTCCCCTGCTCCTACCTCTCCAACCATATCTCCCCTGCTCCTACCTCTCCAACCATATCTCCCCTGCTCCTACCTCTCCAACCATATCTCCCCTGCTCCTACCTCTCCAACCATATCTCCCCTGCTCCTACCTCTCCAACCATATCTCCCCTGCTCCTACCTCTCCAACCATATCTCCCCTGCTCCTACCTCTCCAACCATATCTCCCCTGCTCCTACCTCTCCAACTATATCTCCCCTGCTCCTACCTCTCCAACCATATCTCCCCTGCTCCTACCTCTCCAACCATATCTCCCCTGCTCCTACCTCTCCAACCATATCTCCCCTGCTCCTACCTCTCCAACCATATCTCCCCTGCTCCTACCTCTCCAACCATATCTACCCTGCTCCTACCTCTCTAACCATATCTCCCCTGCTCCTACCTCTCCAACCATATCTCCCCTGCTCCTACCTCTCCAACCATATCTCCCCTGCTCCTACCTCTCTAACCATATCTCCCCTGCTCCTACCTCTCCAACCATATCTCCCCTGCTCCTACCTCTCCAACCATATCTCCCCTGCTCCTACCTCTCCAACCATATCTCCCCTGCTCCTACCTCTCCAACCATATCTCCCCTGCTCCTACCTCTCCAACCATATCTCCCCTGCTCCTACCTCTCCAACCATATCTCCCCTGCTCCTACCTCTCCAACCATATCTCCCCTGCTCCTACCTCTCCCCCACCCTCTCCCTCTCTCTCCCAGGTTGCGGTTAGCACGGATGAACGAGGAGATGCGCGAGGCGGAGGGTCCTTTCGGTCAGCCAGGTCAATACCCCAGCAGCTCCCCCACTGAACAGCAGTACAGGAAATGTATTCAGGAGTTTATCTGCCTCACCATAGACTACTGTTAGGGGGCGCCACTGAGGTAGACCAAACATAGGGTGCATCCCAAAAGGTTCCCTATGTAGTGCACTACTTTTGACCAGGGCCCTTGGATCAAAAGTAGTGCACTTATGGGACCTGGTCAAAAGTAGTGCACTACATAGGGAATAGGGTGCCATTTGGAATACTACTAACTGGGCATATAGAGGCATATCATATAGGGAAGAGTAGTAGGATGATGTTGCCCTTAGAGAAACTGGTCTGGAGTCAGTTTTGCGTTGTTACCGTAAGTGGTTAGGGTTATGATTTGTAGAGGGTAAAGCTGATTCTAGATCTGTGCCTAAGAACAACTTATACTGGGAATGTGAGTATATGGCATTTGTGTGGAGAGAAGATTAGCGAGATGAGAGAAACAAGGGACTACTGACTGTAGTGCAGAACAACGTCATTTTGTCTTATCTTTCCAACAACATTATTATCTTTTTGTTAAACTGGTGTCCACATCCACATAGCTAACTGCTTTCCACACCATCCGCTGTTGTCCATCCATACTGTAAACAGAGTGTAACAGCGTATCTGGCTGTTCCTAATACTCTCCCTTTGGTTCTCACTGTCAGGCCCATTACTCTCTATACTCCTCAATGCTCCTGTCTCTGGTACACTCTTAGAAAAAAGAAGGTGCTATCTAGAACCTTTTTGGTTCCAGATAGAACCCCTTTGGTTCCAGGTAGAATCATTTTACTCTGTGGAAAGGGTTCTACATGGAACACAAAATAGTTATACCTGGAACCTTTTTTCTAAGTGTAGGCCTTCCTGTCAATGCATTACCTTCCCTCTTACCAGTAAGGACCTAAGCTTCCATAGAGCTCTTTGCCTTTTAAGGAGTCTTTACAATATTAGTCTACAGTGTTCTATTCAGGATTTTACAGAGGTTTAGTACATTATATTACAGAGTGTTCCAGTGTTCTAGAATTTGATAGTACCATAAGAATTTATCAGCGGTCCATTGTGTTGGAATTAATTAGTGTAAGGCGATTAGAAATAAGGGCATAATTACAGTATGTCCATAACGCTGTATTCCTTAAAGGGTTAAAGATGGTCTGAAAAGGAAGCCATTTGTCCCAATATCTTCAGTGGCTAGATGTGCAGGCAAGGGCAGGACCTGTTGTTCTGTAGTGGCATGAGGTTCCAGTGAAATGGTTTGTGTGTCTGTTATAGGCATGGTCAAGGAAGGTCCACTGCGTTAGTGTGTGAAGGTGGGGTCGGCATGGTTTACTGTGTGTAATGGGGAAGGAGGGATGGAGGGGTGAAACTGATGAGAAAACTGAAGGACTGATGGAGAAAGAGACAAACGCCTGCTTTGTAGGTACTTGGAGTGAGTGAACGAGAGAATGGACGACTGCATGTGTGAGGATGTCTATAATATTGTTATTACGATGATGTAAACTTTTCACTTTTCCTACCTACAGTAATGTGATTTATTTATCAATGTTGTTTTGTTTACATCGAGCTCTCTGATTGGCTTGTCGAGTTTGTGTCTTTTTATTTTGTTAAAACAGTGTGGCAAAACTCCACTCCGGATCTTCCATACAGGATTTCTGGAAAACTGAGGAATTTGGGGAAAGTTACCAGGATTTTGCAACCCTATGTTGAATCCAGAGGACAAGTGCAATGATGATTATTGGGATGCAGAATTAATCTGTTTCTGTAAATTATTTAGTTAAAAAAAAAAATCCTTTAATCTTTAAAACTTTTCGATATCCTCACTTTTTTCTTACTGGATATGTTTTGATCTTGTCTTGCGTCATTGTGCCACACACATTCTAGCTACAGTTATCAACATTCCCACTGAACTACACCTAGAATACTGTACTGGGCTTTTTATACTATGTTTGGAAAGATATCATGCCATTTATTTAGACATTCTAGTGATGACGTGTTTCTATATCTATATTTCAAACCTTTTTGATTGCAGTCATTCAATGTTTATATGATAAAGATATCTTCTTCACAACCACACCAATGCTGCTTTGGTAGACGTATGGTGACAGGGAATCCGGGGCAGTTGGTAACTGTCCCTATAGTTAGTAGGTAGGGAGAGGAAGAGTTGGTAACTGTCCCTATAGTTAGTAGGTAGGGAGAGGAAGAGTTGGTAACTGTCCCTATAGTTAGTAGGTAGGGAGAGGAAGAGTTGGTAACTGTCCCTATAGTTAGTAGGTAGGGAGAGGAAGAGTTGGTAACTGTCCCTATAGTTAGTAGGTAGGGAGAGGAAGAGTTGGTAACTGTCCCTATAGTTAGTAGGTAGGGAGAGGAAGAGTTGGTAACTGTCCCTATAGTTAGTAGGTAGGGAGAGGAAGAGTTGGTAACTGTCCCTATAGTTAGTAGGTAGGGAGAGGAAGAGTTGGTAACTGTCCCTATAGTTAGTAGGTAGGGAGAGGAAGAGTTGGTAACTGTCCCTATAGTTAGTAGGTAGGGAGAGGAAGAGTTGGTAACTGTCCCTATAGTTAGTAGGTAGGGAGAGGAAGAGTTGGTAACTGTCCCTATAGTTAGTAGGTAGGGAGAGGAAGAGTTGGTAACTGTCCCTATAGTTAGTAGGTAGGGAGAGGAAGAGTTGGTAACTGTCCCTATAGTTAGTAGGTAGGGAGAGGAAGAGTTGGTAACTGTCCCTATAGTTAGTAGGTAGGGAGAGGAAGAGTTGGTAACTGTCCCTATAGTTAGTAGGTAGGGAGAGGAAGAGTTGGTAACTGTCCCTATAGTTAGTAGGTAGGGAGAGGAAGAGTTGGTAACTGTCCCTATAGTTAGTAGGTAGGGAGAGGAAGAGTTGGTAACTGTCCCTATAGTTAGTAGGTAGGGAGAGGAAGAGTTGGTAACTGTCCCTATAGTTAGTCGGTAGGGAGAGGAAGAGTTGGTAACTGTCCCTATAGTTAGTAGGTAGGGAGAGGAAGAGTTGGTAACTGTCCCTATAGTTAGTAGGTAGGGAGAGGAAGAGTTGGTAACTGTCCCTATAGTTAGTAGGTAGGGAGAGGAAGAGTTGGTAACTGTCCCTATAGTTAGTAGGTAGGGAGAGGAAGAGTTGGTAACTGTCCCTATAGTTAGTAGGTAGGGAGAGGAAGAGTTGGTAACTGTCCCTATAGTTAGTAGGTAGGGAGAGGAAGAGTTGGTAACTGTCCCTATAGTTAGTAGGTAGGGAGAGGAAGAGTTGGTAACTGTCCCTATAGTTAGTAGGTAGGGAGAGGAAGAGTTGGTAACTGTCCCTATAGTTAGTAGGTAGGGAGAGGAAGAGTTGGTAACTGTCCCTATAGTTAGTAGGTAGGGAGAGGAAGAGTTGGTAACTGTCCCTATAGTTAGTAGGTAGGGAGAGGAAGAGTTGGTAACTGTCCCTATAGTTAGTAGGTAGGGAGAGGAAGAGTTGGTAACTGTCCCTATAGTTAGTAGGTAGGGAGAGGAAGAGTTGGTAACTGTCCCTATAGTTAGTAGGTAGGGAGAGGAAGAGTTGGTAACTGTCCCTATAGTTAGTAGGTAGGGAGAGGAAGAGTTGGTAACTGTCCCTATAGTTAGTAGGTAGGGAGAGGAAGAGTTGGTAACTGTCCCTATAGTTAGTAGGTAGGGAGAGGAAGAGTTGGTAACTGTCCCTATAGTTAGTAGGTAGGGAGAGGAAGAGTTGGTAACTGTCCCTATAGTTAGTAGGTAGGGAGAGGAAGAGTTGGTAACTGTCCCTATAGTTAGTAGGTAGGGAGAGGAAGAGTTGGTAACTGTCCCTATAGTTAGTAGGTAGGGAGAGGAAGAGTTGGTAACTGTCCCTATAGTTAGTAGGTAGGGAGAGGAAGAGTTATACCCATAGAATTATTATCACAACCCGTTGTAATTCTACGATTACTGGCTGTTTTTCTGGTCATCATTGCTCAATGCTCATTATATTCCGCATGCTTTTTGGTTGTGACCAGAACGTTCTAGAATGTATGTACGCGTTCTAGAATATGCTCTTGGGCTTTTTAGAATGCTGTGTAGTTCTTGGGGCGTTCTAGAATGCTGTCTGCATTCAGAGCATGATGATCTCGTATTGGTCCCCTCGTGGTGCTGTGCATTCCTGTAATAAAGCATGCGCTACTGTACAGTACAGCCACTTCCTTTGATGTCCTAAAATGACTTCCTTCTCTCTTTGATAGACCTGTGGACCTCTGTGCCATCTCTGCTTATGGACTGCATCTATAGCTTCAGTGTTTTGGTTGATTTGATTTATTTATATGTTTTACCGAAACCTAGAGCTGAACTGCTTTTCATTAGCTATTCGTCTTCTGTTTGTTTGTCAACTACGTTGGCATGAAGTCCTAAAGTCGTTTTTATTTTTTTGTTCTCTGCCAAAGACTTTGGAAAAGGGAAGTGTGCAACAGTGTTGTTAGGCATCAGTCAGTTTAACATAAATACAGCATTTAATGTCTGATAACATGTGGTACAGTGAAACATAAGTGGTAGAAACAGTGTCCGTCAGTGTTTTTCAAAATGTTAAAAAGAAGAAAGTCACAGAACAATTATTATTTTCAGCAATTGTTTTCTATTTTCAGAGGCAGCAGATCATATTCTGCAATAACCGTCTGAATGTATTTTGGATTCAAAGTGAAACTGTGGGAGTGATAAATAGGATATATTTCACCAGAGACTGTGACTAAACAGTGTGGGGTTAAACTAGCTGAAGTATTGGGTGTTGTCTCTTGGTGTGTGTTTTAACATGGGGGTTAAGGGATGCTTCTAAACGAACAAGTTTAAACGCTTTTGTATTTTAACTCAAACTGCCTGTTCTGATCTCCGCATTACACCATGGAACCCTGCCTGTTCTGACCTCCGCATTACACCATGGAACCCTGCCTGTTCTGACCTCCACATTACACCATGGAACCCTGCCTGTTCTGACCTCCACATTACACCATGGAACCCTGCCTGTTCTGACCTCCTCTGTTCTCTTCTTCCAAACATCTATTTGTACAATCTTTTGGAATATTGTTACATAGATATCTCTGTACTACTTGGGGAAACAAACATTGTACTAATATCTCTACATTTGGATATCTTTGGAATACTTTATTTGTTCCTTGGCTTTAGAAACACTGAGATGGTGATTTAAAAAAAATCCATAAAGCAAATAAAACCAAGAAACTGTTGATGAACTCCTAACCTTGCTTGACTGCTTCTGCCTCATTTCTGACTGCTGTTGTCTTCTCTCCTTGTAAACAACCTTCTCCCTATGTTGCTGTAACATTGTGAGAATATTACTCACTGGTTGCAGGGTAATTCCCTCGTCTATACTCCCTGTCTAACTGCGTCAACTCACAACACAACTTCACCTTAAGCATTCAACAACGTACAGTACAGTCATATGAAGCTTGAGCCAGATAAACTCTGTTCACTCATTCCAGAGATGTCTTTCTTTCACCCAACTCTCTTCTGTCTCCTCTGAGAAAAATACAGACTATTTAAGATACTGTTTGAAAAGGTAGGGTTTCAGATGTTTTCACCTGGTCAGTCTATGTAATGGAAAGACTAGGTGTTGTTTATGTTTTGAATACTCTGTATAGGAAGTAGGTTTGTAGTGTATTGTTGAATGCTATCTGAGAAAAATAATAAACTGACTGTTGTTGCCTCCATTGCTACAGGCGTTGCCATGGGGACCAGCAGGAAAGTAAAGCGCAAGGATAGTGTTCGGGATAGAGTGAGTGATGCTTCATGGTCTATCTCACCTTGGGGTATGGTGTGTGTGGTGTCTCTCTCTGTGGTCCATGCTATCCAGGATACCTGGGACGTCCCTACCCCATCAAAGTTGAAATGTAAGATGGCTAGGAAAGGGTTAAGGTTGGGTTTAGGATAGGGATGTCCCAAG
The DNA here is from genome assembly GCA_023634145.1 of Thymallus thymallus. NCBI lineage: Eukaryota > Metazoa > Chordata > Actinopteri > Salmoniformes > Salmonidae > Thymallus > Thymallus thymallus. Next base: position 4,290,695 of record CM042410.1, read on the forward strand.
GATCCCGGATAGTACTGACCATCTCTCTGTCCTACTGGTGTACATGGTAATGTATTTAAGGAACCTCAATCTCTCTTCAAATGGTGCACAAACACATGCGTGTGCACAAACACACACGCAAACACAAACACACACGCAAACACAAACACACACGCGAACACACGCTTGGTTGGTTGGTTGCTGTCACTGGTTAATCTATCGTTGGTCTCTCTTCTCACGGTGTTGATTTGATAATATTGTACTGCTTTTCAATGGATTTACATTTTCCTAAACATTGACAGCTGTGAAGCAAGTAGACTTGGTGATTGCAATGACCCATTCTATCCCAGCTTTCAAAATCTTGGATATTCACAATCATTACAAATCATGCTTGTCAGTGTTTACCACAGGACTGAAAACCCATTTGGGTTTTGTTTGAATTGTCTACATACTCTCTATACTCCACCAATAACACTTTACCCCCTGGCTAAATGTCTTAGAAAAGAATGAGAAAACAAATATCTGTTCACGTGGAAACCCAGTGTCCCCAATGGATTACTGTGAAATAAGAAGCTTACCTCCAAAACACAATAAGAACGAAGAGATATGGTTTCTACACTTAGCATATAGTTATACTTCACTAAATACTCTTAGGAACCAACACAGCCATAAGGGAGATGGATGGTATGATACATTGTAAGAATTTTAAATCGAATTCTGTGAACCTCTTGAGTTCCGAGACTTACAGTGCCTAAGGAAAGTATTCAGACTCCTTGACTTTTTCAACATTTTGTTAGGTTACATCCTTATTCTAAAATTGATTAAATTGTTATTTTTTCCTCATCAATCTACACACAATACCCCATAATGACAAAGCAAAAACAGTTTCAAAATGTTGCTAATTTATTAAAAATAAAAACAGAAATATCACATTTACATTAGTATTCAGACCCTTTACTCAGTACTTTCTTGAAGCACCTTTGGCAGCGATTACAGCCTCGAGTCTTCTTGGGTATGATGCTGCCACCAACATGCTTCACCATAGGGAGGTGCCAGGTTTCCTCCAGACGTGACGCTTGGCATTCAGGCCAAAGAGTTCAATCTTGGTTTTATCAGACCAGAGAATCTTGTTTCTCATGGTCTGAGAGTCTTTAGGTGCCTTTTGGCAAACTCCAAGCGGGCTGTCATGTTCCTTTTACTGAGGAGTGGCTTCCATCCGGCCACTGTACCATAAAGGCCTGATTGGTGGAGTGCTGCAGAGATGGTTGTCCTTCTGGAAGGTTCTCCCATATCCACAGAGGAACTCTAGAGCTCTGTCAGAGTGACCATTGGGTTCTTGGTCACCTCCCTGACCAAAGCCCTTCTCCCCCGATTGCTCAGTTTGGCCGGGTGGCCAGCTCTAGGAAGAGTCTCGTAGTTCCAAACTTCTTCTATTTAAGAATGATGGAGGCCACTCTGTTCTTGGGGACCTTCAATGCTGCAGACAGGTTTTGTTACCCTTCCCCAGATCTGTGCTTCGACACAATCCTGTCTCGGAGCGCTACAGACAATTGCTGACATGCACTGTCAACTGTGGGACCTTATATAGACAGGTGTGTGCCTTTCCAAATCATGTCCAATCAATTGAATTTACCACAGATGGACTCCAGTCAATGTCAAGGATGATCAATGGAAACAGGATGCACCTGAGCTCAATTTCGAGTCTCATAGCAAAGGCTCTGAATACTTATGTAAATAAGGTATTTCTGTTTTTTATAAATTTGCAAACATTTCCAAAAACCTGTTTCACTTTGTCATTATGGGGTATTGTGTGTAGATTGTAGAATCAATTTTAGAATAAGGCTGTAACGTAACAAAATGTGGAAAAAGGTAAGGGGTCTGAATACTTTCCAAATGCACTGTATATGTTCATTGTAGCCTATTTATGTCGGCTCCTGAGCCAATAGGAAGCCTGTATTCACCACGGGCAGAGGGGATGCACACCGGACAGGGCAGATTTGGATCAACCATAGAGAATGATAAAGGCTGTTCTAGCATGGGCAGCGCCATTGAGGGCTTCCACCATGCTTCCGCCATTTTAAAGTAGTCAAAGTAGTCAACTGGGTGGGGATTCCTATGGTTTGTAGCCTCAATGGCGCTGCCCATGCTGTCACAGATCCTTTAATGGCACAGATATAAAGATGAGTCCTCTATCTGTCTCTATGGAATCAACCCTCAGGTGAGGTGGTCAGGATGTTCTGCAGAACATTACTATAGAATACTATAGGGAATTAGAACTGTAGAACATTACTATAGAATACTATAGGGAATTAGAACTGTAGAACATTACTATAGAATACTATAGGGAATTAGAACTGTAGAACATTACTATAGAATACTATAGGGAATTAGAACTGTAGAACATTACTATAGAATACTATAGGGAATTAGAACTGTAGAACATTACTATAGAATACTATAGGGAATTAGAACTGTAGAACATTACTATACAATACTATAGGGAATTAGAACTATAGAACATTACTATAGAATACTATAGGGAATTAGAACTGTAGAACATTACTATAGAATACTATAGGGAATTAGAACTGTAGAACATTACTATAGAATACTATAGGGAATTAGAACTATAGAACATTACTATAGAATACTATAGGGCATTAGAACTGTAGAACATTACTATAGAATACTATAGGGAATTAGATGTGTAGAACATTACTATAGAATACTATAGGGAATTAGAACTATAGAACATTACTATAGAATACTATAGGGAATTAGAACTATAGAACATTAATATAGAATACTATAGGGAATTAGAACTATAGAACATTAGTATAGGATATATAGGGCATTAGAACTGTAGAACATTACTATAGAATACTATTGGGCATTAGAACTATGGAACATTAATATAGAATACTATAGGGCATTAGAACTATAGAACATTACTATAGAATACTATAGGGAATTAGAACTGTAGAACATTACTATACAATACTATAGGGAATTAGAACTATAGAACATTACTATAGAATACTATAGGGAATTAGAACTGTAGAACATTACTATAGAATACTATAGGGAATTAGAACTGTAGAACATTACTATAGAATACTATAGGGAATTAGAACTATAGAACATTACTATAGAATACTATAGGGAATTAGAACTATAGAACATTACTATAGAATACTATAGGGAATTAGAACTATAGAACGTTAATATAGAATACTATAGGGCATTAGAACTATAGAACATTACTATAGAATACTATAGGGCATTAGAACTATAGAACATTAATATAGAATACTATAGGGCATTAGAACTATAGAACATTAGTATAGGATATATAGGGCATTAGAACTGTAGAACATTACTATAGAATACTATTGGGCATTAGAACTATGAAACATTAATATAGAATACTATAGGGCATTAGAACTATAGAACATTACTATAGAATACTATAGGGCATTAGAACTATAGAACATTAATATAGAATACTATAGGGCATTAGAACTATAGAACATTAGTATAGGATATATAGGGCATTAGAACTATAGAACATTACTATAGAATACTATAGGGCATTAGAACTGTAGAACATTAATATAGAATACTATTGGGCATTAGAACTATAGAACATTAATATAGAATACTATAGGGCATTAGAACTATAGAACATTACTATAGAATACTATAGGGCATTAGAACTGTAGAACATTACTATAGAATACTATAGGGAATTAGAACTGTAGAACATTAATATAGAATACTATTGGGCATTAGAACTGTAGAACATTACTATAGAATACTATAGGGAATTAGAACTGTAGAACATTACTATAGAATACTATAGGGAATTAGAACTGTAGAACATTACTATAGAATACTATAGGGAATTAGAACTATAGAACATTAGTATAGGATATATAGGGCATTAGAACTATAGAACATTAATATAGAATACTATAGGGCATTAGAACTATAGAACATTACTATAGAATACTATAGGGCATTAGAACTATAGAACATTAATATAGAATACTATAGGGCATTAGAACTATAGAACATTAATATAGAATACTATAGGGCATTAGAACTATAGAACATTACTATAGAATACTGTAGGGCATTAGAACTGTAGAACATTAATATAGAATACTATAGGGCATTAGAACTATAGAACATTAATATAGAATACTATAGGGAATTAGAACTGAAGTAGGGAAACCAATCCTTATAATTTCCTGACACAGTTTTCCAAGTCTTCCTATTGTAGATGTTCTGATCTAATCCTGATACTGTGCTTTACTAACACTGGGATCTCTGAACCAGTGGGGTTCATTTAACAGCACACAGGTTGACAGGTTATCTGTTGGCTATCTAGTGATCTAGCCTGAACCTCTGATCAAATCAAATCAAATCAAGGCATCGCTAGTTCTAGCTCTGGTCCAGGCCGTTAGTGCGTGTTCCTCCACTAACCCACAAAGCCACACTAACACCCGGGACCAGAGCTACTCTAGTCCTTGGGGAGCCACAGTGCCCAAATGGCACCCCCTTGTGATTGTAATGTCCCTTGTTGCAGGTGACACAACATATCACATCTTTTGGGAGTTCTCTCTCATGGCGTCCCACCAGCCCGAGAAGTTAAAGAGGAGAATATACTTCAGCCACTGCCTGAGGTAGTCCATGATGACATCAAAATATACTTCAACCGCTGCCTGAGGTAGTCCATGATGACATCAAAATATACTTCAGCCACTGCCTGAGGTAATCCATGATGACATCAAAATATATTTCAACTGCTGCCTGAGGTAGTCCATGATGACATCAAAATATACTTCAACCACTGCCTGAGGTAGTCCATGATGACATCAAAATATACTTCAACCGCTGCCTGAGGTAGTCCATGATGACATCAAAATATACTTCAACCACTGCCTGAGGTTGTCCATGATGACATCAAAATATACTTCAGCCACTGCCTGAGGTAGACTGCCTAACTTGACTCTACAGCATATGACTCAGACGCTGAAGTGACTTACTAACAAGTCTCTGCGTCCTACACCTGGTAGAGCATCACCAACAAGACATATATATTTAAGGTAGATCACCACCAACAAGACAGATCTATTTAAGGTATATCACCACCAACAAGACAGATCTATTTAAGGTAGATCACCACCAACAAGACATATCTATTTAAGGTATATCACCACCAACAAGACAGATATATTTAAGGTAGATCACCACCAACAAGACAGATCTATTTAAGGTAGATCACCACCAACAAGACAGATCTATTTAGGTAGATCACCACCAACAAGACAGATCTATTTAAGGTAGATCACCACCAACAAGACAGATCTATGTAGGTAGATCACCACCAACAAGACAGATCTATGTAGGTAGATCACCACCAACAAGACAGATCTATTTAAGGTAGATCACCACCAACAAGACAGATCTATATAAGGTAGATTACCACCAACAAGACAGATCTATGTAGGTAGATCACCACCAACAAGACAGATCTATGTAGGTAGATCACCACCAACAAGACAGATCTATTTAAGGTAGATCACCACCAACAAGACAGATCTATATAAGGTAGATTACCACCAACAAGACAGATCTATGTAGGTAGATCACCACCAACAAGACAGGTCTATTTAAGGTAGATTACCACCAACAAGACAGATCTAATTAGGTAGATCACCACCAACAAGACAGATCTATGTAGGTATATCACCACCAACAAGACAGATCTATTTAAGGTAGATTACCACCAACAAGACAGATCTAATTAGGTAGATCACCACCAACAAGACAGATCTATGTAGGTATATCACCACCAACAAGACAGATCTATGTAGGTATATCACCACCAACAAGACAGATCTATGTAGGTAGATCACCACCAACAAGACAGATCTATGTAGGTAGATCACCACCAACAAGACAGATCTATGTAGGTAGATCACCACCAACAAGACAGATCTATGTAGGTAGATCACCACCAACAAGACAGATCTATGTAGGTAGATCACCACCAACAAGACAGATCTATGTAGGTAGATCACCACCAACAAGACAGATCTATGTAGGTAGATCACCACCAACAAGACAGATCTATGTAGGTAGATCACCACCAACAAGACAGATCTATGTAGGTAGATCACCACCAACAAGACAGATCTATGTAGGTAGATCACCACCAACAAGACAGATCTATGTAGGTAGATCACCACCAACAAGACAGATCTATGTAGGTAGATCACCACCAACAAGACAGATCTATGTAGGTAGATCACCACCAACAAGACATATCTATGTAGGTAGATCACCACCAACAAGACAGATCTATGTAGGTAGATCACCACCAACAAGACAGATCTATGTAGGTAGATCACCACCAACAAGACAGATCTATGTAGGTAGATCACCACCAACAAGACAGATCTATGTAGGTAGATCACCACCAACAAGACAGGTCTATTTAAGGTAGATCACCACCAACAAGACAGATCTATGTAGGTAGATCACCACCAACAAGACAGATCTATGTAGGTAGATCACCACCAACAAGACAGATCTATGTAGGTATATCACCACCAACAAGACAGATCTATGTAGGTAGATCACCACCAACAAGACAGATCTATGTAGGTAGATCACCACCAACAAGACAGATCTATGTAGGTAGATCACCACCAACAAGACAGATCTATGTAGGTAGATCACCACCAACAAGACAGATCTATGTAGGTAGATCACCACCAACAAGACAGATCTATGTAGGTAGATCACCACCAACAAGACAGATCTATGTAGGTATATCACCACCAACAAGACAGATCTATGTAGGTAGATCACCACCAACAAGACAGATCTATATAGGTAGATCACCACCAACAAGACAGATCTATGTAGGTAGATCACCACCAACAAGACATATCTATGTAGGTAGATCACCACCAACAAGACAGATCTATGTAGGTAGATCACCACCAACAAGACAGATCTATGTAGGTAGATCACCACCAACAAGACAGATCTATGTAGGTAGATCACCACCAACAAGACAGATCTATGTAGGTAGATCACCACCAACAAGACAGATCTATGTAGGTAGATCACCACCAACAAGACAGATCTATGTAGGTAGATCACCACCAACAAGACAGGTCTATTTAAGGTAGATCACCACCAACAAGACAGATCTATGTAGGTAGATCACCACCAACAAGACAGATCTATGTAGGTAGATCACCACCAACAAGACAGATCTATGTAGGTAGATCACCACCAACAAGACAGATCTATGTAGGTAGATCACCACCAACAAGACAGATCTATGTAGGTAGATCACCACCAACAAGACAGATCTATGTAGGTAGATCACCACCAACAAGACAGATCTATGTAGGTAGATCACCACCAACAAGAAGGGGCTGTAATAATAAAGGGAGAAGCGGGGGGGCAACTCATCTCCAGCAGTGAAGATCATATTCAGGCCTAGAATAGATGGAAGGCAGACAGAGAGACTAGGATTGAGTCTCAAATGGCACCGTATTCCCAATGAAGTGTGCTATTGACCAGAGCCCTATGGGTCACTGTAAAAGAAATACGGTGCCCTTTGGGACACAGCCTAGAAGGGGAGGAGTTGGGACTCTGCAAGCCTCCATCCATAGCCTCACCTCTGACGTCTAAAACTTACATCCAGGTTCAAAGTTCAACAGAATGGTAGGTCTTTCTAAGATGTTAACATGTTGTACCTGTTATTAATGTCTTAAGTGCTCTGATATAAAGACAGAAATACTTTCAATACTCCACCTTTCTACTTGTTTATCAGCATTCTAACTGCCTAGTAAGTAGTTAGTAAGTAGCCTTGTCCATGGCAAAACGGCCCGTAGGTCAGGAGTCTTGTTTCTGCAGCGTGAGGCAGAAGTCTTAATTCAGGTCCATAACTCCATAATGATGTATAATACAAATTCAAATATGTTATTTCCTTATTCTCTTGGATTACATTTTCAAAATGTTTTAAGTACACAGTATATATGGTGATGAAAGGTAGATTTTTTAAAACTTCTTTCAGTTTTGATATAAACTTTTCAGAGGGGTGTGCTGAGGTTCTCACCTAGCCCTTCATCATGACTCTCAGTTCCATTCCTTTAAGGGCGGCAGGTAGCCTAGTGGTTAGAGATTTGGGCCAGTAACCGAAAAGTCGCTGGTTCGAATACCCGTGCCGACAAGGTGAAGAAAGAAAACAAATTCATACACACCTTTATAGGGTTAGGGTTTCCACACGGCTGTATTTCCATGTTACAGCACTTGTTTAGGGAAAGCAGATGGAAGACAGAGTGGACTACCTGTGCTAATTAGCTATCTGCGTCTCCAAACACCTGTGTGTAAATGGAAGATGACAAACGTGTTGTCACTGAAAAATACTGTCGGCTACAACTGTGTTAAAACGGCGTACACTGTTATTTTGCATTTGTGAAATTATTTAGAGGGATTTATGTTTCTAGAATCGTACTGTAATTGAGAATCGAGTCAGGTTTAGATGGAATTCTTGGCTTCCACAGGTTGAGAGAATGGCAAGAGTGTGCAGAGCTGTCATCAAGGCAAAGGGTTGCTACTTTAAAGAATCTCAAATATAAAATATACTTTGATTTGTTTAACACTTTTTTGGTTACTACATGACTACATGATATGTGTTATTTCATAGTTTTGATGTCTTCACTATTGATCTATAATGTAGAAAATAGTAAAAATAAAGAAAAACCCTTGAATGAGTAGGTGTGTCCAAACCTTTGACTGGTACTGTATATATTCAGACAAATTATTATTTTGCAACAAACAGGTGGAAATAAATGGGGCTATAAAATAATTAAAATGTCTATTGGTCATTCTTCTACATTCTATTAGGAGTATTTAATACAGTTCAATGACTGAGATACACTACCGTTCAGAAGTTTGGGGTCACTTAGAAATGTCCTTGTTTTTGAAAGAAAAGCCAATTTTTTGTCCATTAAAATAATATCAAATTGATCAGAAATACAGTGTAGACATTGTTAACGTTGTAAATAACTATTGTAGTTGGAAACAGCAGATATTTAATAATATTTAATATCTACATAGGTGTACAGAGGTCCATTATCAGCAACCATCACTCCTTTGTTCCAATAGCACATTGTGTTAGCTAATCCAAGTTTATCATTTTAAAAGGCTAATTAATCATTAGAAAACCCTTTTGCAATTATGTTAGCACAGCTAAAAACTGTTGTGCTGATTAAAGAAGCAATAAAACTGGCCTTCTTTAGACACCTCACAAGTCCTCAACTGGCAGCTTCATTAAATAGTACCCACAAAACACCAGTCTCAATGTCAACAGTGAAGAGGCGACTCCAGGATGCTGTCCTTCTAGGCAGAGTTGCAAAGAAAAAGCCATGCAACTCTGCCTAGAAGGCCAGCTTCCTGGAGTGTTTTGTGGGTACTTTATAAAACAAGGACATTTCTAAGTGACCCCAAACTTTTGAACGGTAGTGTACATTATACATGGTGGCAGGTAGCCTAGCAGTTGGGCCAGAAACCAAAAGGTTGCTGGTTCGAATACCCTAGCCGACTAGGTGCCCTTGAGCAAGACACTTCACCCTGATTGCTCCTGTAAGACGCTCACAATGACATCTTTTCTAGTAGGAGAGTGCCCTCTGGTGGTCATCTGTGAGCCATCTATAATGTTGTAAGCCTTCACACAAACCATATCATACCCAGTGAATTATATATTTTTTTATTTAACCAGGAAAATCCCATTTAGACCCAGAGTCTCTTTTTCAAGGGAGACCTGGCCAAGAAGGCAGCAATCAATACATTACAGAATTTAAAACATACAAAAATACAATACAACAACATGATCCAGCCTTAAAAAAGCATTTACACTCCTCTGTAAGTCTAGAGTCTACATTTTAAATTAATTCAGCGGCACTAACATATCTAGGTGAAGCATGGATTGTAGACTATTCCATGCCTCTGGTGCACAAGACGAGAACGTAGTCTTGCCTAACACTGTAAATGTCCTGGGGACTTTAAGTAGCAACCACCTAGCAGACCGGGTATGGTAACTGCTGGTGGTGAAGGAGACCAGACTACAGAGGTACAGAGGGAGTTTAAAGGGTTTTGTAGATGAACACATACAAATGTAGCTTTCTGCACATATAAAGTGAGGTCCAACCCACCATTTGGTACGAGGTGCAACGGTGGGTGAGTGACTTGAATATGTAATAAAGCACAAGGATGTATGATAAACAGTCTCTGTAAGACAGAGGAAGCTGCATGCATAAACAACAAGTCACCATCATCAATTACTGAGAGAAAAGTGGCCTTGGTAAATTTGTCTGAATTGAGACCCAGCCCATGGTAAATAAGGTCATGGTTTGTCTAGATTGAGACGCAGCCCATGGTAAATAAGGTCATGGTTTGACTGAATTGAAACCCAGCCCATGGTAAATAAGGTCATGGTTTGCCTGGATTGAGACCCAGCCCATGGTAAATAAGGTCATGGTTTGTCTGGATTGAGACCCAGCCCATGGTAAATAAGGTCATGGTTTGTCTATATTGAGACCCAGCCCATGGTAAATAAGGTCATGGTTTGTCTGGATTGAGACCCAGCCCATGGTAAATAAGGTCATGGTTTGTCTGGATTGAGACCCAGCCCATGGTAAATAAGGTCATGGTTTGTCTGAATTGAGACCCAGCCCATGGTAAATAAGGTCATGGTTTGTCTGGATTGAGACCCAGCCCATGGTAAATAAGGTCATGGTTTGTCTGGATTGAGAACCAGCCCATGGTAAATAAGGTCATGGTTTGTCTGGATTGACACGCAGCCCATGGTAAATAAGGTCATGGTTTGTCTGGATTGAGACGCAGCCCATGGTAAATAAGGTCATGGTTTGTCTATATTGAGACGCAGCCCATGGTAAATAAGGTCATGGTTTGTCTGGATTGAGACGCAGCCCATGGTAAATAAGGTCATGGTTTGACTGGATTGAGAACCAGCCCATGGTAAATAAGGTCATGGTTTGTCTGGATTGAGACGCAGCCCATGGTAAATAAGGTCATGGTTTGTCTATATTGAGACGCAGCCCATGGTAAATTAGGTCATGGTTTGTCTGGATTGAGACGCAGCCCATGGTAAATAAGGTCATGGTTTGTCTATATTGAGACGCAGCCCATGGTAAATAAGGTCATGGTTTGTCTGGATTGAGACGCAGCCCATGGTAAATAAGGTCATGGTTTGTCTATATTGAGACGCAGCCCATGGTAAATAAGGTCATGGTTTGTCTAGATTGAGACGCAGCCCATGGTAAATAAGGTCATGGTCTGTCTGAATTGAGACCCAGCCCATGGTAAATAAGGTCATGGTTTGTCTGAATTGAGACCCAGCCCATGGTAAATAAGGTCATGGTTTGTCTAGATTGAGACGCAGCCCATGGTAAATAAGGTCATGGTTTGACTGAATTGAGACCCAGCCCATGGTAAATAAGGTCATGGTTTGCCTGGATTGAGACCCAGCCCATGGTAAATAAGGTCATGGTTTGTCTGGATTGAGACCCAGCCCATGGTAAATAAGGTCATGGTTTGCCTGGATTGAGACCCAGCCCATGGTAAATAAGGTCATGGTTTGTCTGGATTGAGACCCAGCCCATGGTAAATAAGGTCATGGTTTGACTGATTGAGACCCAGCCCATGGTAAATAAGGTCATGGTTTGTCTGAATTGAGACCCAGCCCATGGTAAATAAGGTCATGGTTTGTCTGAATTGAGACCCAGCCCATGGTAAATAAGGTCATGGTTTGTCTGAATTGAGACCCAGCCCATGGTAAATAAGGTCATGGTTTGTCTGGATTGAGACCCAGCCCATGGTAAATAAGGTCATGGTTTGTCTGGATTGAGAACCAGCCCATGGTAAATAAGGTCATGGTTTGACTGCTGACAGAATATTAGCCCCAAACGTCGGCGTTTTCGTAGCCTGTATTCAGGATTTGTGAACAAAACCGAGGGCTCACAATCGAGTCTTTCCATCAGGAAATACATTCACCCGGTTCTCTAAAGAGGTAGCGTTGTCTAATCCAATGGTTTATGTTAAGTTTGTCGTTGTTTTAAGATGCTAACGAATAATGTCGATGCAATGGCCTAGCTAGCACAGCGATAACATTAGCTGCTAGCTAGACGTTTCTTCCTATGTCAAATCTGTCCAATTAGATAAGTTATCTATCTAGTTAGGTAGCTAGCACAACGTTTACTAGCTTAATAGTTGCTTGTAATCGAGGTTTTTCAGCGAGCCACGTACGTTGAAAGACACTGGACATATTGTTGTTTTACGCAACGTTAACTTGTTTACCTGACTAACTAGCACGCAGTTAACGTTAACATCAGATATACAGGATGTCTACTAGTTACATACAGGATGTCTGCTAGTTACATACAGGATGTCTACTAGTTACATACAGGATGTCTACTAGTTACATACAGGATGTCTGCTAGTTACATACAGGATGTCTACTAGTTACATACAGGATGTCTGCTAGTTACATACAGGAGGTCTGCTAGTTACATACAGGAGGTCTGCTAGTTACATACAGGATGTCTGCTAGTTACATACAGGAGGTCTACTAGTTACATACAGGAGGTCTGCTAGTTACATACAGGATGTCTACTAGTTACATACAGGATGTCTGCTAGTTACATATAGGATGTCTGCTAGTTACATATAGGATGTCTGCTAGTTACATACAGGATGTCTACTAGTTACATACAGGATGTCTGCTAGTTACATACAGGATGTCTGCTAGTTACATACAGGATGTCTGCTAGTTACATACAGGATGTCTGCTAGTTACATACAGGATGTCTACTAGTTACATACAGGATGTCTGCTAGTTACATACAGGATGTCTACTAGTTACATACAGGATGTCTGCTAGTTACATACAGGATGTCTGCTAGTTACATACAGGATGTCTACTAGTTACATACAGGATGTCTGCTAGTTACATACAGGATGTCTGCTAGTTACATACAGGATGTCTGCTAGTTACATACAGGATGTCTGCTAGTTACATACAGGATGTCTGCTAGTTACATACAGGATGTCTACTAGTTACATACAGGATGTCTGCTAGTTACATACAGGATGTCTGCTAGTTACATACAGGATGTCTGCTAGTTACATACAGGAGGTCTGCTAGTTACATACAGGATGTCTGCTAGTTACATACAGGATGTCTGCTAGTTACATACAGGATGTCTGCTAGTTACATACAGGATGTCTGCTAGTTACATACAGGATGTCTGCTAGTTACATACAGGATGTCTGCTAGTTACATACAGGATGTCTGCTAGTTACATACAGGATGTCTGCTAGTTACATACAGGATGTCTGCTAGTTACATACAGGAGGTCTGCTAGTTACATACAGGAGGTCTGCTAGTTACATACAGGAGGTCTGCTAGTTACATACAGGAGGTCTGCTAGTTACATACAGGAGGTCTGCTAGTTACATACAGGAGGTCTGCTAGTTACATACAGGAGGTCTGCTAGTTACATACAGGAGGTCTGCTAGTTACATACAGGAGGTCTGCTAGTTACATACAGGAGGTCTGCTAGTTACATACAGGAGGTCTGCTAGTTACATACAGGAGGTCTGCTAGTTACATACAGGAGGTCTGCTAGTTACATACAGGAGGTCTGCTAGTTACATACAGGAGGTCTGCTAGTTACATACAGGAGGTCTGCTAGTTACATACAGGAGGTCTGCTAGTTACATACAGGATTCATTAACTAACTCAATCGCCTGGTCGGTTTACTTTCCTTGGTACCTAATTTATTTCCAGGTAACGTTAAGACAGTAAGTTAACTAGCTCGGTCGTTTCAGGTTCATCATTACTTGGTGCTGGTTGTTCATCAAGTAACATAGAAATATCAATGATTATGGCAAGCTAGTTATCTACCGAAGAAATCCTGTTAACTCATCTGTCAGTCATGTTGTTAACTAGGTGACATCCCTGCACATGCCCGTGTCTCAACGTTGGAGAAGTGACATCTTTCAGCCTACATAATCCCTGGCATTCAATATGTTTACATATTTTATTATCCATAACATTCCCTTTGATAACTTCTTCCCCCTTCAAGATGTGGTGTGAGTTAGTGTTTTTATGTCATTGACTCAAAGAAAAACAGATTAACACCGTGTCTAATCCTTGTAAAGATGATTGATGATATTGTCGTTTCTTATTCACTATATGTGTGGTGTCTGTCTATGGTCTGTAGATGAACAGCCACGGGAATAAGAGAGCACCAACCACAGCCACCCAGAGACTGAAACAGGACTACCTCAGGATAAAGAAAGACCCTGTGCCTTACATCTGTGCTGAACCCCTACCATCTAACATCCTGGAATGGTAAGGGCTCTCTCTCTCCTACCATCTAACATCCTGGAATGGTAAGGGCTCTCTCTCTCTCTCCTACCATCTAACATCCTGGAATGGTAAGGGCTCTCTCTCTCTCTCCTACCATCTAACATCCTGGAATGGTAAGGGCTCTCTCTCTCTCTCCTACCATCTAACATCCTGGAATGGTAAGGGCTCTCTCTCTCTCTCCTACCATCTAACATCCTGGAATGGTAAGGGCTCTCTCTCTCTCTCTCCTACCATCTAACATCCTGGAATGGTAAGGGCTCTCTCTCTCTCTCTCTCTCCTACCATCTAACATCCTGGAATGGTAAGGGCTCTCTCTCTCCTACCATCTAACATCCTGGAATGGTAAGGGCTCTCTCTCTCTCCTACCATCTAACATCCTGGAATGGTAAGGGCTCTCTCTCTCTCTCCTACCATCTAACATCCTGGAATGGGAAGGGCTCTCTCTCTCTCCTACCATCTAACATCCTGGAATGGTAAGGGCTCTCTCTCTCTCTCTCTCCTACCATCTAACATCCTGGAATGATAAGGGCTCTCTCTCTCTCTCCTACCATCTAACATCCTGGAATGGTAAGGGCTCTCTCTCTCTCTCCTACCATCTAACATCCTGGAATGGTAAGGGCTCTCTCTCCTACCATCTAACATCCTGGAATGGTAAGGGCTCTCTCTCTCTCTCCTACCATCTAACATCCTGGAATGGTAAGGGCTCTCTCTCCTACCATCTAACATCCTGGAATGGTAAGGGCTCTCTCTCTCTCTCCTACCATCTAACATCCTGGAATGATAAGGGCTCTCTCTCTCTCTCTCTCCTACCATCTAACATCCTGGAATGGTAAGGGCTCTCTCTCTCTCTCTCTCCTACCATCTAACATCCTGGAATGGTAAGGGCTCTCTCTCTCTCTCCTACCATCTAACATCCTGGAATGATAAGGGCTCTCTCTCTCTCTCCTACCATCTAACATCCTGGAATGATAAGGGCTCTCTCTCTCTCTCCTAACATCCTGGAATGGTAAGGGCTCTCTCTCTCTCTCCTACCATCTAACATCCTGGAATGATAAGGGCTCTCTCTCTCTCTCTCTCCTACCATCTAACATCCTGGAATGGTAAGGGCTCTCTCTCTCTCTCCTACCATCTAACATCCTGGAATGATAAGGGCTCTCTCTCTCTCTCCTACCATCTAACATCCTGGAATGGTAAGGGCTCTCTCTCTCTCCTACCATCTAACATCCTGGAATGGTAAGGGCTCTCTCTCTCTCTCCTAACATCCTGGAATGGTAAGGGCTCTCTCTCTCTCTCCTACCATCTAACATCCTGGAATGGTAAGGGCTCTCTCTCTCTCTCCTACCATCTAACATCCTGGAATGGTAAGGGCTCTCTCTCTCTCTCTCTCTCTCCTACCATCTAACATCCTGGAATGATAAGGGCTCTCTCTCTCTCTCTCTCCTACCATCTAACATCCTGGAATGGTAAGGGCTCTCTCTCTCTCTCCTACCATCTAACATCCTGGAATGATAAGGGCTCTCTCTCTCTCTCTCTCTCCTACCATCTAACATCCTGGAATGATAAGGGCTCTCTCTCTCTCTCTCTCCTACCATCTAACATCCTGGAATGGTAAGGGCTCTCTCTCTCTCTCTCCTACCATCTAACATCCTGGAATGGTAAGGGCTCTTTCTCTCTCTCCTACCATCTAACATCCTGGAATGGTAAGGGCTCTTTCTCTCTCTCCTACCATCTAACATCCTGGAATGGTAAGGGCTCTCTCTCTTTCTCTCCTCTCTCTCTCTCTCTCTCTGAGAATGGTAAGGGGTCTCTATTCTCATGTGTCGATAGAGCTTCTCAGAGTTGGAGTGCTGATATAGGATCAGGCCCCCCTGTCCATGTTATCTTATTCATTATGATCTAAAAGGGGACATCTGATCCTATATCAGCACTCCTACTCTGAGATACTTTTGGACTGTGCCCAGGAGTGAAGACCTGAGTCTCAATACTTTTTCAATCATCACCTTGTCTCTTCTTCATCTGCACTGATCTGAAAACAGCATAGGTGAAAATACTAGAGGATGGTCATTGCTTGCTGTGAATCTGCTTTCACCTGTCTCAGTTCTTCCGGGTCAGTGTAAATGAAGGAAATTAGACTAGGAGGAGATGAGAGGAAGCCACTTCACTAGACTATTGAGATGCACCTTAGGGTTTCTTTAGAGAATGTGATGAATGAACAGGATCTTTATAGTATGAATGAATAGTACACTTGTTGTGAGTCAAATCAGTCATGGGTTGTTTCCTTAAAGTTGTTCCCTCATTGCGTTTTCCATTATGCTATTATTTTCTCTCTCCAGGCACTATGTTGTTCGAGGTCCTGAGAAAACCCCATATGAAGGTAAATACATGCACTTTACATATAGTACAGTACTGTGAATAATATCACTTTAAATTGGAGCTCTCCAATTCAGTTCCTGGAAAGCTACCCTCTTATAGGTTTTAGTTCCAAGCCTAGTTGTAACTAGTCTGGTACATCTTACCAACCAGCTAATTATTAGAGCTAGTGAACCTACAGGAGGATGGTAGCTCTCCAAGAACAGGTTTGGAGAGCCCTGCTTTAAATTATTATTTGTCTAAGTTGTTCCCACAATTTTGATTTGCAGAATTATGAATACATTTGACAGCATTGTTACAGTATATTGTAATTGAATTGATGTAATGTGTTGATTCTTTGTTCCACAGGGGGTTATTATCATGGCAAACTAATATTCCCCCGGGAATTCCCCTTTAAACCACCCAGCATCTACATGATTACACCTAACGGGAGATTTAAGTGTAACACACGGTAAGAATAAAATGAAAATCACCTTCTAGGGAGTTTTTCCCCTCTCAGCCTGGTTCCTCTCTACCCAGAACAGCCAGTAGAGGACTGGCCAGACCTCTCAGACCCTGGTTCCTCTCTACCCAGAACAGCCAGTAGAGGACTGGCCAGACCTCTCAGAACCTGGTTCCTCTCTACCCAGAACAGCCAGTAGAGGACTGGCCAGACCTCTCAGAACCTGGTTCCTCTCTACCCAGAACAGCCAGTAGAGGACTGGCCAGACCTCTCAGAACCTGGTTCCTCTCTACCCAGAACAGCCAGTAGAGGACTGGCCAGACCTCTCAGAACCTGGTTCCTCTCTACCCAGAACAGCCAGTAGAGGACTGGCCAGACCTCTCAGAACCTGGTTCCTCTCTACCCAGAACAGCCAGTAGAGGACTGGCCAGACCTCTCAGAACCTGGTTCCTCTCTACCCAGAACAGCCAGTAGAGGACTGGCCAGACCTCTCAGAACCTGGTTCCTCTCTACCCAGAACAGCCAGTAGAGGACTGGCCAGACCTCTCAGAACCTGGTTCCTCTCTACCCAGAACAGCCAGTAGAGGACTGGCCAGACCTCTCAGAACCTGGTTCCTCTCTACCCAGAACAGCCAGTAGAGGACTGGCCAGACCTCTCAGACCCTGGTTCCTCTCTACCCAGAACAGCCAGTAGAGGACTGGCCAGACCTCTCAGACCCTGGTTCCTCTCTACCCAGAACAGCCAGTAGAGGACTGGCCACACCTCTCAGACCCTGGTTTCTTCCTAGGTTCCTGCCTTTCTAGGGAGTTTTTCCTGGCTGCTGTGCTTCTGCATTGCTTGCTGTCTGGGGTTTTAGGCTGGGTATCTGTAAAGCACATGCGACAACTGCTGATGGAAAAAGGGCTTTAAAAAATACATTTGATTGAATTACCCAGAACATTTGATTTTTAAGGTACGAATGACCAGGGTTTGGATCAATTCCAGGCAATTCAGAAAGTACATCGAATTCCATATTTTTCTCATGGAAGAGAATTTCAATTGGAATTTGAATGTAGTTCCTGAATTCAAATGGAATTGAACCCAACCCTGCTCATAGCATTTTAAGTACAATCTTCAGTACGTATCCTAAATTGATGTAATTTAATCTCAGGGTTTAAGCTGTCTTTTCCTGAGTGTTGCATTATATCTCTTCCCCTCCTGAGTGTTACAGAGTATCTCTTCCCCCAGGTTATGTCTGTCCATCACTGATTTCCACCCTGACACGTGGAACCCAGCCTGGTCCGTCTCCACCATCCTGACTGGTCTTCTCAGCTTCATGGTGGAGAAAGGCCCAACGCTGGGCAGCATCGAGACCTCCGACTACACTGTGAGATTATATTGACGATTTTATTCTGTGTGTTTTCACTTGATTAGACGGGGCTATGGATGCAAGGGATCCATAACCATGTTTTGAAGCTATACAGTGTTGTAATACAATTAGTGTTTACAAAAAATGGAGTAAAACAAGCTTGTATTTTGGGTTCTGAGGCGGTGCTGCAGCTGAACTAACGCTCATGAGACATTTACAGTTAAATTCTTCAGGAATCATTCATTTTAAACATAAAAAAACTTGATGTAGCAATGACAGATTGTCCCTTTAATACTAGACCGTTAGAGTCCAGATTTATTACATTTAGCTTATAAAGCCTTCATAAGCACTACATACATGTGACAAAGCATCTATAACATATGTCATGGTTTATAAAGGGTTCATAAATGTGGCATAACTGACATAATCACCAATGTCAAATGTGACATAACCCACTATGTCGAATATGATATAAACATATAGAAACTCTCCCTAGACCCTGACTGGGACTGGATGTCATTTAGAAACTCTCCCTAGACCCTGACTGGGACTGGATGTCATTTAGAAACTCTCCCTAGACCCTGACTGGGACTGGATGTCATTTAGAAACTCTCCCTAGACCCTGACTGGGACTGGATGTCATTTAGAAACTCTCCCTAGACCCTGACTGGGACTGGATGTCATTTAGAAACTCTCCCTAGACCCTGACGGGGACTGGATGTC
Organism: Thymallus thymallus; assembly: GCA_023634145.1. Classification (NCBI taxonomy): domain Eukaryota; kingdom Metazoa; phylum Chordata; class Actinopteri; order Salmoniformes; family Salmonidae; genus Thymallus; species Thymallus thymallus. The sequence continues at coordinate 4,310,043 of CM042410.1, forward strand.
AGTTAGAAACTCTCCCTAGACCCTGACTGGGACTGGATGTCAGTTAGAAACTCTCCCTAGACCCTGACTGGGACTGGATGTCAGTTAGAAACTCTCCCTAGACCCTGACTGGGACTGGATGTCATTTAGAAACTCTCCCTAGACCCTGACTGGGACTGGATGTCATTTAGAAACTCTCCCTAGACCCTGACTGGGACTGGATGTCATTTAGAAACTCTCCCTAGACCCTGACTGGGACTGGATGTCATTTAGAAACTCTCCCTAGACCCTGACGGGGACTGGATGTCAGTTAGAAACTCTCCCTAGACCCTGACGGGGACTGGATGTCAGTTTGAAACTCTCCCTAGCCAACCTGAACAATTGTTCTTCCTCGTACCCTGTTTTTATTGGATTCTTATGAGTGTTTTTTAATTTCCCGCTCCCCAAAAATATATACTATACAGTACCAGTTAAAAGTTTTAGAACACCTACTCATTCAAGGGGTTTTCTTTCTTTTTACTATTGTCTACATTGTAGAATAATAGTGAAGACATCAAAACTATGAAATAACACATGGAATCATGTAGTAACCAAAAAAGTGTTAAACAAATCAACACTTTATATTTGAGATTCTTCAAAATAGCCACCCTTTGCCTTGATGACCGCTTTGCACAGTCTTAGCATTCTCTCAACCAGCTTCATGAGGTAGTCACCTGGAATGCATTTCAATTAACAGGTGTTCCTTGTTAAAAGTTAATTTGTGGAATTTCTTTCCTCCTTAATGCGTTTGAGACTATCAGTTGTGTTGTGACAAGGTAGGGTTGGTATACAGAAGATATCCCTATTTGGTAAAAGACAAATCCATATTATGGCAAGAACAGCTCAAATAAGCAAAGAGAAACGACAGTCCATCATTACTTTAAGACATGAAGGTCAGTCAATCTGGAAAATGTCAAGAACTTTGAAGGTTCAGTTGTAAAAACCATCAAGTGCTATGATGAAACTGGCTCTCATGAGGACCGCCACAGGAAAGGAAGAGTTACCTCTGCTGCAGAGGATAAGTTCATTAGAGTTACCAGCCTGGTTGAATTGCTGCAAAGAAATCACTACTAAAGGACACCAATAATAATAAGAAGAGACTTGCTTGGGCCAAGAAACACGAGTAATGGACATTAGACCGGTGGAAATTTGTCCTTTGGTCTGGAGTCCAAATTTGAATTTTGGTTCCAAGCGCTGTGTCTTTGTGAGACGCAGAGTAGGTGAACGGATGATCTGCATGTGTGGTTCCCACCGTGAAGCATGGAGGTGTGATGGTGCTTTGCTTGTGACACTGTCTGATTTATTTAGAATTCAAGGCACATTTAACCAGCATGGCTGCCACAGCATTCTGCAGCGATACACCATCCCATCTGGTTTGCGCTTAGTGGGACTGTCATTTGTTTTTCAACAGGACAATGCCCAACACACCTCCAGGCTGTGTAAGGGCTATTTTACCAAGAATGAGTGATGGAGTGCTGCATCAGATGACCTGGCCTCACAATCACCTGACCTCAACCCAATTGAGATGGTTTGGGATGAGTTGGACTGCAAATGAGAAGCAGACAACAAGTGCTCCCCATATGTGGGAACTCCTTCAAGACTGTTGGAAAAGTATTCCAGGTGAAGCTGGTTGAGAGAATGCCAAGAGTTTGCAAATCTGTCAAGGCAAAGGGTGGCTACTTTGAAGAATCTCAAATATAAAATATATTTTGATTTGTTTAACACTTTTTTTTGCTTACTACATTATTTAGTTTTGATGTCAGTATAATTTTATAAAATTAGGCCTATTTTATAGTTTTATGGACAGTGATTGTGGCAATGTAGAGGGAAGATGGCTACAGAGGGAGACAGACAGGAAGGGCTTTATGTGGTCCCGAGTCTGGGGGGGGCTCACCATTACTCCAGACTCGGCACCCTCCTACCCTCTCATATACAGAGAAGAAGGGCTATATGTGGTCAGGAGCAGGGCCTAAAATTTACGTCTGCCAAATTCGGGGTCGATTTTGGCATTGGGGGGTGAGATGTTTATTTCACTAGCCACACCGGGGTCAGGATGGGAGCCTTTAACTCGAATTTGTGAATACAAATAGTCAAAGATGCTCACATGTATAGCAAAATAAATGCTGCAGCAGCTGTTCTCAAAGTATTTCTGCCATTTTTGTTTCATAGCTGGTAAAGTATAGCCTATCACGCTGCAACACTGTCTGTCTGCGCATGTGAAGAGCTGAGTGAAAGATTTTTTTTATTTTTTTTGTGCTGGCACCGGTATAAAAGGTTACTTTTAGTTTACTTGAAACTAAAATCTACTGAAGTGAGACGTTGTCCTTGTTTCTTGGCTATTTACCTAGTTTGTTCACAAGCTAGTTTATTTTTTTTATATTTGAGTTTCAACTGCTAGGGAGAGAAGACAACTGCTACTAGTCAGACTCAATCTCACAGGCACAAGTAGCGCTACCACGGTAACCTCCCACCTTTTAAAGGGGCAGGTGATTTATTTTTATTTTATTTTTTATTATTTTTTTCTCACCCGTCATCTTTTGGTTAAAAGACTGGTCACAAAAAATGTTATTAAACAATATACCACAACTTCTGACTAATAATGCATGTATTGTTTTAGAAAACATTACAAAGCGTATTCATAAAGTTTTGATGGTGTGATTTTACGGGGAAAAAATATTTTGACTGGTAAAAAAAATCTGTGTGGCTGGTAGATTTTTAAATGTACATGCCACAGTGGCTGGTGGAGCAAAAAGTAAATTTTAGGCCCTGGTCTGGAGTCTGGGTCTCTAATCATTATGCCAGACGGTACCCCCTCCCCAGTCTGATCTCTCAGATACATGAGAGATATCAAGGCCCAACTAACTTCAGGAGATATTCCAGTTCCAGGTAGCAACCATTAAAGGCTTGATATCAGTGCTGTTTTGATAGTCTTATAAGACTCACTTGGAAAATAAATATGTGCCATATATTTATGTTTTATCAAATTACACTGGATCAGATGTAATTGAACACTATTATACTAGTTACTGTGAATGACGTGGATATGGCTGTTGAGATTGTTTGCCTAATATTTTCACTATTGATTTTGCTGGTAGCTGCTTTGAGCAAAATGTTACTTACAATGATTGATGTACCTTTTTCTCTCTTACCTAGCTACCTTTTTTTAAAGGGATAGTTCAGGATTTTGTCTGCTGTTCCTGTATACTTCAAGTCATTGCGATTAACGCCAGTTTAACATTGGCTTGTGAAACTACTTCGAACGTCCTTCGTACTGGATACAGAGACATTGTATCCAGAAGTTCATCTACCTCTGAGGAAGTAGATAAAGTGCTTACTTTTAAGATGAATGCACCAACTCTAAGTTACTCTGGATAAGATGTAAATGTAATTCAAATTGTTGGTTATTTATTTATTGTCTTGTTTATTTCCTCCAGAAACGACAGCTGTCAGCCCAGAGTTTGGCTTTTAACCTGAAGGAGAAGGTTTTCTGTGAACTGTTTCCTGATGCTGTTGATGTGAGTCTGCATGGAAATCATTTACTAAATACAGATACTATAATAAACTAAATACAGATACTATAATAAACTAAATACAGATACTATAATAAACTACATACAGATACTATAATAAACTACATACAGATGCTATAATAAACTACATACAGATACTATAATAAACTACATACAGATACTATAATAAACTACATACAGATACTATAATAAACTACATACAGATACTATAATAAACTACATACAGATACTATAATAAACTACACTACTGTTCAAAAGTTTAGTCACTTAGAAATAACCTTGTTTTCCATTAAAACTTACATGAAATGAGCTGCAAAATGAATAGGAAATATAGTCAAGATGTTGAAAAGGTCTCCATTTGCAGCAAAGAATCCTCCATTTGCAGCAATTACAGCCTTGCGGACCTTTTGACATTCTAGTTGTCAATTTGTTGAGGTAATCTGAAGAGATTTCACCCCATGCTTCCTGAAGCACCTCCCACAAGTTGGATTGGCTTGATGGGCACTTCTTACGTATCATACGGTCAAGCTGCTCCCACAACAGCTCAATAGGGTTGAGATCCGGTGACTGTGCTAGCCACTCCAATATAGACAGAATACCAGCTTCCCTAAATAGTTCTTGCATAGTTTGGAGCTGTGCTTTGGGTCATTGTCCTGTTGTAGGAGGAAATTGGCTCCAATTAAGCGCCGTCCACAGGGTATGGCATGACGTTGCAAAATGGAGTGATAGCCTTCCTTCTTCAACATCCCTTTTACCCTGTACTAATCTCCCACTTTACCACCACCAAAGCACCCCCAGACCTCCACCATGCTTGACAGAAGGCGTCAAGCACTTCAGCATTTTTTCATTTGGTCTGCGTCTCAAGAATGTTCTTCTTTGTGATCTGAACACCTCAAACTTAGATTTTTTTTTTACTCTGCCTAGAAGGCCAGCATACCGAAGTCTCCTTCACTGTTGACGTTGAGACTGGTGTTTTGCGCGTACTATTTAATGAAGCTGCCAGTTGAGTACTTGTGAGGTGTCTGTTTCTCAAACTAGACACTATTGTACTTGTCAGTTTTCAGCTGTGCTAACATAATTGCAAAAGGGTTTTCTAATGATCAGCCTTTTTTAAATGATAAACTTGGATTAGCTAACACAACGTGCCATTGGAACACAGGAGTGATGGTTGCTGATAATGGGCCTCTGTACACCCATGTAGATATTCCATTTAAAAACCAGCTGTTTCCAGCTACAATAGTCATTTACAACACTAACAATCTCTACAACGTATTTCTGATTAATTTGATGTTATTTTAATGGACATGGAAAACTGGTAAAAATACACCTTATGGAACAACAGGGACTGTGATTAGAGACACACACACACAATGGTGGTTTATACATTTTGTGTTGTAGATATGTAGTGGTGTAATGTTAAATGATGTACTGTTTTATATGTAATGTCATTGTTTTAATGTGTTGGCACCCCAGGAAGAGTAGCTACACTGATACTATACTAAACACAGATACTATAACAAACTAAACACTGATACTATACTAAATACAGATATTATAACAAACTAAACACTGATACTATACTAAACACAGATATTATAACAAACTAAACTTCCTCTCTCCCTGCCTACTTGCTCTTTTCCATCCATCCATTCCTCTTCTCTCCATTCCTCCCTCATCTTCTCCCTCCGTCTCTAGGAGATACAGCAGAAACAGAAGGCCCAGGAGGAGTTGAGTGCCCGTCCCCAGCCCCTCCCCCTCCCCGACGTGGTTCCTGACGGCGACCTTCACTACGGCAACTACGCAATCCCCGCCCCAGGTCTCCAGCAGGCCAATCGGAACCACGGACTGCTGGGCGGGGCCTTGGCTAACCTGTTTGTGATTGTAGGGTTCGCAGCGTTTGCCTACACGGTGAAGTACGTGCTGCGGAGCATAGCCCAGGAGTGAGAGGAGAGAGGAATGAAGGAGAAGAAGAAAAGCTACAGGACTATTATGATTTAAACACACTATTGATAGAAATTCCGAGCCACCCACCTGGAGGAGGGCTGGAGGAGCCGGTGGGGGTTTGGGGGAGAAGGAATGGGCCAGGGTTGTTTGTGGAAACGGTTGTTGATCCACTCTGTGCTTTCGGTGGTTATGACCTAATACCAGGTAGAAGAAGTGTTAGACTCCTGGGTAGACAGCATGGGTTGACTGCTGGCTCAGAACTTTTTAAATAATTGTTCTTCTCTGCCTAATTACTCTGAACCCACTGTGTTGTTTGGTGTTCTTCTGTGTGCTAGATACATTTCAATCTATTGTGCCGCCATATTGGTGCGTCCCTGTAAAAAAATAATGTGGAATTTGGAACCATGTTTCCGTTCTGCCTGTTCCAGTTCTACGTCTTAAGTGGGGGATACAAAGCCCTCTATTGCTCGGGAAACAAGGTTCAGACTCACTTGGTGTTGCCCTTCTGTCCTGTGTGAGTCCTGAGTCCTAGATCAGTTGTCACTGTGGGTGTTGAGCAAATCCCAGAAGGTTTTGGATGCATCCCAAAATGGCACCCTATTCCCTATGTAGTGCACTACTTTTGACCAGAGCCCATATCGATGTGTTCAAAAGTAGTGCACTATGTAGGGAACAAGGAGCCATTTGAGAGACAGTCTCAGTCAGGTCCCCTGTGGCTCCTTTCCAAAACACTTGCCACGCTTCATTCACTCTCTTGTCTGGTCTAAACCATATATGTGACTCACAGGTTTCGCTATGTTTAAGGCCATGTTAATCACTGACACCTTAAGGGGTTAGTTGGAAAAGAGTGGGGTTTTAGGCTGAGGAGGAAATTTGTAGGGATGATGGAATTCATTAGTCATGGGAAATGTTGCATAAGAAGGGAAGATTGAGGGAACTGAACCGCTAACCCGGTCTGTCTGCACAATGCTAGTGACCCACTCAAACATTATGACAAGAGAAATATGGACATGGCGGATAGGTTGACTATAGTAATGGTATAATTAGGTTACCAATAGTAACCTACTCAATTTAAATACTGATCTCAAAGGCAGTTAATTCTGCCTAAATACATTAATTATATTGAACAAAAATACAAACGCAACATGTAAAGGGTTGGTCCCATGTTTCATGAGCTGAAATAAAAGATCCCAGAAATTTTCCATATGCACAAAAAGCATATTTATCAAATGTTGTGCACAAATTTGTTTACATCCATTTCTCCTTTGCCAAGATAATCCATCCACCTGACAGGTGTGGCATATCAAGATACTGATTAAACATGACGTTTTGAGGGAGTGTGTAATTGGCATGATGACTGCAGGGATCTCCACCAGAGCTGCTGCCAGATAATTGAATGTTCAATTCTCTATCATAAGCTGCCTCCAACGTCATTTTAGTGAATTTGGCAGTACGTCCGACCTGCCTCACAACCACAGACCATGTGTAACCATGCCAGCCCAGGACCTCCACATCCGGCTTCTTCTTCATCTGCGGGATCGTCTGAGACCAGACAGCTGAGCTGATGAATGAGTATTTCTGTCTGTAATAAAGCCCTTTTGGGGGTCTGGTTCCGAAATGGGTAGGCCTAGGCCCACCCATGGCTGCGCCCCTGCCAAGTGTAGTGAAATCCATAGATTAGGGCCTAATTTATTTATTTCAATTGACTGATTTCCTTATATGAACTATAACTCAGTAAAATCAGTTGTTCCGAGTATAGCTAAATTCTCCAACTTAAAATACAATTTCAACCTGCCTGTGTGTTTACTATAGCTGATAACTTATGTTTGGGTGAGTTTCAGTACATGCTGTAGGTCATTGCATAGGTTGTTATGCTGTCTTTAAACCATGACAAAACAGACAGCATCTGACTAGAGAGCTCAATAGGAAATAGGGTTTGTCTCTCGGCTAGTGTTTGTTGTCAACACATGAGCGAAGCAGTTAAGTCCAGCACTGTCAATCTCCCTAATTGCGCAAAGACCGGGATCTCCAATGTGCTTCGCTGACCAGTTTTTAGTAACACAACGCTCTATTTATTTTTATTTAACCTATATTTAACAAATTATTATTTACAATGACGGTCTACGAAAAGGCAAAAGACCTCCTGCGGGGACGGGAGCTAGGATTAAAATAAAAATATAAATATAGGACCAAACACAAATCACGACAAGAGACAAAACAACACTACATAAAGAGAGACCTAAGACAACAACATAGCAAGGCAGCAACACATGACAACACAGCATGGTAGCAACGTAACATGACAACAACATGGTAGCAACACAACATGATGCACACATTATTGGGCACAAACAGCTCAAAGGGCAAGAAGGTAGAGATGACAATACATCACACAAAGCAGCCACAACTGTCAGTAAGAGTGTCCATGATTGAGTCTTTGAATGAAGAGATTGAGATAAAACTGTTCAGTTTGAGTGTTTGTTGCAAACCGAACAAAATTGCAAGAATACATATCTGAATTTGTCCAATAGAAACTAATTTGTAACAGTTGGACTAATGATTACACCCTAGATCAGCTAGATGCAGGCAAGTGTGTAAGGTGGTATTGAATGCTAAACTGTCTGTCACCTTGATTACTCAAATGTTTCTCTCGACCTGTGCATCTACATTGTAAGCTTTCATTCACAGGCTAGGTTGTAGCAACCTCATGATGGGTTTATTACATTTGAGCATCATGTAGTAGCCTAAACCTATAGATGTTACATTGAGCTGGCTGAATGGAATATGAATGACAGTCATCCAATGTGCTGTAATAGAAATAAGGCCATGTTCAAATAAAATAACCGTTGTCCCTCCTGTTAAACTGTGCCGACCGCCACTGGAAGGATGTTATGCTCGTTTAATGTCACGCTCTCAAGTTTGATTTGTGCTCTTGACTGGCCTGTGCACAATGTGGGACCCATCTGCTCGCTCAACCATTTTCTACTCTCTGGACTCAGTGTTTCCTCACATAATGTTTCATCTTGCTCGCACACCATCTAGTGCTCCTTCGACTTTTGAATCAGATTTGACACCATAGAATATGATAGAATATTGCATTCTATTATGCATCCTATGTGATTAATGTTAATTGGTGTATTAATAACAGTCTGAAAATCAGTCAAATTTTATATTTCTCCTATTGTCCATATAGCCGAGGACAATGTGGTAAAGTACTGTTATTCCTTATCCACTTAATGTATTATTTTATTTTTTTACTTTTCTGGGGGGAAAATCCATGAAAACATTTTGTCTGGCCCAATGGAAAATAAAATTACTTTCATGACAGAATGAAAAAGCAATTTTGAACTGACCAATGTAGATATTTTCAATTACATGCAACTTAAAAGTTTAATATCACTACATCAGAGCAATGTTGAGGGAATCCTATTTGAGTCAGAAAAGTATACTAATATAATAGGTAAGATATATTAAACCTTGCAGAGAGCCTATCCAACGGACAATTTCGAGTCTCGTTGCAAAGGGTCTGAATACTTATGTAAATGTGATAGTTTTTAATTTAATACATAAAAAACAAACAGCTTTTGCTTTGTAATTATTGGGTATTATATGTAGATTGATGATTATTATATTTTTAAATCAAGTTTAGAATAAGAACAGAATACGTAACAAAATGTGGAAAAACTTAAGGGGTCTGAATACTTTCCAAATGCACTGTATATACATAATTGGTTCCAATCCTCATCCTTAGTGGAAGACTGAAGTGCCTTGTTCATTTTAGAACATCCTGAGACTGTGGGTCTGATAATACTACAACACATGGAGTCGTATTAGTGCACAGCGCTGAAGAAACGGTTAGCTTCATGTCCGTGTTGAGTTGCTGTTTTAACACTGACAGGATAAAAGACCTGTGTGTAAAATGAATTCAAACAAATAATCTTGTAAGTTACTATATACTGTATGTAAAACATAGGTATATTTATTTTTGGTTTAAACTAATGCAAAATAAAATGTGAGTTCACTATGAATATGGGAAGTTTAGCTAACTAATGAATGAATGAGACCAAAGACAAGACGCATGGACTTATGGTTAATTTATTTGAAAACAGTGGTTGGGTTGACATTATCCTCACCAATAACCTGATTACTAAATGGTTAATTTATTTGAAAACAGTGGTTGGGTTGACATTATCCTCACCAATAACCTGATTACTAAATGCATTGTGCAACACAATGAGAAGACAGTACAGTATCAAGAACAGACCAGTGAGTGTTTGGAAAACAATCAAAAACTCCACCCAGATGACAATATCCTGACATTCTCGGCAGAACCAGTAAAATGAACACTTACAGGAGGAACCTTCAGTCACAATAGAACACTGGGAGAGTTCTGTCCGAGAGTGATAATGCACTTGAACAAAATCGTTTTCAGTAGGTCAGTTTAAGTTGTTACATCAATGAATTTAGTTTCTAAAGCAGTTTCCAGGCTGATTGACTTTCCATCTTTCAACCTCATTAATACACTTACGAATTAGTCCAAACAAACATTAAAATTCACTCAACTGAATGTGCCTGTTGCAATGGAAGCAATAAAATGTCCCAATAGTGCAAAAAGCAAACACTTGCCATATTTTGAATAGTATTTGAACCCAGGTCTGGTGGTGTGAAGACTAGAGAGTGACTGTCTCCCTACATTATTACCAGGCTGTGACAGAATGGACTACATCATTAACAGGCTGTGACAGAATGGACTACATTATTACCAGGCTGTGACAGAATGGACTACATACAAAATACTAATTCTTTAAATTATATGATCCATCACAACAGTGAAACAATGTCTCCCTCTCCTTCCATTTAAATATCTTACCATCCATGTCCATCCATCCGGTGCTGCATGTACCAACACCACCGCCTTGTGTGAGTGCTCACATTACGACAAAACTATTTAAACTCACAAGGGAAAACAGTTAGAACTAAAAACAGGGGTTAGGGTATATGTAAAATAATATAATATGAATATTATCAGACTTACTGCTAAAGACACAAGGAACACCTTTAGAAGTTATTTAGGTTAACATATAACTAGCATATCTAGCTAGTTAGCCTGACTAAAGACACACACATCACCTTTAAGTTAGCTAGAAGATTCCAATCTTATACACTCTGCTAGCTACCATGAAAACGAAAACGGAATCACCTTATGGGCCTTGTTTAAATTAGCAAGTAGCTAGCATCTCTCTAGCTAGCCTGCCATGCTAAAGATTCTAGGATCACCTTTAGACCGGCCTTAGGTTAGCTAAAAGCTAGCATCTCTCTAGCTAGCCTGCCATGCTAAAGATACTAGGATCACCTTTAGACCGGCCTTAGGTTAGCTAAAAGCTAGCATCTTTCTAGTTAGCTGTGCTAGAGATGACCTACAGGAGACCCTTGTAGCCTTTCTTTAGGTTAGCTAGCATATCTAGCAGTAGCATCTCTTTAGATAGGTGAGCAGTCTATCTAACTAGGCCTTTCTAGGCTCTCCTCCGTTGTCTGACGTCAGGTAGCGCGACAGCCGTTTGCGCTCGGTTGAGGGACAAGCGTCGCGTAGTAGTGACGTCATCTGACGTGAGACAATAGGCTCTCCTATTGCAAGGAAACACAGCTAGGGGCTATTCAGGAGGCTGCAACGCTACAGATAGCTCACAGACAATGATATCTGGATATCTGACACAGTACATTTCGGCCATGTAGAACACAGATGCATGTCAGATCCCTACATTTCATATGGTATAGAAACATATATCTGCAGTATTCTGTGTTTCAGCTCACTGACTGGACCCCTAGAGGAGACTAGTGGCCTTTAACACACAGCCTTTTAAATAAACACCCTTTATAATATATATGATATTAAAAAACAGAATGCCTCAAGATACATCCAATTAAAACAGGGATAAAACAAAACAATTACACTTATTCTGCTGGGAAGTACAATATCACATAATACTAGAAAAAAGACAGAAAGCTGTTAAACCAGTTTGAGGTGAACCACTGCTTAACAGAAAGCTGTTAAACCAGTTTGAGATGAACCACTGCTTAACAGAAAGCTGTTAAACCAGTTTGAGGTGAATCGCTGCTTAACAGTAAATAAAATGCAGTAGTGCAAAAGGTCAGTTACCCGCTCCCACAGCCCTCCCACATTCATCCAATAGAGTGAAGCAGGGGGTCTTATTGCCACTTCAGAGAGTGTGTGTGTGTGTGTGTGTGTGTGTGTGTGTGTGTGTGTGTGTGAGAGAGAGGGCCATAGTCCTACACATTATCGATCCCCCCCCCGCCACCTCTACCCCCAGTATCATGACATCATCAGTAGGTATACTGCTCTACCATAGCCACGTTCAGTTGCCAAACGTTGTCCAACGCTGCAGATAAAAATGTAATGAATAAAGTCGAAGTGATCTAGAGCGATAAAGGACACAAATCCACATCTGGATAAATGACCTGAATTCATGTGATAATGATAAATAGAAAGGTGAGTTTATAACAATCTGCACCACCATTTTGTTTTATTACCCTTTAAAGGCCCAGTGCAGTCTAAAACGTTTTCCCTGTGTGGTTGGAATAATACTGTGGAAATTATGATAATGCTTTTTTAGTGTAAGAGCTGTTTGAAAAGACAGCCTGAAATGTCTGCCTGTTTTGGTGGGATGGAGTTTTGTCCTGTCTGGTGACATCACCAGGCGGTTAATTAGTTACATTTACATTTTAGTCATTTAGCAGACGCTCCAGAGACTTTTTTCGTACTGGTCCCCTGTGGGAATTGAACCCACAACCCTGGTGTTGCAAGCGCCATGCTCTACCATCTGAGCTACACAGGTCTTATTAATATACTAATAAGAGAGTTCCAAACCTCTCTGCCAATAACAGCTAGTTTTCAGTTTCCCCTCCCCACTCCCAGACAGTCCTAGCCAATAACAGCTAGTTTTCAGTTTCCCCTCCCCACTCCCAGACAGTCCTAGCCAATAACAGCTAGTTTTCAGTTTCCCCTCCCCACTCCCAGACAGTCCTAGCCAATAACAGCTAGTTTTCAGTTTCCCCTCCCCACTCCCAGACAGTCCTAGCCAATAACAGCTAGTTTTCAGTTTCCCCTCCCCACTCCCAGACAGTCCTAGCCAATAACAGCTAGTTTTCAGTTCCCCCTCCCCACTCCCAGACAGTCCTAGCCAATAACAGCTAGTTTTCAGTTCCCCCTCCCCACTCCCAGACAGTCCTAGCCAATAACAGCTAGTTTTCAGTTCCCCCTCCCCACTCCCAGACAGACTTATCGTAATGAACGATATCAACAAAATGCCTGCGATAAGTGATCGGTATAGTCGGTGTCGACCATTTCTGGTTTATCATTCCAGCTCTAATGTGATCATCTATCTGAACTTTCAAAAACGTTGCATACTGCTGAACGCGCCCCACGTCTCATCATAAGTAGGGGTACTGTCCCAACCGTCGAGGGCTGAGCTGGTATGCGCTGAAGGCCTCAGCCCGGGGCCTCACACTAATGTATGGGGGCCCAGCAGTAAACTGCTGCTGATAGGTTGCAGGAAGCCCCACTCCATGGATCATCCCTGACCCCACCGAAGACTCCTTCCTGGTCCCTGTGTCCCTCCGGGCCAATCCCGAGGCTCTGTAAGAGACGGTGGGAGGGGCATAGGTGGAAGGGGTGGGGTGGCCACGCCCCAGGAGCTGCTCCATGACCTGAGAGGCGGAGGCTAGCGCGGTGGAGGCGGGGAAGGTGTAGAGGCTGGGGGCGGAGCTTAGGGAGGGCACTTCCTGAAAGGTGTAGTGGGAGGCCGGGCTAGGGGGGTAGGTTGCCTGGCGACGCAGGCTGCCAGGGGAACAGTCCTGAGACGAGGAGGATGAGGATGAGACTACAGGCTGTACCTGGCGAAAGAGAGGCAGACAGACTGCATCAGAACATGTATTTTTCAAAATATCTCAATGAAATATTTGATACATTTCTATCTGAACATTCTGTAACATGTCACAGTGGCACACCTGCTAGTAAGAGAGGATACTAATGGCTGGCGACTCACCTGGCTGAGGTTGAGAGGATGTAATTGGCTGGGGACTAGCCTATGGCGATCGCTGCTGTCACCACTACAGGGCTGCCGATTGGCCCGCTTAGGCTTGATGTAGGATCTCTGGAGTTGCCCTGCAAACCAACCAGGAAGAGACAGAGAGACATGGTTAGAGAAACAGCCTTCAAGAAACACAAACTGGTATTAAAGCATTCTGTGCTTCTGTAAACTGGCTTTATGATTCTAAAATGTACAGAGTCCTAGTGTTGTCACAATACTACAATTTTGACTTTGATACCGATAACAGGTTTAGTATGACATTACTCGATACCAAAACGACACTACGGCGAAAAAAGAAGCCGTATTAGCCCAGAATGGCACATGAGCCAAACAGATAAACTCAGCTACTGCGCTGTTCAATCATTGAGTTCAACAGAAACTCAGCTACTGCGCTGTTCAATCATTGAGTTCAACAGAAACTTAGCTACTGTGCTGTTCAATCATTGAGTTCAACAGATAAACTCAGCTACTGTGCTGTTCAATCATTGAGTTCAACAGAAACTCAGCTACTGTGCTGTTCAATCATTGAGTTCAACAGAAACTCAGCTACTGTGCTGTTCAATCATTGAGTTCAACAGATCAACTCAGCTACTGTGCTGTTCAATCATTGAGTTCAACAGATAAACTCAGCTACTGTGCTGTTCAATCATTCAGTTCAACAGATAAACTCAGCTACTGTGCTGTTCAATCATTGAGTTCAATATCACAACATTTGCATTTTCTTTTTTTACATAATTTTTTTCAGAGAGCCATGCAGGCATTAATGAATAAATTATACAATCAATTTGACTTTGTTTTTACCAATTGAACAACATAATGGTAATTTATTTGAATAGTAAATATTTAATGATGAACTGGGTAAATCAAGATGTAGCCTAGGACTATACACACTACAGGTGAATGCATATTCAATACATTGAGTTATTGTTTTTGCTGATTTCATGGAGCTACAGATGACAAACAATCTGTTTCCTACCATTTGAGACATATTTTTTTGTACTGATCAACCACATTTGCATAAAAGTAGCTTCTGTTATCCAAATTATGTGCTCTCTTTAACCAGTAATGACGTCATTCACGAGGCAGTCAGTTCGGCAATAGATCATCTTTGGGAGAGATGTGAGAGACCAAATAAGTGAATGAATAAAGTAGTTGGTGACAATCAGCTTGGAAGTTAGCATATTTTGCGTTATGGTTTGCATATTATCACTAACAAAGTGCTAGGGTAGTGAATAGACCTTAGCTTTAGCTGTCAGCTAGCAAGGAAAGTTAGCCTACAAAGCTGGAAGATACCGTATGTTCTTCCATTGTAAAGTGTTATAGCCTGTATGGACATTGTTTTGCGAATAGTAATGAACAGTTTCAAAGTTTCTACATGCCGTGTTGCATTATTCAAGTGTGTTAACTTCTATGCAGCATCAGTGGGAAGCTAACATGATTCAGCCCATACTCCCAGTGCAGGCTAGCAGTGAGTAAGTGGAGCAAGCAGGGTGAGCTTGATCCAGGACACATCTTGCAGAAATAGGCCTGCTGAAAGCAACACATTCTAGTACCAAACCGTTTTTTCTGAAGTTTCGGTATACTGTGCAACACTAGTATGTTGTGTGTGTGTTGTGTGTTTGAGTGTATTAGACATGCTTGCATGCGTGTGTTAGACATGTATGAGCCCCCTCACCCATCTCAGTCGACTGGGTCTTGACAGACGGTGCGACCAAGGCCAGTGGCTTGCCCCTAGACGTCCCTCCTCTCGGGAGGTGTGTGTGTGTGAGGTGCGTATGTGTGTGAGCCTCCTCACCCGTCTCGGTAGGCTGGGTCTTAACAGATGGTGCGACCACGGCCAGTGACTTGCCCCTAGACATCCCTCCCCCAGGGAGGTGTGTGTGTGTGCGGGACCCGGTGAGGGGGCGTGGGGTGAGGGGGCTGGCTGTGGAGGAGTCAGAGTCGTGGACCGTCAAACAGCTGATCACGTTAGTCCTCTGAGCCAGACCACAGCTGTTAAACACACACACACACACACACACACAGATTCATACATTAGAGACATACAGAGAGATACATGAAATTCATAGGAACAACAGAAATACAGATGGTAGATTGTGGTGGATATGATGAATAATTCTAATCCATTCAGATCAGATTTTCATCTGTTTTAAGAACATTTTAATAATTGTTTTACCATCATTTGTGGATGACCTATGCTCCTCACTGAGTTAAATTGTTTAATTCAAGTAATTCAGTCAAATTGTTGCATATCAACAGAGAGTAGTTAGGCTAGTTGATAGTTTTATCATCTGCAAACCAAATATAGTGGACTGTCCACATATAAGTTGTTTGCGATTGGAAAGGAGAACAGACAAGAATTGACCTCACCTGGCGGGGTGGAACTTCCTCTCTCCTTCCTCGTCTGAGTCGCTGTGGATGGTGATGACGCTGACTGCCGGGCTGGGCGTGTCTGAGATGATGATTGGCTGAGAGAGAGCTGCCGCACTGCAGGTGGGCGGAGTCAGCATGGCGCTGGTGCGCAGCGACACACCGGACACACCCCTAGATACACACACGCCGGGATAAGATACTTACTGAGTTACACACTTGGATACCAATCCTGATTTTCTATTCACATTTCCAATCAGAGTAATGGCCAAAACATTCCCATCAGTGAGCAAAAAACAGTGACCAGCTAATTGTTGCTAGTAGATGTAACTAGTTGATGGGAACAACCAGCTAACTGTAACTAGTTGACAGTTGATAACTGTAACTAGTTGATAACTGTAACTAGTTTATAGTTGATAACTGTAACTAGTTTATAGTTGATAACTGTAACTATATAGTTGATAACTGCTACTAGTGATAACTGTAACTAGTTGCTGTGCCAGTAGCTATACATAGCCTTCCTCTTCCAGTCAGTTGTACCTGGTAGTTCTGTTGTTGCCACGGTGACCCTTGGCCCTCATCCCCGCTCCGCTCCTCTCCTGCTGTGACCTCTGGGTGGCCTGACCCCGGCTAGGGTCAAAGGTTGATTGACTCTGCTGCAGTACTCCGTTGTACTGAGACCCCCTACACACACACACCACACACAGGTGATTACCGCTGCTTTTCTTCAGACCTGGGTTTTAAATACTTTATCTGTGCATGTGAGCTTGCCTGACTTACTAAACCAATAGAAAAGTCCCTTTTTCTGGGATAGTTACACCGTGACGTCTGGGGGTAAGAATAATCCTTTTGATGGACTGACTTCTGTTCCTTTTATATAACAGGTCTATTCTGACAGACAGCTATGTAACCATGGTGATAACATACCTCAAGCTGTTTGTATGCTGGGCTGTGTCCGGAAGGAGCGTCTGGTGGGTGGAGCCGTGGATGGCCACGCCAGGAACCTGCTGCCATGACGACGGGATGAGGATCTGCTGGGTGCCAGTGGGCCAAGTCTGCTACAGGGAACACGCACACACACAGAAACCAGTTAGCATTCATTCCAGTGTATATCTGTAATATCACCACATGAAAGCAGCGCCAACCCTGGTCAGAAAGTCATTGTTCAGAAGAGCCAATGAGTTGCTGGAGCTAGTGATCAATGTCCGGAATAGGGGTGAATTATTTCCCGGTATTTTACAAATGTTCCAACCAAAGAATAAATCTATTTTCTGATGTGTAGCCCGGTATTTCCCACCAAAACCGGAAGTGTCATTGAAAAGCATTTTAAAGCATGAGAGCCTGATTTTATGAGCCCTACATTAACGACATTTAAGGAGCCCAAGAACAAAAAAGCCCAAATGATTGTGCCGTTATCCAATACATACAGCGGGTGAAATAAGTTGAACTGTTTGGATGTCATAATACACACCATGTTTGGAGGAGAAATGGCACTGCACATCACCCTAAAAACACCATACCAACAGTGAAGTTTGGAGGTGGGAACATCATGGTGTGGGGCTGCTTTTCAGCAAATGGTACTGGCAAACTTCACATAATTGAAGGAAGGATGAATGGGCAAATTTACCGAGACACTCTTGACAAAAATCTGCTGCCATCTACCAGGATGATGAAGATGAAACGAGGGTGGACATTTCAGCAAGACAATGATCCCAAACACACAGCCAAGGAAACTCTCAATTGGTTTCAAAGAAAGAAAATAAAGCTGCTAGAATGGCCCAGCCAATCACCTGACTTAAATCCCATTGAAAATCTATGGAAAGAACTGAAGATCAAGATTCATAGAAGAGGCCCACGGAACCTTCAAGATTTGAAGACTGTTTGTGTGGAAGAATGGGCCAAAATCACACCAGAGCAATGCATGCGACTAGTTTCTCCATACAGGAGGCGTCTTGAAGCTGTCATTAAATAAATATCAGTAAGTGTGTTCAATACTTTTTTAACTTAATTTTTGAACTTATTTGTTTTGGTTTCTTTGTATGTATGGATTACTTGGGTTGTTACCAACATCTGGTGAAAATTTCATGTCAATAGCACCTTTGGAAATATATTTGGTGACGTGTTCCAATACTTATTTCACCCGCTGTATATGATATATAGGCTACTGACATTACTCACAACAGAAAAACATACAAGCCCATAGATGTAGCTAGCTATATGCTCTCTTGGTAAATACACTGACCAAAAATATAAAACGCTACATGCAACAATTTCAAAGATTATACTGACTTAGTTCATATAAGGAAATCAGTGAATTGAAATAAATGAATTAGGCTGGGAATACAGATATGCATCTGTTGGTCACATATACCTAAAGAAAAAGGTAGGGGTGTGGATCAGAACCAGTCAGTATCTGGTGTGAACACCAAGCAGCGCAACACATCTCCTTTGCATACAGTTGACCAGGCTGTTGATTCTGGCCTGTGGAATGTTGTCCCACACCTCTTCAATTGCTGTGCGAAGTTGCTGGATATTGGCAGGAACTGGAACACGCGGTCGTTCACGTCGATCCAGAGCATCCCCAACATGCTCAATTGGTGAACATGCGATGAGTATGCAGGCTTGGGACATTTTGGGACATTTTCAGCTTCCACGAACTGTGTACAGATCCTTGCGACATCGGGCCGTGCATTATCATTCTGAAACATGAGGTGATTGGTGGCGGATGAATGGCACGACAACGGGCTTCAGGATCTCGTCACAATATCTCTGTGCATTCAAATTGTCATCGGTAAAATGCAAAGTGTTGGTTGTCCATAGCTTAAGCCTGCCCATACCATAAGCCCACCGCCCCATGTGGCTCTCTGTTCACAACATTGACAGCAGCAAACCGCTCATCCACATGATGCCATAAACGGTGTCTGCCATCTGCCCAGGTGCCATCTGCCCAGTACAGTTGAAACCGGAATTCATCCGTGAAGAGCACACTTCTTCAGCGTGCCAGTGGCCATCGAAGGTGAGCATTTGCCCACTGAAGTCGGTTACGACGCAGAACTGCAGTCATGTCAAGACCCTGGTGAGGAGGACAAGCACGCAGGTGAGCTTCCGCGAGACGTTTCTGACAGTTGGTGCAGAAATATTTTGGTTGTGCAAACCCACAGTTTCACCAGTTGTCCGGTGGCTGGTCTCAGACGATCCCGCAGGTGAAGAAGCCGGATAATAAAGCGCTGCTCTGCCTTCTTAACAACACTATCAACAAGGCAGGTACTATGATAAACTAAACACAGATACTATGATAAACTAAATATGAACTAGGCAGGTCCTACAAGCCCTAGTTTTGTCGCAGCTGGACTACTGTTCAGTCGTGTGGTCAGGTGCCACAAAGAGGGACTAAGCCAATTACAATTGGCTTAGAACAGGGAGGCACGGCTGGACTCTAATGTACACGGAGAGCTAACATTTATAATATACATGTCAATCTCTCATGGCTCAAAGAAGAGGAGAGTGACTTCATCACTACTTGATTTTGTAAAAAGTATTGACATGTTGAATCGAGCTGTCTGTTTTAAACTACTAGCACACACAGCTCAGACACCCATGCATACCCTACAAGACATGCCACCAGAGGTCTCTTCACAGTCCCCAAGTCCAGAACAGACTATGGGAGGCGCACAGTACTACATAGAGCCATGACTACATGGAACTCTATTCCACATCGGGTAACTGATGCAAGCAGAATCAGATAAAAAGAAACAGGTAACAATACACCTTATGGAACAACGGGGACTGTGAAGAGACACACACAGGCACTGACACATGATAATATACACTACACTATACACACATGGATGTTATGTTGTAGATATGTGGCAGTAGAGTAGTGGTCTGAGGGAACACAATGTGTTGTGAAAATTGTTATGAAATGTAATGTCATGTAATATTGTTAATTGTATATAACTGCCTTAATGTTGCTGGACCCCAGAAAGAGTAGCTGCTGCCTTGACAGGAACTGATGGGGATCCATAATAAACCCTAGGAAGAGTAGCTGCTGCCTTGGCAGGAACTAATGGGGGTCCATAATAAACCCCAGGAAGAGTAGCTGCTGCCTTGACAGGAACTAATGGGGGTCCATAATAAACCCCAGGAAGAGTAGCTGCTGCCTTGACAGGAACTAAATGGGGATCCTTAATAAACCCCAGGAAGAGTAGCTGCAGCCTTGACAGGAACTGATGGGGATCCTTGATAAATACAAATACCTGAATCTTATTATGATTGCTAAATACTGCACAATTTAAACACCAATCCCCCCCTTTCCCAAAACACGTGTAAACACTAGACTGTAAATTGTTCCTTCCTGTTTCATAACGATGCTATAACGTTCATTTTATTCTACTGAGGTTTTAATACTGATGCTATAATGAGACATTTACTTTGTTAGTATTCTTATCTTATTGTTGTTGCATTGTCCAGAAGGAACCTGGATGTGTATCCTGTACATAAGACTAATGAGAGAGAAAGAGAGAGAGAGAGAGAGAGGTAAGAGACAGGGATAGTCAGATGGGGAGTGAGTGAAAAGAGTATTGACGGGGGTGAGAGTGAGGAGGAGGGGTGTGGGTGTTTTACCAGCAGGGTGGGGCGGCCAGCATCACAGCCCAGCTCCACGGGAACAGAGTACTGGGGGGCTACGCCCGCTACCGTGGGGGGGTGGGGTTGGAGGGTGGCCACCATCAGGGGTGTGCAGGAGCCCTGGGGGAGGGAGGTGTGGTGAGGGAGGTGGAGGGGAGGGGGGATGGAGCAGGGAAGGGTGGAGGGTTAAATTAGTTGGCAGAGACTATTTTCGTTGATTGGTGAACACCTGTGGAAGCAGGTGTTTCTGGACTGATCTGGGTTGGACAATAGAACTGTCAGGATCCATGGATGGGGAATGAAAAATCTGAGATATGAGCCCAACTCCAACAACCGGAATACGTTTTGGATTCTTCTGAGCTACAGGAACTGGAGTTCACAAACCAGCACTCTCTCACACACAGTTTGATTGTATCTCTCTCTCACAGACACAGTTTGATTGTATCTCACACAGACACAGTTTGATTGTATCTCTCTCTCACAGACACAGTTTGATTGTATCTCACACAGACACAGTTTGATTGTATCTCTCACACAGACACACACACAGTTTGATTGTATCTCTCTCACACAGACACAGTTTGATTGTATCTCTCTCACACAGACACAGTTTGATTGTATCTCTCTCACACAGACACAGTTTGATTGTATCTCTCTCACACAGACACAGTTTGATTGTATCTCTCTCACACAGACACAGTTTGATTGTATCTCTCTCACACAGACACAGTTTGATTGTATCTCTCTCACACAGACACAGTTTGATTGTATCTCTCTCACACAGACACAGTTTGATTGTATCTCTCTCACACAGACACAGTTTGATTGTATCTCTCTCACACAGACACAGTTTGATTGTATCTCTCTCACACAGACACAGTTTGATTGTATCTCTCTCACACAGACACAGTTTGATTGTATCTCTCACACAGACACACCTGTACTTGTGTGAGCATGGCAGGCTGCAGCTGCAGTGGCTGTGTTGATTGGTTCTGGTTCACTATGGGGACTGGACTGTTCATCCTCACTGGGAAACTAGAGCTCTTATTGGATGTCTGGAGACCTGCAGACAGAGGAACACCCAATCAGTGACCACCACTACACCATGACATCACAATAGTGTTACTAAGTCCCAAGTCAATCATAGGTAGTCACTAGGGACGTGCATCTTTCCCTTACAAGTCCATTCAATACGTATCTAGATGGGCTTCGATACCATACAGGAATGATACGTTTTAAAATGTTTGAAATGATTTGATTAGAGAATGAATCGATTCGATTCACTAACATTTGATGCATAAACACATTCATTTTCCATTAAAAATTCAAATCTGCTGATGGAGTTGAGCTGGGCCTCCCTGAGCTGGATCTGTATCAGCTGACTTCTGTGTGTGTGTGTGTGTGTGTGTGTGTCTACGGTGGATTTTGAATATATAGTGAACAAAAATATAAACGCAACATGCAACAACTTCAAAGATTTTACTGTCCATTAAGAAACACTCATTTAAAATGTTCCAGTTTTTTTTTTATTCTGTTGCCCCTAATCAACCCAAACCACCTGTCCAGTAAAACATAAAGGATACAGGTTAAACCACCTGTCCAGTAAAACATAAAGGATACAGGTTAAACCACCTGTCCAGTAAAACATAAAGGATACAGGTTAAACCACCTGTCCAGTAAAACATAAAGGATACAGGTTAAACCACCTGTCCAGTAAAATATAAAGGATAAAGGTTAAACCACCTGTCCAGTAAAACATAAAGGATACAGGTTAAACCACCTGTCCAGTAAAACATAAAGGATACAGGTTAAACCACCTGTCCAGTAAAACATAAAGGATACAGGTTAAACCACCTGTCCAGTAAAACATAAAGGATACAGGTTAAACCACCTGTCTAGTAAAACATAAAGGATACAGGTTAAACCACCTGTCCAGTAAAACATAAAGGATACAGGTTAAACCACCTGTCCAGTAAAACATAAAGGATACAGGTTAAACCACCTGTCCAGTAAAACATAAAGGATACAGGTTAAACCACCTGTCCAGTAAAACATAAAGGATACAGGTTAAACCACCAGTCCAGTAAAACATAAAGGATACAGGTTAAACCACCTGTCCAGTAAAACATAAAGGATACAGGTTAAACCACCTGTCCAGTAAAACATAAAGGATACAGGTTAAACCACCTGTCCAGTAAAACATAAAGGATACAGGTTAAACCACCTGTCCAGTAAAACATAAAGGATACAGGTTAAACCACCTGTCCAGTAAAACATAAAGGATACAGGTTAAACCACCTGTCCAGTAAAACATAAAGGATACAGGTTAAACCACCTGTCCAGTAAAACATAAAGGATACAGGTTAAACCACCTGTCCAGTAAAACATAAAGGATACAGGTTAAACCACCTGTCCAGTAAAACATAAAGGATACAGGTTAAACCACCTGTCCAGTAAAACATAAAGGATACAGGTTAATGTCAATGTGAGGAGGCTATATACAGGGGTACCAGTACAGAGTCAATGTGAGGAGGTTATATACAGGGGTACCAGTACAGAGTCAATGTGAGGAGGTTATATACAGGGGTACCACTACAGAGTCAATGTGAGGAGGTTATATACAGGGGTACCAGTACAGAGTCAATGTGAGGAGGTTATATACAGGGGTACCGGTACAGAGTCAATGTGAGGAGGTTATATACAGGGGTACCAGTACAGAGTCAATGTGAGGAGGTTATATACAGGGGTACCAGTACAGAGTCAATGTGAGGAGGTTATATACAGGGGTACCAGTACAGAGTCAATGTGAGGAGGTTATATACAGGGGTACCACTACAGAGTCAATGTGAGGAGGTTATATACAGGGGTACCAGTACAGAGTCAATGTGAGGAGGTTATATACAGGGGTACCGGTACAGTAAAAATTAACAACATACTATAGAGGGAAAACATTAGTTCACAGACAGTAGTTAGTTCATTAGCTAGTTAACATTCCACACAGTTAAGAACAATTTCTTATTTACAATGACGGCCTACCTACAGGGTCAGCCCATGGAGCAAATTAGCGTTAAGTGCCTTGCTCAAGGACACAGACAGGTTTTTCACCTTGTCGGCTCGGGTATTCGATAGATACTTTGAAGAAAAATGTACTTACTGTGACATGTGGTTGTCTCACCTAGATACTGTTATCTTAAGATGAATGCACTAACTGTAAGTCATCTGCTAAATTACTAAAATGTAAATGTTCATAAGGCACCAAACAGAAGAAAACGACCTCAAAAAGGGTTGGAGAACATGCTGACAGGACTTCCCTTATGAAGTCAACCCGTCATCTCTACAGCATAACACCATAGTGTTTGGCTCTTACCCTGTATGGTGTTTGGTGGGCAGACGATGAGAGTCTGCTGGAAGGGCTCAGTCTGGCAGGCCAGGCCGGTGGGGCGAGCCTGCAGGGGGACACACTGTTGGGCCAGCCCAGGGATGTTGATTGTGGCCTGCTGGTACAGGGCTGGCTGGTAATTCAGGAGAGGAACAGCTCCCCCTGCGGACGGGAGCTGTTGGTTCCGTTCATTCAGAGTTAGAATACTGGTCAGTCAGATGGAAGTTGGAACAGTGTCTGGAACTAACTTTGTGTGCTGCCATTTTGTTCATAGATCTGGGCCCGTAATCCTAAAGAACCTCAGAGTAGGAATGCTGATCCAGGATCAGGTCCCACTTGTCGATATAATCCAATTCATTATGATCTAAAAGGCAAAGCTGATCCTTAAATCGCCACTCATACTCAGACGTTTGATACATCCTGCCCCTGGTAACTTGCACTGTGTGTGTGTGTGTGTGTGTGTGTGTGTGTGTGTGTGTGTGTGTGTGTGTACCTGGTTGTGCTGGCTGAGTTGGCTGCTGAAGGTGACCGTGAGGTTGCCGGTGGCAGCACTGGGAAGAGTGTTAGCGGAGAAGAGAGTTTTGTTGTTGTGGAACGATGAGCTCCTTCGTTTACAGAGCTCCATGTTCTGAAAGCAAGACTTCACACTGCAGGGGGAGACGCAAACAATCAATCTATTGATCAATCAAAACATTTAACCAATCGATCAACCAATCAAATTTAACCCACAGAGGGAAAAGTCAAAAATCGTGAACCCCCCCACATCCCTAACATTCTTTCACACTACAGACAAGTGCACGTACTGGGAGCTGTGAGGGAAGTCCAGCAGGTGACTCATGGTGACGAAGGGATGACCCAGCGTCTTAGTGGGCGTGATCCTCTTGTCAGCGTCCAATCGGAGCATCCGCTTCAGCAGGTCGATGAACTCCCGCCTATCAGCTTTCTCCGCCAGCATGTCCGTCCCCTCCAGGTGAGACGATAGGTTGACCTGCACCAGGGAGAAGTGATGCAACAGTAAACAGGAAGATGTCAGATTGGATGAATGTGCCACTAGAAAGATCTATGGTCAGTTTAGGATTATCTAATGATTAAAGTTAGGACTTGGGGAGAGAGAGCAGACGAGTTTACTACAAAGCAGAATCAATGAATTAGCCAGCTAGCTAATGTTTTGTATTCAGACATTTAGTTACGTTATAGCCTTATTCTAAACATTTTCCCCCTCATCAATCTACACACAATACCCCATTTTATCTGCAAAAAGTCAGTTTGATGGAAACATCTCTGGTGGGAAAATGCACATATTGTTTTATACAGAATATTATTTTATTTAGAATATTCTTATGAAAATCTGTTAGATGGAAACCTACGTTATGACTGTGATATGTGGTTCTCACCTAGCTACCTAAGGTGCAATATGCAGAAATTGCTCCACCATTTCCAGGTTTCTAAAATTCTAATAGTTTGCCCAATTTCAGTTGATGACAAAAAAAAATGATGTATAGTGTAGAGAATTATTGTACAATCTAAACCGCTGTGAAATATTTGTTCAATAATCCAAAATATTGTATTTTCAGCTGAGTAAAAAATGTAAAAACTAAAACTTAAGAACGGGAAGCATAGAATTAGAGCACATAGAACAGATCTACCGCTTCTTAGACTTGCTTTCAATGAGAATTAAAGATCTATAACTCGCATTTCTATGTGAATTGGGTTGCCCAAAAAGTTAGATATTGCAGCTTTAAGAAGAATGAGATAACTGTAAGTCACTCAGAGTCTACTACATGTAAACACAAACAAAACTCTTAAGGAGCTACTGTAGAATGTACAGTATAAAAGGACTGGCCACCCCTCAGAGCCTGGTTCCTCTCTACCCAGTACACCCAGAAGAGGACTGACAACCCCTCAGAGCCTGGTTCCTCTCTACCCAGTACACCCAGAAGAGGACTGACCACCCCTCAGAGCCTGGTTCCTCTCTACCCAGTACACCCAGAAGAGGGACTGACCACCCCTCTGAGCCCGTCCGTCTGCCGCCGACTCTAGCAGGCTTGTAACTGCGCACACCAGACAATGCTGAACCATACGTTTTAATTCTTGCACAACCAACAGGCTGTGGTGTGAACTGGGCTTTTAGACGTGTCATCTTTATTTTATTACTCATCATAAATGGCGTCTTTGGTGTATCGATGCACACAGCACCTTCTTTCACTCCTATCCATACAATTATTTTATAAAATCATGTCAATGTTTTACTGTGCGTGAAGTTTCAAATGCATTACTAAATGTGTAATGTGTATTTTAATATATTTTTCAAAAAAAAAACATTTTATTAATAAATTATGTAAAAATCAGTAGTCTTTCTTCAAATGAAGGGGATGATGTTGCAATCTTTACGACAGGGATGAAAACCGGTCCTCAACTTATGGCTCAGACACTTCATTCAGGGTAAGTGGAGTTAGACGCGAGTTGTATTTCTATACTTTTTCATACTGCCGCTCTATGTATCATGTATCGTGTATCTGTCTTTTGTGTACTTTCGTTGTGGCATTTTGCTCCTGCCCTGTGTTTTGTTGTAGCTGCTTGATCCCCGGGGATCAATAAAGTATCTATCTATTCATCCATCCATCCATCCATCCATCCATCCATCCATCCATCCATCCATCCATCTATCTATCTTAGCCTGCCCCAGAGTAGGTTAGTTATGAAGGATACGTTGCCATAGAAATTAAACTGGCTAAAAGCTGAGACACTTTCGTGGTACCGGTTTTTCCCCAAGTTGAACTCGGTAAAAGTTACCTCGCTAACTACTCAGACCTGCTTTGTAGTACCCCTTAAGTTTCTCATGAAAAATATATTATCTCAATGACACTAACCTGGTTAAGTAACCTACTAGATGATGTCATATAGCGTACCTACCTGCATCATGTCATCCAGACAGTTGAAGATGTATTTACGGGCCTCCTTTGACTTGATGCCCATCTCAGCCTCGTGTTCTGAAGGGGCCTAGTAAACAGACAAATCAGGAAGGTTACTCTTGTTGTCATCACCAAAATACTCATTAATAAAACTAATAACTAACTGCCTAGGAATAAAGTAGTTTGTATCTGCCCAAGAACCCAACTAAAAGCCCTGTTCACAGCAGTGTGTTGAGATCCATGTGCTGGTTCTGGCAGGAACAACTAGGTATGCGTCCCAAATGGCAGCCTATTCCCCATATAGTGTACTACTTTTGACCAGGGCTCTGTAGTGCACTATAAAAGGAATCAGGTGTCATTTGGGACTCACAGGTATACAGGTATACAAAATAAATCACTAAATTCAACACATTGTTACAGCAGAGGTGTACTGTAATACCTTGATCCTCCAGAGGGGATAGATTGAGTCAGTACTGTAATACCTTGATCCTCCAGAGGGGATAGATTGAGTCAGTACTGTAATACCATGATCCTCCAGAGGGACAGCTGGACTCAGTACTGTAATAACTTGACCCTCCAGAGGGAGGAAGCTGGAGTCAGTACTGTAATAACTTGATCCTCCAGAGGGGGGAAGCTGGAGTCAGTACTGTAATACCTTGATCTTCCAGAGGGAGGAAGCTGGAGTCAGTACTGTAATAACTTGATCCTCCAGAGGGAGGAAGCTGGAGTCAGTACTGTAATAACTTGATCCTCCAGAGGGAGGAAGCTGGAGTCAGTACTGTAATAACTTGATCCTCCAGAGGGAGGAAGCTGGAGTCAGTACTGTAATAACTTGATCCTCCAGAGGGGGGAAGCTGGAGTCAGTACTGTAATAACTTGACCCTCCAGAGGGAGGAAGCTGGAGTCAGTACTGTAATAACTTGATCCTCCAGAGGGGGGAAGCTGGAGTCAGTACTGTAATACCTTGATCTTCCAGAGGGAGGAAGCTGGAGTCAGTACTGTAATAACTTGACCCTCCAGAGGGAGGAAGCTGGAGTCAGTACTGTAATAACTTGATCCTCCAGAGGGAGGAAGCTGGAGTCAGTACTGTAATAACTTGATCCTCCAGAGGGGGGAAGCTGGAGTCAGTACTGTAATACCTTGATCTTCCAGAGGGGGGTAGCTGGAGTCAGTACTGTAATACCTTGATCCTCCAGAGGGGTAAGCTGGAGTCAGTACTGTAATACCTTGATCCTCCAGAGGGGGTAGCTGGAGTCAGGTCCTCTCTTGAAGAAGCGGCTTGTCTTGGTGCCGGCACTCAGCAGGTACTCTGCAGGCAGGCCCTGGGTCTGGGAGATGTACCGGATCTAACAGAGGAGAGGAAGGTGGGGACATGTTAGAATCCACCATAACAGTTTAATCAAACAATGTGTGCGTGTCTCATTGTGTGTGTGGTTCCTACCTGGTCATACTCCGAGGCCCCGGGGTACAGGGGCCACCCCAGGAACAGCTCAGCAATAACGCAGCCTAGAGACCACATATCTATAGCCTCACAGAACGGCAGGCCTAGGATGATCTCTGGAGCCCTGAGGAGAGAACAATAACATGTCAACAACACAGATAACATGCTCAAACACTTAGTATGCTACAGTATATTTGGTAAGTGTTAAACTGTTATGAAATAACCACCTGTGGTTTGCCTGTAGTCTCAGATTCTCAACTGTGGGAATTCACCTGTATATACAACCCTGGTCACAGGTTATTAATATTACTCAGTCAAAGGTTTCTATATTTGCACTATTTTTTTAAACATTTTAGAATAAAAGTGAAGACATCAAAACTATGAAAAAACACATATAGAATCATGTAGTAACCAAAAAAAGTGTTAAACTAATCAAAATATATTTTATATTGCACACCCAGAGTTACCTCTGCTGCAGAGGATAAGTTCATTAGAGTAACCAGCCTCAGATTGCAGGCCAAATAAATGCTTCACAGAGTTCAAGTAACAGACATCTCAACATCAACTGTTCAGAGGAGACTGTGTGAGTCAGACCTTAATGGTCGAATTGCTGCAAAGAAACCACTACTAAAGGACACCATTAAGAAGAAGAGACATGCTTGGGCCAAGAAACACGAGCAATGAACATTAGACCTGTGGACATTTGTCCTTTGGTCTGGCAACCAAATTTAGATGGTTTGGAATGAGTCGGACCGCAGTGACCAATAGACAGTCAGTTAGAAAAGCAAAGGCTAGCTTTTTCAAACAGAAATTTGCATCCTGTAGTACTAATTCCAAAACGTTCTGGGACACTAAAGTCGATGGAGAATAAGAGCACCTCCTCCCAGCTGCCCACTGCATTGAGGCTAGGTAAATTTACGATAACCGAAAATTTCAATAAGCATTTTGCTACAGCTGGCCATGCTTTCCACCTGGCTACCCCTACCCCGGCCAACAGCTCTGCACCCCCTGCAGCAACTTGCCCAAGCCCCCCTCCCGCTTCTCCTTCACCCAAATCCAGATAGCTGATGTTAATAAAAGAGCTGCAAAATCTGGAACCCTACAAATCTGCTGGGCTGGACGATCTGGACCCTCTCTTTCTAAAATTATCTGCCGCAATTGTTGCAACCCCTATTACTAGCCTGTTCAACCTCTCTTTCGTATCGTCTGAGATCCCTAGAGATTGGAAAGCTGCCGCGGTCAGACACTCTAGATCCAAACTGTTAGACCAATATCCGTCCTGCCCTGCCTTTCTTTGAAAGTCTTTGAAAGTCTTTGAAAGCCAAGTTAACAAACAGATCACCGACCATTTAGAATCCCACCGTACCTTCTCTGCCATGCAATCTGGTTTCCCAGCTGGTCATGGGTGCACCTCAGCCACGCTCAAGGTACTAAACGATATCATAACCGCCATAGATAAAAGACAGTACTGTGCAGCCGTCTTCATCAACCTGGCCAAGGATTTCGACTCTGTCAATCATCGCATTCTTATAGGCAGACTCAATAGCCTTCGTTTCTCAAATGACTGCATCGCCTGGTTCACCAACTACTTCTTAGATAGAGTTCTGGCAGTCTCTATGGGGGTGTCACAGTGTTCAATTCTTGGGCTGACTCTATTCTCTGTATATATCAATGATGTCGCTCTCGCTGCTGGTGACTCTCTGATCCATCTCTACGCAGACGGCACCATTCTGTATACATCTGGCCCTTCTTTGAACACTATGTTAACAAACCTCCAAACAAGCTTCAATGCCATACAACACTCCTTCCGTGGCTTCCAACTGCTCTTAAATGCTGGTAAAACAAAATGCATGCTTTTCATTCGAACACTGCCTGCCCACCGGACTATCATCACTACTCTCAACGGGTCTGACTTAGAATACGTGGACACCTACAAATACCTAGGTGTCTGGTTAGACTGTAAAATCTCCTTCCAGACTCACATTAACCATCTCCAATCCAAAATTAAATCTAGATTTAGCTTCCTATTTCACAACAAAGCCTCCTTCACTCATGCTGCCAAATATGCCCTCGTAAAACTGACTATCCTACCGATCCTGGACTTTGGCGATGTCATTTACAAAATAGCCTCCAACACTCTACTCAGCAAATTGGATGTAGTCTATCACAGTGCCACCTGTTTTGTTACCAAAGCCCCATATACTACCCACCACTGCGACCTGTATTCTCTCGTTGGCTGGCCCTCACTACATATTAGTTGCCAAACCCACTGGCTCCAGGTCATCTATAAGTCTTCACTAGGCAAATCCCCGCCTTGTCTCAGCTCGTTGGTCACCATAGCAAAGCCCACCCGTAGCATGCGCTCCAGCAGGTATATTTCACTGGTCATCCCCAAAGCCAACACCTCCTTTGGCCGCCATTCCTTCCAGTTCTCTGCTGCCAATGACAGGAACAAATTGCAAAAATCATTGAAGCTGGAGGTTCCCATCTCCCTCACTAACTTTAAGAATCAGCTTCAGAGCAGCTTTCCGATCACTGCAACTGTATACAGCCCTTCTGTAAATAGCTCACCCTACTACCTCAACCCCATATTTATTATTTTTGCTCATTTGCACTCCAGTATCTCTATTTGCACATCTATCATTCCAGTGTTAATGCTAATTTGTAATTATTTTGCCACTATGGCCTATTTATTGTCCTACCTTCCTAATCTTACTACATTTGCATACACTGTACATAGATTTTCTATTGTGTTATTTACTGTACATTTGTTTATCCCATGTGTAACTCTGTGTTGTTGTTTTTGTCGCACTGCTTTGCTTTATCTTGGCCAGGACGCAGTTGTAAATGAGAACTTGTTAACAACTGGCCTACCTGGTTAAATAAAGGTGAAATAAAAAAATTAAAAAAAAGTGAAGGAAAAGCATCCAACAAGTGCTCAGCATATGTGGGAACTCCTTCAAGACTGATGGAAAAGCATTCCAGGTGAAGCTAGTTGAGAGAATGCCAAGATTGTGCAAAGCTGTCAAGGCCAAGTGTGGCTATTTGAAGAATCTGAAATATAACATATATTTTGATTTGTTTAACAATTTTTAGGTTACTACATGATTCCATGTGTTATGTCATAGGTATGTCTTCACTTTTATTCTACAACGTAAAAAACTGTGCAAATAAAGGAAAACCCTTCAATGAGAAATATTCCAAACTTTTGACCGGGGGTGTACAGTTGTGGTCAAAGGTTTTGAGAATGACAAGTATTGGTCTCCACAAAGTTTGCTGCCTCAGTGTTGATGATGCCAATTTGCATATACTCCAGAATGTCATGAAGAGTGATCAGATGAATTGCAATTAATTGCAAAGTCCCTCTTTGCCATGAAAATGAACTTAATCCCCCAAAAACATTTCCACTGCATTTCAGCCCTGCCACAAAAGGACCAGCTGCCATCATGTTAGTGATTGTCTCGTTAACACAGGTGAGAGTGTTGACGAGGACAAGGCTGGAGATCACTCTGTCATGCTGATTGAGTCAGAATAACAGACTGGAAGCTTTAAAAGGAGGGTGGTGCTTGAAATCATTGTTCTTCCTCTATCAACCATGGTTACCTGCAAGGAAACACGTGCCGTCATCATTGCTTTGCACAAAAAGGGCTTCACAGGCAAGGATATTGCTGCTGGTAAGATTGCACCTAAATCAACCATTTATCGGATCCTCAAGAACTTCAAGGAGAGAGGTTCAATTGTTGTGAAGAAGGCATCAGGGTGCCCAAGAAAGTCCAGCAAGCACCAGGACCGTCTCCTAAAGTTGATTCAGCTGCGGGATCAGGGCACCACCAGTGCAGAGCTTGCTCAGGAATGGCAGCAGGCAGGTGTGAGTGCATCTGCACGCACAGTGAGGCGAAGACTTTTGGAGGATGGCCTGGTGTCAAGAAGGGCAGCAAAGAAGCCACTTCTCTCCAGGAAAAACATCAGGGACAGACTGATATTCTGCAAAAGGTACAGGGTTTGGACTGCTGAGGACTGGGGTAGAGTCATTTTCTCTGATGAATCCCCTTTCCGATTGTTTGGGCAATCCGAAAAACACCTTGTCCGGAGAAGACAAGGTGAGCGCTACCATCAGTCCTGTGTCATGCCAACAGTAAAGCCTCCTGAGACCATTCATGTGTGGGGTTGCTTCTCAGCCAAGGGTGTGGGCTAACTCACAATTTTGCCTAAGAACACAGCCATGAATAAAGAATGGTACCAACACATCCTCCGAGAGCAACATCTCCCAACCATCCAAGAACAGTTTGGT
This sequence comes from Thymallus thymallus, assembly GCA_023634145.1. Lineage (NCBI taxonomy): Eukaryota > Metazoa > Chordata > Actinopteri > Salmoniformes > Salmonidae > Thymallus > Thymallus thymallus. The sequence goes on from CM042410.1 coordinate 4,342,662, forward strand.
GACGACCAATGCCTTTTCCAGCATGATGGAGCACCTTGCCATAAGGCAAAAGTGATAACTAAGTGGCTCGAGGAACAAAACATCGACATTTTGGGTCCATGGCCAGGAAACTCCCCAGACCTTAATCCCATTGAGAACTTGTGGTCGATCCTCAAGAGGCGGGTGGACAAACAAAAACCCACAACTTCTGACAAACTCCAAGCATTGATTATGCAAGAATGGCCTGCCATCAGTCAGGATGTGGCCCAGAAGTTAATTGACAGCATAGTTAATTGACAGCATGCCAGGGCGGATTGCAGAGGTCTTGAAAAAGAAGGGTCAACACTGCAAATATTGACTCTTTGCATAAACTGAATGTCATTGTCAATGAAAGCCTTTGACACTTATGGAATACTTGTAATTATACTTCAGTGTACCATAGTAACTACTGACATAAAGATCTAAGTACACTGAAGCAGCAAACTTTGTGGAGACCAATACTTTTGGCCACGACTGTATATGAACCAGTAATAATGTTATATATACCTGCACCAGTTATGTTAGATATACCTGTACCAGTCATTACTCACAGATGCAAACATGTTACATCACTCACACGCACAGGAAACCCCAATATGAGCTGTAAAAGTAGGTGAATCTACCTGTAGTATCGTGACTGCAGGTACGTTGAGCAGACAGCCTTGGAGACGTGGGAGGCTGAACCGAAGTCGATGACCTTGACCCTGTAGGGCTGTCTGAGAGGATCCACCAGCATGATGTTCTCTGGCTTAAGGTCAGCATGGATCAGACCCAGAGATTTCAACTTCATCAGCGCCGTTGCCACCTGGTGGGGAAATCAAATCAAATGTTATTTGTCACATGCGCCGAATACAGGTGTAGACCTTAGTGAAACGCTTACTTACAAGCCCTTAACCAACAATAAAGTTTTAAGAGATAAGTGTTAAGTAAAAAATTGTAAAAATAGAGGTAACACTGAAGGGTTAAAAAGCTGGGTGCCAGCTATAAACACTGAAGGGTTAAAAAGCTGTGTGCCAGCTATAAACACTGAAGGGTTAACACTTTTCAAGAAACATTTTACTAGGACTTTAATGACATTTTAAAGACAAACACTCATTAAAGCTGAAACACAGCTCAAGTAAGGTACCATGTATTGTATTATTTTGGAGAGTTGAGTACACTATACGGTGAGCTAACAGCCAGCTAACAGGTACATATGTAATAGAAGACTCATTCAGAATGAACACCAGGTAAATACACCACATTGTCTCTGTATCAATAAAGTTCTATAGTATTGTATTGTCACCTGTTGCAGTATGGGTCTGATGTGTCGTAGCGGGAGGGGGCTGAACTTGCTGTGTTTCAGGAAGTCATACAGGTTCTGTTCCAGCATCTCAAACACCAGGCAGGTGTGGCCTTTGTGTTGGAAACACTCGTAGGAACGCACAAAGTTAAACTCATCAGCATTCTCCGCACTCAGACGGTTCAGGATGCCCACCTGGGAACAGATGGGGGGGGGGGGGGGGGAGTTATACAGTCAGTCCTATCACTGTCACTACTTCACACTAATTTAAAAGTATACAAAATATATTTTTTATACCAGTCATTTCTTTTAAAATCAGTGAAGGGAAAGTCAACAAGTGCACACTTCGGGAGGAAGGAGAGATAATTGGGACTTCGCCCTGGTCTAGCACTTGCAAATGGTAATGATAGGAGGGGTTTAAAGGGGAACTGTACCCCCAGATTTGGGCTGGTTTTTTGGCTTGCTCCTCAAGAAATGCTGGCGGCCATAACAGAAGCCAAACGTGAGTTGGATTGTGGGTGTGGTTTGATGTAGGTGTGTCCTTGCCACCACCAAGACACACCCATCTGTCAGAACCTTGCCTGCAGCTGTTTCCCCCACACTCCATCACAACAAACAATCCTCCTGCAGGTTGACTTCAGTAACTACAGACAGATGTATGGTGGAAAAAAAGACAATACGAGTAAAAGATGTCTACTGAAAGTTTAATGCAGTGACAGATTTCTCCATTTAGAGACATCAGTATCAAGCCCATCTGTCAGTCCGGACTTCATCACATCATCTTGCAAGTCTCCAAGTGCAGGCTCCATAGATCCATCTGTGAACAGTCATTGTTCTATGACCAATGGCAGTTAGGATAGGTGATATCTGCCAAACATGTACTAACGTTGAAATTTGAACAGGTCAGACTAAACCTACCTAATTCAGTTCTCCCCATCGACAACCGTTGTTGAGCAGACAAGAGGTGAGCTGGCAGCCCCTGGCCCCTCAAAGATACTGGGCGGTCATACACAAACTCACAGCACTAATTACATTATCAATAGTGGTTATGATTAGCATGAAGGAACTAACCTGAACACTGCATTCACCTTTCAATTTCAATTCAGATATTATGATATGTGAAGTGACATAGAATGGTAAACGCAGCCATCAAACGCAAGCTTCATAAGAAAATTATCAATCTCAAGTCATTTTGACAAACCGAAATACCACTAGGCCTATGCTAGTAATTGGTACTTAATGCCCTATTGCTGGTGAGCTTGCAATAGTTAGGCTTAATATTCTTCACCCCAATATCAACTAGGGATATCATGTTAGCAGTCAATATCAACTAGGGATATCATGTTAGCAGTCAATATCAACTAGGGATATCATGTTAGCAGTCAATATCAACTAGGGATATCATGTTAGCAGTCAATATCAACTAGGGATATCATGTTAGCAGTCAATATCAACTAGGGATATCATGTTAGCAGTCAATATCAACTAGGGATATCATGTTAGCAGTCAATATCAACTAGGGATATCATGTTAGCAGTCAATATCAACTAGGGACATCATGTTAGCAGTCAATATCAACTAGGGATATCATGTTAGCAGTCAATATCAACTAGGGATATCATGTTAGCAGTCAATATCAACTAGGGATATCATGTTAGCAGTCAATATCAACTAGGGACATCATGTTAGCAGTCAATATCAACTAGGGATATCATGTTAGCAGTCAATATCAACTAGGGATATCATGTTAGCAGTCAATATCAACTAGGGACATCATGTTAGCAGTCAATATCAACTAGGGATATCATGTTAGCAGTCAATATCAACTAGGGATATCATGTTAGCAGTCAATATCAACTAGGGACATCATGTTAGCAGTCAATATCAACTAGGGATATCATGTTAGCAGTCAATATCAACTAGGGATATCATGTTAGCAGTCAATATCAACTAGGGACATCATGTTAGCAGTCAATATCAACTAGGGATATCATGTTAGCAGTCAATATCAACTAGGGACATCATGTTAGCAGTCAATATCAACTAGGGACATCATGTTAGCAGTCAATATCAACTAGGGATATCATGTTAGCAGTCAATATCAACTAGGGATATCATGTTAGCAGTCAATATCAACTAGGGATATCATGTTAGCAGTCAATATCAACTAGGGACATCATGTTAGCAGTCAATATCAACTAGGGATATCATGTTAGCAGTCAATATCAACTAGGGATATCATGTTAGCAGTCAATATCAACTAGGGATATCATGTTAGCAGTCAATATCAACTAGGGATATCATGTTAGCAGTCAATATCAACTAGGGACATCATGTTAGCAGTCAATATCAACTAGGGACATCATGTTAGCAGTCAATATCAACTAGGGACATCATGTTAGCAGTCAATATCAACTAGGGATATCATGTTAGCAGTCAATATCAACTAGGGATATCATGTTAGCAGTCAATATCAACTAGGGACATCATGTTAGCAGTCAATATCAACTAGGGATATCATGTTAGCAGTCAATATCAACTAGGGATATCATGTTAGCAGTCAATATCAACTAGGGATATCATGTTAGCAGTCAATATCAACTAGGGATATCATGTTAGCAGTCAATATCAACTAGGGATATCATGTTAGCAGTCAATATCAACTAGGGATATCATGTTAGCAGTCAATATCAACTAGGGATATCATGTTAGCAGTCAATATCAACTAGGGATATCATGTTAGCAGTCAATATCAACTAGGGATATCATGTTAGCAGTCAATATCAACTAGGGATATCATGTTAGCAGTCAATATCAACTAGGGATATCATGTTAGCAGTCAATATCAACTAGGGATATCATGTTAGCAGTCAATATCAACTAGGGATATCATGTTAGCAGTCAATATCAACTAGGGACATCATGTTAGCAGTCAATATCAACTAGGGATATCATGTTAGCAGTCAATATCAACTAGGGATATCATGTTAGCAGTCAATATCAACTAGGGATATCATGTTAGCAGTCAATATCAACTAGGGATATCATGTTAGCAGTCAATATCAACTAGGGATATCATGTTAGCAGTCAATATCAACTAGGGACATCATGTTAGCAGTCAATATCAACTAGGGATATCATGTTAGCAGTCAATATCAACTAGGGATATCATGTTAGCAGTCAATATCAACTAGGGACATCATGTTAGCAGTCAATATCAACTAGGGATATCATGTTAGCAGTCAATATCAACTAGGGATATCATGTTAGCAGTCAATATCAACTAGGGATATCATGTTAGCAGTCAATATCAACTAGGGATATCATGTTAGCAGTCAATATCAACTAGGGATATCATGTTAGCAGTCAATATCAACTAGGGATATCATGTTAGCAGTCAATATCAACTAGGGATATCATGTTAGCAGTCAATATCAACTAGGGATATCATGTTAGCAGTCAATATCAACTAGGGACATCATGTTAGCAGTCAATATCAACTAGGGACATCATGTTAGCAGTCAATATCAACTAGGGATATCATGTTAGCAGTCAATATCAACTAGGGATATCATGTTAGCAGTCAATATCAACTAGGGATATCATGTTAGCAGTCAATATCAACTAGGGATATCATGTTAGCAGTCAATATCAACTAGGGATATCATGTTAGCAGTCAATATCAACTAGGGATATCATGTTAGCAGTCAATATCAACTAGGGATATCATGTTAGCAGTCAATATCAACTAGGGATATCATGTTAGCAGTCAATATCAACTAGGGATATCATGTTAGCAGTCAATATCAACTAGGGATATCATGTTAGCAGTCAATATCAACTAGGGATATCATGTTAGCAGTCAATATCAACTAGGGATATCATGTTAGCAGTCAATATCAACTAGGGACATCATGTTAGCAGTCAATATCAACTAGGGACATCATGTTAAAAGTCAATATCAACTAGGGATATCATGTTAGCAGTCAATATCAACTAGGGACATCATGTTAGCAGTCAATATCAACTAGGGACATCATGTTAGCAGTCAATATCAACTAGGGATATCATGTTAGCAGTCAATATCAACTAGGGACATCATGTTAGCAGTCAATATCAACTAGGGATATCATGTTAGCAGTCAATATCAACTAGGGATATCATGTTAGCAGTCAATATCAACTAGGGATATCATGTTAGCAGTCAATATCAACTAGGGACATCATGTTAGCAGTCAATATCAACTAGGGATATCATGTTAGCAGTCAATATCAACTAGGGATATCATGTTAGCAGTCAATATCAACTAGGGATATCATGTTAGCAGTCAATATCAACTAGGGATATCATGTTAGCAGTCAATATCAACTAGGGATATCATGTTAGCAGTCAATATCAACTAGGGATATCATGTTAGCAGTCAATATCAACTAGGGATATCATGTTAGCAGTCAATATCAACTAGGGATATCATGTTAGCAGTCAATATCAACTAGGGATATCATGTTAGCAGTCAATATCAACTAGGGATATCATGTTAGCAGTCAATATCAACTAGGGATATCATGTTAGCAGTCAATATCAACTAGGGATATCATGTTAGCAGTCAATATCAACTAGGGATATCATGTTAGCAGTCAATATCAACTAGGGACATCATGTTAGCAGTCAATATCAACTAGGGACATCATGTTAGCAGTCAATATCAACTAGGGATATCATGTTAGCAGTCAATATCAACTAGGGATATCATGTTAGCAGTCAATATCAACTAGGGATATCATGTTAGCAGTCAATATCAACTAGGGACATCATGTTAGCAGTCAATATCAACTAGGGATATCATGTTAGCAGTCAATATCAACTAGGGACATCATGTTAGCAGTCAATATCAACTAGGGATATCATGTTAGCAGTCAATATCAACTAGGGATATCATGTTAGCAGTCAATATCAACTAGGGATATCATGTTAGCAGTCAATATCAACTAGGGATATCATGTTAGCAGTCAATATCAACTAGGGATATCATGTTAGCAGTCAATATCAACTAGGGATATCATGTTAGCAGTCAATATCAACTAGGGATATCATGTTAGCAGTCAATATCAACTAGGGATATCATGTTAGCAGTCAATATCAACTAGGGATATCATGTTAGCAGTCAATATCAACTAGGGATATCATGTTAGCAGTCAATATCAACTAGGGATATCATGTTAGCAGTCAATATCAACTAGGGATATCATGTTAGCAGTCAATATCAACTAGGGATATCATGTTAGCAGTCAATATCAACTAGGGATATCATGTTAGCAGTCAATATCAACTAGGGATATCATGTTAGCAGTCAATATCAACTAGGGATATCATGTTAGCAGTCAATATCAACTAGGGATATCATGTTAGCAGTCAATATCAACTAGGGATATCATGTTAGCAGTCAATATCAACTAGGGATATCATGTTAGCAGTCAATATCAACTAGGGATATCATGTTAGCAGTCAATATCAACTAGGGATATCATTTTAGCAGTCAATATCAACTAGGGATATCATGTTAGCAGTCAATATCAACTAGGGATATCATGTTAGCAGTCAATATCAACTAGGGATATCATGTTAGCAGTCAATATCAACTAGGGATATCATGTTAGCAGTCAATATCAACTAGGGATATCATGTTAGCAGTCAATATCAACTAGGGATATGATGTCACATTGTCACTTCTCTGGATCCAGACCAAGCAGGATCATATGGCCTACCTGTATGCAGCGGACGTTGCAGGATCGGATGGAAAGCATGATCTGTCTGCAGCTTTTTTCTTCCTCACAAATATCCTAATTAATTTGCCAGACTGTTACATCTTCATCCCATATGTATTGAAGGTAGTGAGATGTTACAGCTATCTTTAGACATATAGCCAGTATCACCACTGAGATGTTACAGCTATCTTTAGACATATAGCCAGTATCACCACTGAGATGTTACAGCTATCTTTAGACATATAGCCAGTACCACCACTGAGATGTTACAGCTATCGTTAGACATATAGCCAGTACCACCACTGAGATGTTACAGCTATCTTTAGACATATAGCCAGTACCACCACTGAGATGTTACAGCTATCTTTAGACATATAGCCAGTATCACCACTGAGATGTTACAGCTATCTTTAGACATATAGCCAGTACCACCACTGAGATGTTACAGCTATCGTTAGACATATAGCCAGTACCACCACTGAGATGTTACAGCTATCTTTAGACATATAGCCAGTACCACCACTGAGATGTTACAGCTATCGTTAGACATATAGCCAGTACCACCACTGAGATGTTACAGCTATCGTTAGACATATAGCCAGTACCACCACTGAGATGTTACAGCTATCTTTAGACATATAGCCAGTACCACCACTGAGATATATACAGTGCCTTCACACCTTTTTACACATGTTGTTGTTGTTACAGCCTGAATGTAAAATGTATTAAACTGATATTTTGTGTCACTGATCTACACACAAAACCCCATAATGTTAAAGTGGAATTGTTAGATATGTTTTTATTTTTTTATTAATCAACTAAAATCTGAAATGTCTTGAGTCAATAAGTATTCAACCCCTTTGTTACAAACCTCTTAAGGATCGGAACCTTTTTTCCCCCAATTTTCGCATAAAAAGACAAACCCAAATCTAACTGCATGTAACTCAGGACAACTGTGACCTGGCCAAGACAAAGCAAAGCAGTGCTACAAAAACAACAGAGTTACACATGAGAATAAACAAACGTAGTCAATAACACAATAGAAAATCTATATACAGTGTGTGCAAATGTAGTAAGATTAGGAAGGTAGGACAATAAATAGGCCATAGTGGAAAAATAATTACAATTTAGCATTAACACTGGAGTGATAGATGTGCAGATAAATACACTGGGGTGCAAATTGGCAAAAGAAATAACAATATGGGGATGAGGTAGTTGGGTGGGCTATTTACAGATGGGCTGTATACCAGGCGCAGTGATCGATAAGCAGCTCTGACATGGTCTCCAGCTTCAATGATTTTTGCAATTTGTTCCAGTCATTGGCAGCAGAGAACTGGAAGGAACGGCGGCCAAAGGAGGTGTTGGCTTTGGGGATGACCAGTGAAATATACCTGCTGGAGCGCATGCTACGTGTGGTCTCCCCGTTTGAAGAAGGGGATGACCGCGGCAGCTTTCTAATCTCTAGGGATCTCAGACGAAACTAAAGAGAGGTTGAACAGGCTGGTAAGAGGGGTTGCAACAATTGCTGCGGATAATTTTAGAAAGAAAGGGTCCAGATTGTCTAGCCCAGCAGATTTGTAGGGGTCCAGATTTTGCAGCTCTTTCAGAACATCAGCTATCTGGATTTGGGTGAAGGCGAAGCAGGGGGGGGGCTTAGGCAAGTTGTTGCGGGGGGTGCAGAGCTGTTGGCCGGGGTGGAAAGCATGGCCAGCTGAAGCAAAATGCTTATTGAAATTCTCGATTATCGTAGATTTATCGGTGGTGACAGTGTTTCCTAGCCTCAGTGCACCAATATACACTGACTGTGTATATTGGTTCCTGACTTCACTGAATAGCTGCATATCGCGGGGGCTATTCGATTCTAATGCAGTACGCCACTGGATGTTTTTGTGCTGGTCAAGGGCTGTCAAGTCTGGGGTGAACCAAGGGCTATATCTGTTCTTAGTTCTACATTTTTTGATTGAGGCATGCTTATTTAAGATGGTGAGGAAAGCACTTTAAAAGAACAACCAGGCATCCTCTACTGACGGCAGTGATCGCTGAGATCCTGGTTGAAGACAGCGGAGGTGTATTTGGAGGGCAAGCCGTAACAGTGAGAGACATTTCTGGAAAGGTGGATTTTTAAAAGGGCCGTGGTAGAATAGATTCAGGGCATAATGTACAGACAAGGATATGGTAGGATGTGAGTTCAGTGGAGATAAACCTTGGCGTTGGGTAACGATGAGAGAGGTTGCATTTCTGGAGACACCAGTTAAGCCAGGTGAGGTCTCCGCGTGTGGGAGGGGTGGGACAAAGGAGCTATCTGAGGCATGTTGAGCGGGACTGGGGGCTCTACAGTGAAATAGAACAATAAGAACTAACCTAAACAGCAACAGACAAGACATATTGAAATAAGAGAGAGGCATAAAGCAATCACAGGTGTTAATCAAGAGAGATAAGACAACAACAGGTAATGGTGATGAATGGACAGAAAGGGGCAGTTAGAGAGAATGTTGTGCTACACACAGGACCTGAGTTGGAGGCTGAGGCTTAACAGATAAACAGAATAAGGTACCGTGTAAGGGAACAGTCCAGCAGGCATCAGCTGTGTAGCCAAGTGATCATAAGATCCAATGACCAGCAAGAGGTGAGCCAGGGAGCAGTTCAGTGGCCTGACCAATGGGAATCCACGCTCCAGGGTTGTTTTGATCACGTGGACTGGGATATGTTCCGGGTAGCTTCCGATAATAATCTAAACGAATTCACGGACACTGTGACCGCATTCATAAGGAAATGTATAGGAGATGTAGCATCCACTGTGTCTATTAAAACATACCCCAATCAGAAACATTGGATAGATGGTAGCATTTGCGAGAAACTGAAAGTGCGAACCACAGCCTTCAAGCATGGCAAAGTGACTGGGAATATGGAAGAATATAAACAGTGTAGTTATTCACTCCGCAAGGCAATCATACAAGCTAATGATCTGTCGAGCAGTCGAATGTTACGATATACAGCGTGAAAATTCAAAACCTAACTTAGAGAAATTGAACAGCTAGCTAAAAAGATGTCTTTAGTCGCATAACTTACCATTATTTTCCAGTCCATTTAAATGTTGAGTTCGAGGTGATTTAGTCTTCCAGCCGCTAGTGCCGAAGTTGGGGGGAAATTAGCTAGCTTGCATCGCTAGCATTATCAAATGACAACTTTACATAACCAGCAGTACCTAGACAAACCTCAAACTAATATGAGCACGACCTAACTCAGTTGTAATGAGGCTTATGCTATCTAAAAAGGTAGCTACCTACATAACCAGCAATAACGCTATCTAACGTCATTAAGTAAGTCTTACAAGAGGTCATTATCTCTGGTTGTACTCGCCACCACGTTACACAGAGTTAGTGTTACTGGTGCAGACGAACTCCAACCACCTATTCCACATACTAGGGTCCTTTGGCAGGGCATGCTAACCATATAACTTCGGCTGTGGAGGCAGTCAATCTGTGTAGCTAGGGCTTTTCGATCTGCATTCCGTTTAAAGTGTTGGGGGCGATGAAACAATGCAGCCCCATTCAACGAAAGGAAGCGAAGTGGGCGGAGGGGCGATTTACACATGGTGTTTGGCAAAAGGAGGCATGATTTGTTGACAATTTTAATACAAACCAAACCTTAATTTGGCCCATAATTCCACCTATACAACAACATAGGCCTAGGAATATACAGAGTACACCAAACATTAGGAACACCTTTCCATGACAGATTGACCAGGTGAATCCAGGTGAAAGCTATGATCTGTTATTGATGTCACTTGTTAAACGTACTTCAAATTAAATGTAGATGAAGATGAGGAGACAGGTTAAAGAAGGATTTTTAAACCTTGAGACAATTGAGACATGGATGATGTGTGTGTGCCATTCAGAGGGTGAATGGGCAAGACAAAACATTTAAGTGCCTTTGAACCAAGTATGGTAGTAGGTGCCAGGCGCACCGGTTTGAGCAAGAACTGCAACGCTAATAGGCTTTTCACACTAACCAGTCTCCATGTGTATCAAGACTGGTCCACCACCCAAAGGACATCCAGCCAACTGTGGGAAGCATTGGAGTCAACATGGGTCAGCATCCCTGTGGAACACTTGACACTTTGTAGAGTCCTTGCCCGACTAATTGAGTCTGTTCTGAGGGCAAAAGGGGTGCACTCGATATTAGGAAGGTTTTCCTAATTTTTTGTACACTCTGAGTACATCCATTAAGCAGGGTTCATGCAGACATTGTCAAGTCCAATTCAAGGACTTTTTCAAGCACTTAAATTGTCATTTTTAATTACATCAATGTTATAATTTATATAATTGTACTTAAACCTTATTATACACATGCCCTGTAGGAGCCTGAAACCTGTACATGTCCACTGTCTGTTTCTCTCAGGAAGAAGAAGCAAGTTTTCTTCTTCTTGTCACGCGGCCAAAGATAAAGAGCCTCTGAATGTTTTTGGTCACTCACTTTGTGGTACATTTGCCACATAGGCTGTTTTTAAGGGGATTGGGCTTTTTAGGGGCAGTCGCTCTATGGATAATTTCCTCTTGAAAGGCAATAAACTAGCCCGGTGTCCAAGCTGATACGCTTCATTTCACCATGATCTCACGTCACAAAACCATTGTCGGACTGTCGGAGCTAGAAGCACAAGCATTTCGCTACACCCGCATTAACATCTGATAAACACGTGTACGTGACCAATAAAACTTGATTTGAAGGTGAAACGGATCACATCAGTTTGGATTCCAAGCTAATAAACATTACCAATTAATCAACCCTAACATACTAACAAAGTAGTGACACCTCTTGAAGGGCCATAAACATGTATTAACTAATGAATCAATCCAGATCAAATGAATGACTCACCTCGATCTGGCCCTGTCGTGCGTATGAGGGGTGGTTCTTGAGGATCTTGATGGCCACGATCTCATTGGTTCCCCTCTTCCAGCACTTGGCCACCTGACCGAAAGTCCCCCTCCCAAGGAACTCCAGCACCTCATAACTACAGGAGACTGAACACAGGATCTCATGCTGCACCAGCTGGTAGTCCCCCTCTCCGTTGGAGCTGGAGCTCTTGGTGGTGGGGGCCGAGTGGGGGATGGACTGGCCCGTACCCCCTCCTCCTCCTCCCCCACCCCCCGTACGCGCGGAGAAGATGGGAGGAGGGGCAGAGAGCTCCTCCAAGATCTGTACACTCCCACAGCCGCTGCCGCTCCCTTCGACGTCGTCATTCTTTCTCTTCTGGCCCTGTCGTTGTGTCCCGTTCCCCATGCTGGCTGTCTCCGAGTTTGTGTGTGAGGAGTGTGTGTGTGTGTACTGGTCATTGACGCGGCGATTGGAGCCCCGGGGGAGGCTGCCCGTGCTGTCTGCAGCCCTGACCACCACCTGGCCACGTGAGCCTGGGGCGGCAGGGAACACTAACGCAGAGGGAGCGAAGGGGCGCACCGCCATGCCTAGTGCAGGGGCAAAGGAGTAACCCCCTACCCCCTGCTGGCCTCCAACGGAACCGTATGGGCCGTCAGAGGACCCGTCCCAAACACAGTTCTCTACCTTCATCTTCTTGACGCGGCAGAATGCACTGGAGGAGATGGAGGGAGGAGAGAACACCTGGAGCTGGGACGACATACCTAAGGAGAGGGATGGAGAGTAGAGGGACGAGGGAGAGAAAAGAAAGACATCCTATCAATGGGACATCTTTTGTACAGCTTTTACCATGTCATGCCTTGATGAAAGGTCTTAGCAAAACATTGCATGTTACAGAATGTTCATTTGGCAAGAAATATATAGTGTAAATATATGATGTGTCCATTCCATCTGTCTGCTAAATTCCTCTCCTATCAGCAAAGACTTGACTCCTGAGCCTGTGTTCATGAAGCATCTCAGAACAGGATTGTTGATCTAGGATGTGTTGTGTTTTATCTTTTAGCTAAAGATTACATGGACAGGAGAGATCTGAGCCCGTATCCACAAAGCATTTCAGAGTAGGAGTGCTGATCTGGGATCTGTCATTATGATCTAAAAGGGGACTAGATCAGCACTCCTACTCTTGAGACGCTTTATGAAATCAGGCCCAGGTGTTTATCCTAGCCTACTTCTTACAGTGTGTAATCATGATGCCCTATTCTTCTGGCTGCACTGTAGGAGAGTTGGTTGAAGTTAGTCATGACGATTGTAATGGTGTCAAGCAGACCACATCCCAAATGGCCCTGATCTAAAGTAGTGCAAGGCAGTTAGCTAGTTCTCCTGGAGTACAGACCACAGCCCCCGCTCTACAGTGTCGGACTGTCTAGTTGTTGACAACAGCAATGTTGTTCAAAAACAGCTACCTAAATAGTGTCCTCAAGACAACTGCACTTATCAACATTGTACATATAATAATGTTAGGCTAGCCATTTATGATAAAAAAAAAGAGAAGGATCTTCTCCATCTGAACTGTTTTCCATCTAGGTTGACCATTGCAATGTTTAGGCCAAGACAGTGGACTCTCCTGAGACAAAGGCCCAGCTAGATAACTAGCAAAACGTTGTGCCACTCTTTGGTGAACATCAACATTTCACCTCTAGGTGTCATCTATTGCAGTGGTTTGGACACACCTATTCATTCAAGGGTTTTTCTTTAGTTGTCAGTTGTTTAAACTCAGTTTCACAATTCCTGACATTTAATCCTAGTAAAAATTCCCTGTCTTAGGTCAGTTAGGATCAACACTTTATTTTAACAATGTGAAATGTCAGAAGATAGGTAGATAGGTACTTTATTGATCCCTGAGGGGAAATTTCTTTGTCAAGCAGCTACAACAAAAACACAGGGCAGGTGCAGAAAATACACAAAAGACAGATACACAATACATGATACATAGAACGACAGAATGAAAAAGTATAGAAATAAAAGAAGTCTGGAGTGCAAAAAAGCTATAAAAAGACATAGTATGGATAGTATGGATGGATGGCTGAAAATGTACACTATACATTGGTGGATTGTACATGGTTAACTATACTATACAGGTCGATGGCAGAGAAATACTTCAGTAGCTAAAAGTGCAAATGATATAAGTGAGGGTAATAATAGTTTACTTAATATACAGTCTGGTTAAATGAACAGGTAAGTGAAAATGTTGCATGGTTAGATTAACTGTACAGGTAAATGACAGGAAAATATACTTAAATAGCTAAATGTGGTATGATATAATTTAGGGTAATAATAGCAATTCCCTTAAAATACAGTCCTTAGTGCGCAGGGTTTAATTAGAGATAAATGCACGTATTGCACATTCGATATACTAAAAGCAATGAAAAACGATACAACTGACAGGATACTAATATGCATTCCTGAGTGAATGACTACGTAAGTTAAGTCCAAGAATGACTTGCAATATTGCATGTGATATGATCTAACAACTGTACATGAATATGTATATACAAACCTGAATGAATAAATAAGTCCTGAGTGAATGAGTGATTACAGACCAGAGTTACTCACGGAGGATGCATAATTGTTAAACTAGGTCCTAACACCCCAACAGTTCCAGGTCTATGTTGCCGACAGCACGGCACCCCGGTGAGGCATTAAATAGTCTAATAGCTGCCGGCAGGAAGGACCTCCTGTAGCGCACTCTGGCACACCGTGGTGGGATCAGTCTGTGACTGAAGGTGCTCCTCTGCGTCACAACCATGGCATGCAGAGGGTGGGTGACGTTGTCCATGATGGCCAGCAGTTTGGCCAGGATCCGTCTCTCCGCCACCTCCTCTAGTGTGTCAAGGCTAATCCCCAGAACAGAGCTAGCCTTCCTGATCAGCTTGTTTAACCGAGAAGAATCACCAGCCTTTATGTTGGCGCCCCAGCACACCACTGCAAAAAAGACTGGTAGAAAGTATGCAGTAGTTTACTGCACACGTTGAAGGACCTGAGCCTCCTCAGAAAGTAGAGTCGGCTCTGGCCCTTTTTGTACAGAGCCCCGGTGTTACCAGCCCATTCCAGCCTGTTGTCCATATGGACTCCCAGGAACTTGTATGACCCAACCATTTCCGCATCCATCCCGTTTAGGGAATGCAGTTAGTTGTGCCTTGGTTCTCCTGAAGTCAACCACCATCTCCTTTGTTTTGCTGATGTTGAGCTGAAGGTGGTTCTGCTCACACCACAACACAAAGTCACTGATTGCGCTCCTGTACTCCTCCTCCTGCCCACCCCTGATGCACCCTACAATTGCAGAGTCATCTGAGAACTTCAGTAGGTGGCATATTTCAGAGTTATATCTTAAGTCTGAGGTGTAAAGGGTGAACAGGAAGGGGGACAGGACCGTTCCCTGGGGGGGCCCTGTGTTGCTCACTGCCCATTCTGACACACAGCTCTGTAGTCGCACAAATTGTGGCCTACCGGTCAGGTAGTCCGTGATCCAGGAAACTAAGGGTGCTTCCACTTTCATCCTCTCACCCAGTAGCAGGGGCTGAATGGTGTTGAAGGCACTGGAGAAGTCCAAAAACATAACCCTCACAGTGCAACCTGCGTCCAGGTGAGAGTAGGCATCATCCACCCCAATGTTGCGCTGATATGCGAACTGCAGGGGGTCCAGTGATGTACACACCAGGGGTCTGAGGTGAGCGAGGACTAATCTTTCCAGGGTATTCATGATGTGGGATGTTAGCGCTACAGGTCTGAAGTCATTCAGGACAGTGGGGTGCGCCTTCTTTGGCACTGGGACGAGGCAGGATGTTTTCCACAGCACAGGGACCCTTTCTAGGCTCAGGCTAAGGTTGAAGTGACGCTGGAGTATTCCACACAGTTGGTCAGCACAGACCCTAAGCACCCTTGGACTGATGCCATCAGGGCCCGCCGCTTTCCACTGATGTAGTCTCTCCAGCTCTCTCTTCACTTGGTTGGTGGTGAAAGCCAGCCCAGGTGGGGAGGTGGGGGGAAGGGGGGTGTTGAGGATCAGTCCAGAAGGAGCAGGGGCGGAGGTGGGGTCGCTGATTGTCTCAACAGAGGTGTTGTGAGCAAAGTGGGGGTGGGACAGCCGTGAGGGTGTGTGGCCTGGTGAGCTGGAGGGGAGGTGGACAGGGCCAGTATCAAACCTGTTAAAAAAATTGGTTCAGCTCATTGGCTCTGTCCTGGGTCCCCTCCGTCTGCCCACTGTTTGACTTTTTGAAGCCAGTGATATTTCTCATGCCCTTCCACACCTCTCTCATCTGGCTCTGCCTCAGCTTGTCCTCCATCTTCTCCTTATACCCTCTCTTCCCCTCAGCAATCCGCAACTTCAGCTCCCTCTGGACGCATTTCAATTTGTCCCTGTCCCCCTCCTTGAAGGCCCTCTTCTTCTCATTCAGCAGTGCCTTCAGGTCGCTGGTGACTCAGGGTTTATTATTTGGAAAACAGCGTACCTTCCTGGTGGGTACAGTGTTGTCTACACAAAAATTTATATAGTCCGTTATGCAGTCAGTAAGTCCATCGATGTCCTCCCCATGAGCCTCACAGAGTACATCCCAGTCTGTTGTTTCAAAGCAGTCCTGTAGGGCCTCATTCGCCTCCGGGGACCATTTCCTAATGGTCCTAGTGGTTGCAGGCTGCTGTTGGATCATAGGTCTGTAGAGTGGGGTGAGGTGGACAAGGTTGTGATTTGATCTACCGAGGGGAGGGAGTGCAGAGGAGTTGTATGCATCCTTCACATTAGCATATAACAAGTCCAGAGTTGTATTATTCCTGGTTGGGCACTTCACAAACTGTTTGAACGTGGGCAGCGTTAAAGAGAGAGATGCATGGTTAAAATCCCCCGAAATGGCAAAGAAAGCACTGGGATGCGCTGTCTGTAACCTCGCGACAACAGAGTGGATGACGTCACACGCTGTGTTTGCGTCCGCGGAGGGCAGGATGTAAACAATAACAGCAATGGCCGCCGTGAATTCCCTCGGCAAATAGTAGGGTCTCAGGCTAACGGCTAACAGCTCAATGTCCGGGCTACGAAACTGTTCCTTAAGAGTAATATGTTTTGATTACACCATCTGTTGTTAACTAATAAAGCCAGCCCCCCTCCCTTGCTCTTACCGGAAGAAACGCTATCCCTGTCCGCTCTGGTGGTCCGGAACCCGCCGATAGTGGCGTTCTCTATGTGGATGTTATCAATAATAGTAGAGAGAATTATTTATTTCAGCTATTATTTCTTTCATCACATCCCCAGTGGGTCAGAAGTTTACATACACTCAATTGGTATTTGGTAGCGTTGCCTTTAAATTGATTAACTTGGGTCAAACGTTTCAGGTAGCCTTCCACAAGCTTCCCACAATAAGTTGGGTGAATTTTGGCCCATTCCTCCTGACAGAACTGGTGTAACTGAGTCAGGTTTGTAGGCCTCCTTGCTGGCACACGCTTTTTCAGTTCTGCCCACACATGTTCTATAGGATTGAGGTCAGGGATTTGTGATGGCCACTCCAATACCTTGACTTTGTTGTCCTTAAGTCATTTTGCCACAACTTTGGAAGTATGCTTGGGGTCATTGTCCATTTGGAACCAAGCTTTAACTTCCTGATTGATGTCTTGAGATGTTGCTTCAATATATCCACATAATTTTCCTTCCTCATGATGCCATCTATTTTGTGAAGTGCACCAGTCCCTCCCGCAGCAAAGCACCCCCGCGCTTCACGGTTGGGATGGAGTTCTTCGGCTTGCAAGCCTCCCCCTTTTTCCTCCAAACATAACAATGGCCATTATGGCCAAACAGTTCTATTTTTGTTTAATCAGACCAGAGGACAATTCTCCAAAAAGTACGATCTTTGTCCCCATGTGCAGTTGCAAACCGTAGTCTGGCTTTTTTATGGCAGTTTTGGAGCAGTGGCTTCTTCCTTGCTGAGCGGTCTTTCAGGTTATGTCGATATAGGACTTGTTTTACTGTGGATATAGATACTTTTGTACCGGTTTCCTCAAGCATCTTCACAGGGTCCTTTGCTGTTGTTCTGGGATTGATTTGCACCAAAGTACGTTCAAATAAAAATATATTTTTGATTCTTCAAATAGCCACCCTTTGCCTTGATGACAGCTTTGCAGACTCTTGGCATTCTCTCA
Source organism: Thymallus thymallus (assembly GCA_023634145.1). Taxonomy (NCBI): domain Eukaryota; kingdom Metazoa; phylum Chordata; class Actinopteri; order Salmoniformes; family Salmonidae; genus Thymallus; species Thymallus thymallus. Next base: position 4,360,782 of record CM042410.1, read on the forward strand.
ATCAGCTTCACCTGGAATGCTTTTCCAACAGTCTTGAAGGACTTCCCACATATGCTGAGCACTTGTTGGCTGCTTTTCCTTCACTCTGTGGACCAACTCATCCCAACCCATCTCAATTGAGGCCAGGCCATCTGATGCAGCACTCCATCACTCTCCTTCTTGGTCAAATAGCCCTTACACTGCCTGGAGGTGTGTTGGGTCATTGTCCTGTTGAAAAACAAATAATAGTCCCACTAGGCATATCACTGCAGAATGCTGTGGTGGCCATGCTGGTTAAGTGTGCCTTGAATTCTAAATCAATCACTGACAGTGTCACCAGCAAAGCACCCCCACACCACCTCCTCCATGCTTCACTGTGGGAACCACACATGCGGAGATCATCCGCTCACCTACTCTGAGTCTCACAAAGACACAGTGGTTGGAACCAAAAATCTCAAATTTGGACAGATCAAAGGACAAATTTCCACCGGTCTAATGTCCATTTATCGTGTTTCTTGGCCCAAGAAGAAGTGGATGTGGATTAAGGCTCTGATTCAGAACACACATTTCAGTTGTACAACTGACTAGTATCCCGCTTTCCTTTTTCTCTTCTTCTTATTGGTGTCCTTTAGTAGTGGTTTCCTTGCAGCGATTCGACCATGATGGCCTGATTCACTCAGTCTCCTCAGTTGATGTTGAGATGTCTGTTACTTGAACTCTGTGAAGCATTTATTTGGGCTGGTAACTCTAATGAACTTATCATCTGCAGCAGAGGTAACTCTGGGTCTTCCTTTCCTGTGGCATCCTCATTAGAGCCAGTTTCATCACAGCGCTTGATGGTTTTTGCGACTGCACTCAAAGTTCTTGACATTTTCAGGATTGACTGACCTTAAAAGTAATGGACTGCTTAAAGTAATGATGGACTGTTGTTTCTCTTTGCTTTACTTGAGCTGTTCTTGCCATAATATGGACTTGGTATTTTACAAAATAGGGATATCTTCTGTATACCAGCCCTACCTTGTCACAACACAACTGATTGGCTCAAACACATTAAGAAGGAAAGAAATTCCACAAATGAACAAGCCACACCTGATAATTGAAATGCATTCCAGGTGACTATCTCATGAAGCTGGTTGAGAGAATTCAATGAGTGTGCAAAGCTGTCATCAAGGCAAAGGGTGGCTACTTTGAAGAATCTCAATTATAAAATATATTTTGATTTGTTTAACAAAATAAAGAAAAACCCTTGAATGAGTAGGTGTCCAGAACGCATGACTGGTACTACATACATACATACATACATACATAGATACATAGATAGATAGATAGATAGATAGATAGATAGATAGATAGATAGATAGATAGATAGATAGATAGATAGATAGATAGATACTTTATTGATCCCCCGGGGGGGAAATTTCATTGTCAAGCAGCTACAACAAAACACAGGGCAGGTGCAAAATGCCACAACGAAAGTACACAAAAGACAGATACACGGTACATGATACATAGAGCGGCAGTATGAAAAAGTATAGAACTACAAGATATCTGGAGTGCAAAAAAAAAGCTATAAAAAGGACATTGCATAGTATGGGTGGTTGGCTGAATATGTACACTATACGTTGGTGGATGTTGGATGGTTAACTATACTATACAGGTCGATGGCAGAGAAATACTTCAGTAGCTAAAAATGCGTATGATATGAGCGAGGGTAATAATAGTTTACTTAATAGACAGACTGGCTAAATGAACAGGTAAGTGAAAATTTTGCATGGTTAAATTAGCTGTACAGTTAGGTATACAGTTATATTTACAGATAAGTGAATACTTGCATGTTTACACAAACTGTACAGGTAAATGACAGGAAGAGATACTTTAATAGCTAAATGTGTGTATGATATCATTTGGGGTAATAATAGTAATTCCCTTAAAATACAGTCCTTAGTGCGCAGGGTTTAATTACAGACAACTGCACTTATTGCACATTCGATATACTAAAAGCAATGAGAACATACATACATACATACATACATACATACATAAATAAATATAAACGCAACATGTAAAGTGTTGGTCTCATGTTTCATGAGCTGAAATACAAAATCCCAGAAATATTCCATATGAACAAAAACTTTATTTCTCTCACATTTGGTGCACAAATGTGTTTACATCCCTGCTATTTCTGTCTGTAATAAATCCCTTATGTGGGGGAAAACTCATTCTGATTGGCAGTGGGTGGGCCTATGCTCTCCACGTCATGTGAAATTCAAGGGGCTAATGAATATATATTAATTGACTTATTTCCTTATATGAACTGTAACTCAGTAAAAATCATTGAAATAGTTGCGTTTATATTTTTGTTAAGTATATAGTATATATACACATATTATTTTTGGTGGAAATACATTTTCTTTATAGAAATAAACACAGCATTAGCCATGTCAAAATGAGAGAACGTTATAAAATTAGCTTAAAAACTAAAGTTTTTCTTTCAGCTCCATGGCAGGATGTGTGGATTAGCTGGAGATTAGATTTGTAACGGCAATATAATGTGTGATTTATTCCTTGGTCTGCACGTTTTTGCATTTAAGGTGGGTCGCAACTCAAGACACCCCAATTGGTGGTTCAGGAAACATTACAGTTGGGGAACCCATGTATTCGTGACCCTTTTCTCAAACGATGAAGAGTAAAACAGAACTAGCCGAGATGGTCGTTACTCTAGACATAGACAGCTACAGTATCAAGCTGGCTAACTTTAGCTACTTATCACATCGCAAGCCTAGCTACCTAGAAACGTCAATATCACACTCGGATATAACCCTACCGAAAACATTGTGTTTGAGACATAAGCCATCTACATACCTGATTTGATTTCACAGTGTAATGTCGGTGATCAGTACAGTCTTCAGATTAAATCCCACACAGGTTAGTAGATTATCTGATTTAGCTAGTTAGCTATTTTGACGATTAGCTAACTCTAGGCCTTCATTTAATTGTTTTCCAACGAGAGAAGTAGATACACTGGCACACACAACCCGCTAGGGGTTTCGGTCGGAAACAGTTGACTTGGTTGTAATAAAATGAAATAATAAGTAGTTACATAATAAAACGTATTTCTGTACATTAAAAACACTTCGTTTAATAACTAAACCCCGATCATAAGACCCCTAGCAGCAGACCGATGTGAAGCAGGCAAGAATAACAAAGTACTTCCGGGTCACAGATTCTTCTTCGATGGGAACAAACAAAAACAGTTATGGGAATGGGGAAACGACAACATACAAAATAAAACACGTAAACTAAAAAATAAAATACATCACACTTCTTCAACCGACATGATTTATTGCACCGCCTCGGCTGTGAAATCACGAAGACCCAAAACATTCTCAGCGGTAAGCTCCGCTTGAGCTGTACAGTTTATGATCATTGCAATAAATAATACAAAGTCCACATTTTTAACATGTAGCATTTCACTATCCCTCGGTGGATGAGAAACATTCACTGGTCGTGGTGGCTCTACTACCATTGCTTCTCACCGCCTCCAGATAGGAGACACGCTGGAAACTCCTTACTCTTGTCATCTCATTCTCATTCACCCTAACAGGGCACTCCAAGAATACAGGCGCATGTTCACCTCCACAGTTGCAGCATTTCCCTTCATCTAGCATACGATATTCTTCCCTTCTGCACACACTTGATACATTACCAAATGTTTTACATTTATGACACTGAAGGGCAGGGCCGGCCCTGGACGTTCTGGCACCCTAGGTAAAACAAACACTCGACATGCCATCTGATTCAAACAGAAAATCACTCTCATCTCCACTAGACATGCCATCTGATTCAAACAGAATCTCTCATCTCCACTAGACATGCCACTAGACATGCCATCTGATTCAAACAGAATCTCTCATCTCCACTAGACATGTCATCTGATTCAAACAGAAATTCCGCCTTCGCCATTTTCTCCCTCCCTCCATCCAACCCAACACCTACAAATACCTAGGCATCTGGTTAGACTATAAACTCAACTTCCAGACTCACATCAACCATCTCCAATCCAAAATTAAATCCAGAATTGGCTTCCTATTTCGCAACAAAGCCTCCTTCACTCATGCTGCCAAACTTGCCCTTGTAAAACTGACTATCCTACCGATCCTTGATTTCGGCGATGTCATTTACAAACTAGCCTCCAACACTCTACTTAGCAAATTGGATGTAGTCTATCACAGTGCCATCCGTTTTGTCACCAAAGCCCCATACACTACCCACCACTGCGACCTGTATGCTCTCGTTGGCTGGCCTTCATTATATATTCGTCGCCAAACCCACTGGCTCCAGGTCATCTACAAGTCTTTGTTAGATAAATCCCCGCCCTATCTCAGCTCACTGGTCACTATAGCAACACCCACCCGTAGCATGCGCTCCAGCAGGTATATCTCACTGGTCACCCCCAAAGCCAACACCTCCTTTGGCCGCCATTCCTTCCAGTTCGCTGCTGTCAATGACTGGAACGAATTGCAAAAATCATTGAAGCTAGAGGTTCCTATCTCCCTCAATAACTTTAAGCATCAGTTGTCAAAGCTGCTTATCGATCACTGCACCTGTATATAGCCCTTCTGTAAATAGCCCACACTACTACCTCATCCCCATATTTATTTTTGTTTATTTTCACTAATCTTGCTCTCCAGTATCTCTATTTGCACATCATAATTTGCACATCCTTCATTCCTGTGTTAATGATGATAATTCTGTAATTTATTTCACCACTATAGTCTATTTATTGTCCTACCTCCTAACCTTACTGCATTTTTGCACTACATTTTGCACTCTGTATATAGATTTTCTATTGTGTTTTTGACTGTTTGTTTAATGTGTAACTCTCTGTTGTTTTTTGTCGCACTGCTTTGCTTTGTCTTGGCCAGGTCGCAGTTGCAAATGAGAACTTGTTCTCAACTGACCTACCTGGTTAAATAAAGGTGAAATAAAAAAAAATCGAGATACAAAAGATCTCTGATTGTAAAATCTGTTCTATTTTTTGTCATAGATATGGCTACTGGTAGTTGTTTAGCTAGCTAACTTAGTGCATTCGGAAAGTATTCAGACCCCTTCTCTTTTCACATTGTGTTATGTTACAGCCTTATTCTAAAATTGATTAATTAAAAACAAATCATCAATCTACACACTATACCCCATAATGGCAAAGTGTAAACAGGTTTTTAGATTTTTTTGCAAAATGTAAAAAATGATATACACTAACGGTCAAAAGTTTGGAATATTACTCATGCAAGGGTTTTTCTTTATTTGCAGTATTTTTTATTTTTTTTTAAGTGTTAAACAAATCAAAATATATTTTATATTTGAGATTCTTCAAATAGCCACAAGCTGTCATCAAAGCAAAGAGTGGCTACTTTGAAGAATCTCAAATATAAAATATATTTTGATTTGTTTAACACTTTATTGGTTACTACATGATTCCATATGTGTTATGTTATAGTTTTGATGTCTTCACTTTTATTCTACAATGTAAAAAATAGTGCAAATAAAGAAAAACCCTTGAATGAGTAATATTCCAAACTTCTGACCGGGGGTGTACCTTATTTACGTAAGTATTCAGACCCTTTGCTATGAGACTCGAAATTGTGCTCATGTGCATCCTGTTTCCATTGGTCATCCTTGAGATGTTTATACAACTTGATTGGAGTCCACCTGTGGTAAATTCAATTGATTGGACATGATTTGGAAAGGTACACATTTGTCTATGTAAGGTTGAACAGTTGTGTTACGTTCTAGCTCCCAAAGGGAGGGGAGCCTGACAACCCACTGCTCGGGCCCACCGATGCCAACAAGGGAGGTACGGAGTCGTGGTGTGATAAAAGGACACAAACACCAAATACCGTACAAAACAGGGTTTATTTAGTCACGGTAATAATGTGAATAATAATAACTTTCTGGGAAAAGGGGAGGGCTGGACGGACCAAAGCAAAGAAATAAACAAAATTCCCCCACCCCTAATCTGTACTAACCCGGCCCCAAATAGAATATACAATCCCTACACTGGCACACAGTCGAGGCGCCCCAACCAAACTTACAGTTGGTGGTCCGCCCAGGTCTAGCTGGTGTTTCTAGACAAGGAAGTATACCTACGGGTGATGTATACCCCGGGGTAGCTCTAAATCTACTCCCCAACTCCCTGTGAACAAAAGAAGGGGAACAAATAATAATTAATCCAAAATTATTAGGATCCCAAGGATCCAGAAACAAACATTTTGTTACCTGGGTTGCTACCAGTTAAAACCATGGAACACAAACTAGTTTTAACACACACAGAAACAGTTAAAGACTTTGAATCTAACTGTTATATATAATATCCCCACACAGGGTACAAACCAAACCAAAACCAGCAGCAACTCTCTAGCTAGTCCAAATCTGGGCTTTTTAAAGAGAGCAGCCAGCTGTAGCCACTGACGAGTGGGCGGAGTTCCAATTCCCAATCAGCCGTTGAACCACCAATCAGCTGCCGGAACAGTCACAAACAGCCATCTTGCCTGATAGGGAAAAAAAGACAAACAATACCAGACCAAATATGACACTAAAACGAACCCAGAACTCTGGGGACGTAACAAGTTGACAGTGCATGTCTGAGCAAAAACCAAGCCATGAGGTCGAAGGAATTGTCCGTAGACCTCCGAGACAAGATTGTGTCGAGGCACGGATTTGGGGAAGGGTACCAAAACATTTATGCAGCATTGAAGGTCCCCAAGAACACAGTAGACTCCATAATTTTTAAATGGAAGAAGTTTGGAACCACCAAGACTCTTCCTAGAGCTGGCTTCCCTACCAAACTGAGAAATCGGGGGAGAAAGGCCTTGGTCAGGGAGGTGACATGATGGTCAGTCTGACAGAGCTCCAGAATTCCTTCCAGAAGGAAAACCATCTCTGCAGCACCACCAATCAGGCCTTTATGGTAGAGTGGCCAGACGAAAGCCACTCCTCAGGAGGAAACCTGACACCATCCCTACAGTGAAGCATGGTGGTGGCACCGCCATGCTGTGGGAATGAACTAAGCAAATTACAGAGAGATCCTTGATGAAAACCTGCTCCAGAGTGCTGAGGACCTCAGTATGGGGTGAAGGTTCACTTAAAAAGATGAGAGAGGCCTGTAATTTTCATCATATGTACACTTCAACTATGAGAGACAAAATGAGAAAAAAAAATCCAGAAAATCACATTGTAGGATTTTTAATGAATTTATTTGGAAATTATGGTGGAAAATAAGTATTTGGTCAATAACAAAAGTGTATCTCAATACTTTGTTATATACCCTTTGTTGGCAATGACAGAGGTCAAACGTTTTCTGTAAGTCTTCACAAGGTTTTCACACACTGTTGCTGGTATTTTGGCCCATTCCTCCATGCAGATCTCCTCTAGAGCAGTGATGTTTTGGGGCTGTCGCTGGGCAACACAGACTTTCAACTCCCTCCAAAGATTTTCTATGGGGTTGAGATCTGGAGACTGGCTAGGCCACTCCAGGACCTTGAAATGCTTCTTACGAAGCCACTCCTTCGTTGCCCGGGCGGTGTGTTTGGGATCATTGTCATGCTGAAAGACCCAGCCACGTTTCATCTTCAATGCCCTTGCTGATGGAAGGAGGTTTTCACTCAAAATCTCACGATACATGGCCCCATTCATTCTTTCCTTTACACGGATCAGTCGTCCTGGTCCCTTTGCAGAAAAACAGCCCCAAAGCATGATGTTTCCACCCCCATGCTTCACAGTAGGTATGGTGTTCTTTGGATGCAACTCAGCATTCTTTCTCCTCCAAACACGGCGAGTTGAGTTTTTACCAAAACGTTATATTTTGGTTTCATCTGACCATATGACATTCTCCCAATCCTCTTCTGGATCATCCAAATGCTCTCTAGCAAACTTCAGACGGGCCTGGACATGTACTGGCTTAAGCAGGGGGACACGTCTGGCACTGCAGGATTTGAGTCCCTTGCGGCGTAGTGTGTTACTGATGGTAGCCTTTGTTACTTTGGTCCCAGCTCTCTGCAGGTCATTCACTAGGTCCCCCCGTGTGGTTCTGGGATTTTTGCTCACCGTTCTTGTGATCATTTTGATCCCACGGGGTGAGATCTTGCATGGAGCCCCAGATCGAGGGAGATTATCAGTGGTCTTGTATGTCTTCCATTTCCTAATAATTGCTCCCACAGTTGATTTCTTCACACCAAGCTGCTTACCTATTGCAGATTCAGTCTTCCCAGCCTGGTGCAGGTCTACAATTTTGTTTCTGGTGTCCTTTGACAGCTCTTTGGTCTTGGCCATAGTGGAGTTTGGAGTGTGACTGTTTGAGGTTGTGGACAGGTGTCTTTTATACTGATAACAAGTTCAAACAAATGCCATTAATACAGGTAACGAGTGGAGGACAGAGGAGCCTCTTAAAGAAGAAGTTACAGGTATGTGAGAGCCAGAAATCTTGCTTGTTTGTAGGTGACCAAATACTTATTTTCCACCATAATTTGCAAATAAATTCATTAAAAATCCTACAATGTGATTTTCTGGAGGAAAAAAATGCTCATTTTGTCTCTCATAGTTGAAGTACCTATGATGAAAATTACAGGCCTCTCTCATCTTTTTAAGTGGGAGAACTTGCACAATTGGTGGCTGACTAAATACTTTTTTGCCCCACTGTAATACCCTCACAAACGTTTACAGATGCACCATTGAGAGCATCCTGTCGAGCTGTATCACGGGCTAGTACGGCAACTGCACCGCCAGCAACCGCAAGGCTCTCCAGAGGATGGTGTGGTCTGCCCAACACATTACCGGGGACAAACTACCCGCCCCCCAGGACACCTACAGCACCCGATGTCACAGGAAGGCCAAAAAGATCATCAAGGACATCAACCAGCCGAGCCACTGCCTGTTCACCCCGTTATCATCCAGAAGGCGAGGGCAATACAGGTGCATCAAAGCTGAGACCGAGAGACTGAAAAACAGCTTCTATCTCAAGGCTATCAGACTGTTAAACAGCAATCACTAGCACATTAGAGGCTGCTGCCTAGAGACATAGACTAGAAATCACTGGCCACTTTAAGAAATGGAACACTAGTCACTTTAAGAACATTTACATATTTTGCATTAATCTTCTTATATGTATATACTGTATTCTATACTATTCTATACTATTGTGTGTATTGTGTATATGTTGTGTAATTGTTAGATATTACTTGTTAGATATTACTGCACTGTCGGAGCTAGAAGCAGAAGCAGGGTCTGCTATACAAATTCACGGAAAGTGGTGTTGGGGGGAAAAACATACAACATTAGAAAATGTACACTAACAACAAGTGTGCGGTTAAAATTGGCAAAAATCACACACATTTCTTTCCACAGGGCCGTGGGGTGAGACAGGGATGCAGTTTAAGCCCCACTCTCTTCAACATATATATCAACGAATTGGCAAGGGCACTAGAACAGTCTGCAGCACCCAGCCTCACCCTACTAGAATCTGAAGTCAAATGTCTACTGTTTTCTGATGATCTGGTGCTTCTGTCCCCAACCAACGAGGTCCTACAGCAGCACCTAGATCTTCTGCACAGATTCTGTCAGACCTGGGCCCTGACAGTAAATCTCAGTAAGACAAAAATAATGGTGTTCCAAAAAAGGTCCAGTTGCCAGGACCACAAATACAAATTCCTAGACACTGTTGCTGTAGAGCACACAAAAAACTATACATACCTCGGCCTAAACATCAGCGCCACAGGTAACTTCCACATAGCTGTGAACGATCTGAGAGACAAGGCAAGAAGGGCCTTCTATGCCATCAAAAGGAACATCTGGCTAAAAATACTTGAATCAGTTATAGAACCCATTGCCCTTTATAGTTGTGAGGTCTGGGGTCCGCTCACCAACCAAGAATTCACAAAATGGGACAAATACCAAATGCAGAATTCTGCAAAAATATCCTCCGTCTACAACGTAAAACACCAAATAATGCATGCAGAACAGTATTAGGCCGATAACCGCTAATTATCAAAATTCTGAAAAGATTTTAAGATTTTTAAGTTAAATTCTACAACCACCTAAAAGGAAGTGATTCCCAAACCTTCCATAACAAAGCCATCATCTACAGGGAGATGAACCTGGAGAAGAGTCCCCTAAGCAAGTTGGTCCTGAGGCTCTGTTCACAAACACAAACAGACCCCACAGAGCCCCAGGACAGCAACACAATTAGACCCAACCAAATCATGAGAAAACAAAAAGATAATTACTTTACACATTGGAAAATGTTTACAAAGAAACTGAGCAAACTAGCATGCTATTTGGCCCTAAACAGAGAGTACACAGTGTCAGAATACCTGACCACTGTGACTACCCAAAATTAAGGAAATCTTTGACTATGTACAGACTCAGTGAGCATAACCTTGCTATTGAGAAAGGCTGCGTTAGGCAGACCTGGCTGCCAAGAGAAGACAGGCTATGTGCACACTGCCCTCAAAATGAGGTGAAAACTGAGCTGCTTCCTAACTTCCTGCCAAATGTATGACCATATTAGTGACACATACTTTCCTCAGATTAGACAGACCCACAAAGAATTTGAAAACAAATCCAATTTGGATAAACTCCCATATCTATTGGGTGACATATCACAGTGTGCAATCACAGCAGCAAGATGTGTGACCTGTTGCCACAAGAAAAGGGCAACCAGTGAAGAACAAACTATTTTTTTTTTTAACCTTTATTTAACTAGGCATGTCAGTTAAGAACACATTCTTATTTACAGCAACAGCCTAGGAACAGTGGGTTAACTGCCTTGTTCAGGGGCAGAACGACTGCCTCACTTCCTCCTGCCGCCCCACCACTGTAAATACAACGTAGATTTTTTAATGTTTATTTATTTTCCTTTTTGTACTTTAACTATTTGCACATCATTATAACACTTTATACAGTATAGACATAATGTGATATTTTAAATGTCTTTATTATTTTGGAACCTTTGTGAGTGTAATGTTTACTGTAAATGTTTTATTGTTTATTTCACTTTGTTTGTCATCTATTTCACTTGCTCTATTTCACTTGCGTTCATGTGACCGAATGCTGCAGACAACGCATTCACGGGTCACTACGGAGGAGTTTTGGTTCCTGACTGGGATCTCGGAAATCTCGGACTTTCAACTTCAGTGCGTTCAAGACAACTGGGAACTCGGAAAGAAACAAGCTCCAACTGGGAAAAATAGTTTTGAATGATCATTCAACTCGGAATTCCAACTCAGGAACTCGGGCCTCTTTCTAGAGCTCCGACTTTCCGACCTAAAGATCACTGATGTCGTGATTTAACCTCATATTTTTCAAAGTTCCCAGTTGTCTTGAAAGCACCATATAACTCATGGTAGGCTACCCTTTGCCAGCTCATACCTGTGTGAAGCTGGATTCAGTGCTCTCGTCTGCATTAAAACCAAATATCAATCTAGGTTGGATGTGACAACAGCGGAGATGAGGTGGGCACTATCGAACACGCCCCTGACTTTGAGAAGCTCCAACGCAACACGCATCAAGCCACACCCATCTCATTAGTAATGGTGAGATGAGACATTATGCCAGACGAATTGACTGTCATAGCCCCACATCAAAAGTTTGTGATGGTGTGTTGAGAAGACAATCAGAAATACTGTTACAATGTTTTTCAGTTGACTGCCATAGCCCCAAATAAAAAAAAACGTAAACATTGGCATTTAATTACCACTTTTTTTTCACATGGTTGGGTTCACGATCATTTTCAGATTTCAAAGTTGGGTCATGGGCTAAAAAAGTTTGGGCTGATTTTTTTGGTAAAATAGATCAATCTTATTTGTAGGGGCATTTTCACTGAAAGGGGTAGCACGTATTGACCCCTATCTGTGCACGTGCTTTGTCATTGTAGTGGTTTTAACTAGAGTCGATGTCGGCGCACCCTAACCTAACCTAATAAGCATCATGAAAAAATTCCCATAAAAATCAGTCAGTTTAAACTATACAGATTCTAGTTTTGGAAACAGTGGAAACGCCAATCGGATGCTTCACATTTAAACATCTGGTAAAATATCTGGCTCATTGTTCTCATTGCTAATCTCTGCTTCAAACCTGTGTCGTCAAATTCTCAAGAATCAGCTGTCCATTTTTGGAATCCTTCAGAATATCCGCCCTGTATACTTTGGAAATTAATAATTAGGATGAAAATGTGCACAATTATCGCTGCTGGCTGTTTTTGACCTAACAAACCACGTCCTTTAGAACCCTAAACTCAGAATGGTCTATACCGTAACTACAGTAAGAGCTGTCGCACCATGGAAACAAGCGTTCTAACTTCCGTGCCGTAACAATGTTATGTAACGATATTGTTCCGCATTACACCTTACAGCGCTAATAACTCTGCTTATTACACACGCACATAATTGATGTCACAACTAGACGACAGTTATTTTAAGGCAGAATAATTTATTTTACAATGATAGCAATACATTTCACTTCAGTTAAAAAACATGCACTTCAAACACAAAATGAAAATAATATTATATAATTTAAAAAAAGAGAACTAGGTCTCAATGACTCCATGTTTAAATAAAGGGTACATATTTAATCAGTAAACTAAGGATAAACTAATCCCACTTCTCTGTATTGAAATTAATCAATTATAAAGATTGTCCTTTATACAAATTACTGTGAACAAAGTACACAATACAGTACACATGATATGATGTGTCCTGATTGTTTGAAATATCTGGCTTTGAATTATCTTTTGGAAAGCATATTGATTATATTAGAAAAACAATGAATTATAAGCGTTGGTTCCTATACACAACTAATAATTGCTTTACTGTATCCATTAGAAAGACCTCAGTAACCCAACTGCTGCTTCTTATCCTAGACTATGGGGACATCATCTATCAAAACACAACCAAGACCTTACTTAGCCAATTAGATGTCAGTTAAAACAATCATTGCAGAATTATTCTTGGATGCCATTATGAAACACATCATTGCACAATCTATGAATCACTAAATTGTCTGTCACTCCCAAAAAGAAGACCACTGCATTGGTACCAATTTAGTTTTAAATGTATCAACTTAATTTTTCCCTTTATTTGTCATCTCTGTTTGCAGTCCATTGTGCCTCATTCTCCTAAAAAACCTCTTGAGCTTGAGCTTCAGACCAGAATCCCCTAACGAAGAGCTAGAAGAGAGGAACAGAGCAGAAAGAGGGAGAGAATTACAATCTAGTAATGTTTAACAGACTCTTGAATGACCTCTTATCCTGACCATCAACCCAATAACACAACTGATATCATATGTGAAACCGATTGTAATACTATCACAGTAAGACAAAAAACAAGATTCAGAGAGAGAGAAGATTTAGTTAGCTATTTCACTTGTTTTGGTAATGTAAACATATGTTTCTGATGCCAATAAAGCCCCTTGAATTGAGAGAGAGAGAGACAAGAGGAAGATCAGACAACAACAGACAGCCATTAACAGAAACCAGAGGAAGGTTTCTAAATCTATCTACACAGCAGCTATCCATCCATCTTAGCCTGACGTACTCACCATTTGTACTGTGTAGAGGTCTGTGTCTGTCTGTTATCTCCCATCCATGCCTCCTTCTCCTCCTCTTCCTGCTCTCTGTCTGGTATCTGGTCCCAGATCGCAGTGTTAACCCACAGAGACCCAGCAAGGGGGAGGCTGGCAAGGCTACAGGTGATCCAGCGGCACATGGGGCAGCACACGGTCAGTAGGCCACTCTGGTACCTGGACATCGTCTCCAAACACAGCCCACAGAAGGTGTGCTTGCAGTGGAGCATCCGAGGGATTTTCTCCCTGCGAGAGTAGGGCTGGAGGCAGACACAGCAATCCATGTCTTCGCTCATCAGACCCATGGCTGGTTGGCTGCACTCTCAGAGATAAAGGTAGAGTGAAGGTACATTTTTGTTCTTTAAGGTATACATTTCACAAATGTACCCTCTAATGTACAATCATGTTACCGTGGGGTACTAATAAGTACCTTTTACAAGTAAAAAAGGTACACATGAATAATGTATTCCTGAAAGGTACATACAGTGGAGAGTATTTGATACACTGCCGATTTTGCAGGTTTTCCCACTTACAAAGCATGTAGGAGTCTGTAATTTTTATCATAGGTACTCTTCAACTGTGAGTGACGGAATCTAAAACAAAAATCCAGAAAATCCCATTGTATGATTTTTAAGTAATTAATTTGCATTTTATTGCATGATAAGTATTTGATACATCAGAAAAGCAGAACTTAATATTTGGTACAGAAACCTTTGTTTGCAATTACAGAGATCATACGTTTCCTGTAGTTCTTGACCAGGTTTGCACACACTGCAGCAGGGATTTTGGCCCACTCCTCCATACAGATCCTTCAGGTTTCGGGGCTGTCGCTGGGCAATACAGACTTTCAGCTCCCTCCAAAGATTTTCTATTGGGTTCAGGTCTGGAGACTGGCTAGGCCACTCCAGGACCTTGAGATGCTTCTTACGGAGCCACTCCTTAGTTGCCCTGGCTGTGTGTTTCGGGTCGTTGTCATGCTGGAAGACCCAGCCACGACCCATCTTCAATGCTCTTACTGAGGGAAGGAGGTTGTTGGCCAAGATCTCACGATACATGGCCCCATCCATCCTCCCCTCAATACGGTGCAGTCGTCCTGTCCCCGTTGCAGAAAAGCATCCCCAAAGAATGATGTTTCCACCTCCATGCTTCACGGTTGGGATGGTGTTCTTGGGGTTGTACTCATCCTTCTTCTTCCTCCAAAACACGGCGAGTGGAGTTTAGACCAAAAAGCTCTATTTTTGTCTCATCAGACCACATGACCTTCTCCCATTCCTCCTCTGGATCATCCAGATGGTCATTGGCAAACTTCAGACGGGCAGGGGGACCTTGCGAGCGCTGCAGGATTTTAATCCATGACGGCGTACTGTGTTACTAATGGTTTTCTTTGAGACTGTGGTCCCAGCTCTCTTCAGGTCATTGACCAGGTCCTGCCGTGTAGTTCTGGGCTGATCCCTCACCTTCCTCATGATCATTGATGCCCCACGAGGTGAGATCTTGCATGGTGCCCCAGACAGAGGGAGATTGACCGTCATCTTGAACTTCTTCCATTTTCTAATAATTGCGCCAACAGTTGTTGCATTCTCACCAAGCTGCTTGCCTATTGTCCTGTAGCCCATCCCAGCCTTGTGCAGGTCTACAATTGTATCCCTGATGTCCTTACACAGCTCTCTGGTCTTGGCCATTGTGGAGAGGTTGGAGTCTGTTTGATTGAGTGTGTGGACAGGTGTCTTTTATACAGGTAACGAGTTCAAACAGGTGCAGTTAATACAGATAATGAGTGGAGAACAGGAGGGCTTCTTAAAGAAAAACTAACAGGTCTGTGAGAGCCGGAATTCTTACTGGTTGGTAGGTGATCAAATACTTATGTCATGCAATAAAATGCAAATTAATTGTTTAAAAATCATACAATGTGATTTTCTGGATTTTTGTTTTAGATTCCGTCTCTCACAGTTGAAGTGTACCTATGATAAAAATTACAGACCTCTACATGCTTTGTAAGTAGGAAAACCTGCAAAATCAGCAGTGTATCAAATACTTGTTCTCCCCACTGTATCTGTACCCTTCACTGCTGTGAATGGTATACCGTTGGTGACATAGTTCATGACCCAAAGCACACACAAAAAGGAACAAGTTACCGATTTAAATGAATACAGCGCTTGACATTGCACTCGGAAAATGCGGGTATAATTTCTATTGGTCCATTTGTGGAGAGCAGATAACACCAGAGAAAACCTGATGATTAAACAGAAAAGGAAGAGAAAAAGAAAATACTGTTTAAGTAATTTAATTGTTATCTAATTTTAATTAATTATTGCTGTGTTTCGTTGAGAAATTGTTGGGGGACTGACTCCACAACACCTGATTGGTTAAGAGAGCTGGGCGCGAGAGATTTCAGCTAACATATTTGCCAGACGTCGAGCACTCGCTCTTTTCCGAAGAGTCTGCAGTAACGAGCGAGTCTGGTGTACTCTTGTGAAATGGCAAACGAAGCCTTGTCTCGTCTGACCACAACAGACTTTATCACCAAATTATTGGCACATGGAATAGAAGTTAGCGACCAGGAAGCGAAAAAATTCACACGTAAGTGAACCCAATTTATGACTAGTAACTTTAGACAATGCAACAAGTTAGCGTTAGCTAGCTAGCTAGGTAATGTAAAAAAAAAAAAACGCGAAAGAGGTGGAGATATAGCTAACTAGCTACATAGCTAGCTAGCTACCTTTTAGAGTTTATTTAGTGTGCGAACTGTGGTTGGAGTTGGTTTGGATTGTTTTAATGTGACTGAGACATTATCTACCCGACAAATACACTGATCAAAAAGCGCAATTTAAAGTAAAGCAAGCTAACTTAGCAAGTCGAGAAAAAAGATCCTTGATTATCCCATTTTCTTATAAAAAATATGAAAATAGCATACCACTATATATGCATACCAATTCATATTTCACGGTTTAAATTTTAGCTAATTAAATCAGTCAATACAACGCATGCTACGTTAACCAGCTAGTTAACTTAGATAGCTAACCAATTTAGCATAGTTAGCCTAGCTAACTAGCAGAGGTCTAGCTAACATTAGCCATAGCTAATTGGCATTAGTACTAAAGTGTCTAATAAATAGCTACATGTTGAACATTTAATGTGTTGGAAAGTGTAATTACACTGAAACATGTTCTATGAAGAACCGTGGTATTTGTAATGATAAAGTAATAGTCACTAACGTTAAAGCTCTGCCATGTTGAGTGCATGGATATGAGCAGGGGATGGAGACATGCATCACTATCCTCCCCGCCCTCATTTCTTGTGTCTGCTCGTTTACCCTGCCCACATATTTGTGTTCAAGCATGAGTGCACTTGAGTTTGTGTGCAAAATATTATATATAATGTAAGTGCGTATGGTAACTGTTAACACTAGAAGCTCCGAACAGGGGTCATTTGGCCACATTATGATAAATATCTGTTGCCAGTGTGCTGGAGAAGCACCACCTAGCAACCATTAGGTGTCAGTAAACAATCCCAGTCTAAAAACTCAGGGGTCATTTGACGCCCTTATTGCTCTTTAAATCAAATCAAAATTTATTTATAAAGCGCTTTTTACATCAGCCGATGTCACAAAGTGCTATACAGAAACCCAGCCTAAAACCCCAAACAGCAAGCAATGCAGATGTAGAAGCACGGTGGCTAGGAAAAACTCCCTAGAAAGGCAAAACCTAGGAAGAAACCTAGAGAGGAACCAGGCTCTGAGGGGTGGCCAGTCCTCTTCTGGCTGTGCCGGGTAGAGATTAAAACAATTTATGGCCATTAAGGCCAGTTCTTTCTCCAAGATGTTCAAATGTTCATAGATGACCAGCAGGGTCAAATAATAATAAAAGTAGTTGTGGAGGTTGCAACAGGTAAATACATCAGCAGTGAATGTCACTTGGTTTTTCAGTGCAATAGAGCGAGAGTGAGGTGAAAACAGCAGGTCTGGGACAGGGTGGCACGTCCAATGAACAGGTCAGGGTTCCATAACCGCAGGCAGAGTAGTTGAAACCGGTGCAGCAGCACAACCAGGTGGACTGGGGACAGCTAGGAGTCATCAGGACAGGTGGTCCTGAAGCATGGTCCTCCGGGTAGGCTCAGGTCCTCCGGGAGAGGAGGTAGAGTGGGAGAGAGCGAATTAGAGGGAGCATACTGAAATTCACACAAGACACTGGATAATAACATCAGATTTAACAAACTGACCCTAGCCCCCTGGCACATAGACTATTGCAGCATAGGTACTGGAGGCTGAGACAGGGGGGTCAGGAGACACTGTGGCCCCCTCCGACAATACCCAGACAATACCCCCGGACAGGGCCAAACCAGGCAGGATATAACCTCACCCACTCTGCCAAGCACAGCCCCTACACCAAAAGGGGGATATCAACAACCACCAACTTACTACCCTGAGACAAGGCTGAGTATAGTCCACGAAAAGATCCCCTCCACTGCACAAGCCAGAGGGGGCGACAAACCGGACAGGAAGTGACGCACCCCTCATAGGAATGGCATGGAAAGCACCAGTAAGCCAGTGACTCAGCCCCCGTAATAGGGTCAGAGGCAGAGAATCCCAATGGAGAGACGGGAACCGGCCAGGCAGAGACAGCAAGGGTGGTTCGTCGCTCCGGAGCCTTGCTGTTCACCCTTGCACCCCTGGGCCAGACTACACTCAATCATAGGACATACTGAAGAGGTGAGTCTTCAGTAAAGACTTAAAGATTGAGACAGAGTCTGCGTCTCTCACATGGATAGGCAGACCATTCCATAAAAATGGAGCTCTATAGGAGAAAGCCCTTCCTCCACCTGTTAGAGATTCTAGGGACAATAAGGAGGCCTGCGTCTTGTGACCGGAGCGTACGTGTAGGTATGTACGGCAGGACCAAATCTGAGAGATAAGTAGGAGCAAGCCCATGTAATGCTTTGTAGGTTAGCAGTAAAACCTTGAAATCAGCCCTAGCCTTAACAGGAAGCCAGTGTAGAGAGGCTAGCACAGGAGTAATATGATCAAATCTTTTGGTTCTAGTCAGGATTCTAGCAGCCGTGTTTAGCACTAATTGAATTTAGTGCTATATCCGGGTAGCCGGAGAGTAGAGCATTGCAGTAATCTAATCTAGAAGTGACAAAAGCATGGATTAGCTTTTCCGCATCATTTTTGGACAAAAAATGTCTGATTTTTGCAATGTTACGAAGATGGAAAAAAGCTATCCTTGAAATATTCTTGATATGTTCATTAAAAGAGAGATCAGGGTCCAGAGTAATGCCAAGGTCCTTCACGGTTTTTTGGGAGACGACTGTACAACCATCAAGATTAATTGTCAGATACAAAAGCAGATCTCTTTGTTTCTTGGGACCTAGAACTAGCATCTCTGTTTTGTCAGAATTTAAAAGTAAAAAATTTGCCGCCATCCACTTCCTTTAAGGAGGTAACAAGTGTCTAGCGCTTATCGTTAACTCAATACTATTATTATTTTTAACAATTTACTATACTATGTTTACTACTTAATAAGACCTACTGTTGTAATCTGAATGTGTGACCCAGCAGTTGTACTTTTATTAGCTTGCCCTATTTTAGGGGCATAAAACATCATGTTGGCTTGAATTAGGGTTGTGTTTTGAAGAGATAACATTGGGTTTTCAGATAACGAAGTGGACATTGAAGCAATTGCCTATGGCCTGACTGAGACTATGGTTGCTCAACTCTTTGAAGGTTCTTTAAAAAAACAAGCCAAATTCCTACAATTTGCACGCCAGCTGAAGGAGCCAGAGCAAACTATTACACTGACTTTTGAGGCCTTGTCAAATGACTGTCCTTCTCCAATATGGCAAGTGACATTACCTTGTTGAATATAACAATACTAACCAAGTGCTTTTCATTTTTCTTTTGCTATGACTTCCGTTGTAACCTTTCTGTCTTAGCTTTACTTCTATGTGGTTGTAGAAATTAATGGGGATGTTTAATTTAAAACACTTCTGTACTCATTTTCACACATTCCTGGACCTTTGTATGCACCCCGGATCAATTTGGTCAAGATTGAGATATTTGATCATCCGTTCAAGCAATACAGTCCCACCCCATAGAAGCCCATTCAACGTTATGTTATACACATAGTAAACAACACATGTCCCTGCTTCCCATGACTGATATGTTCCTTCTAATGAAAGTTCTTTCTATTAGATAACTTCCCCTTTTAGTTTGTTATTAAGGTTCTCTTTTCTTGCAGTCAGGAATAGTTTCCCTGCTGTGTTTGTTTTGCCGATATTCCCCAAAGATATCCAGATCAAACTGGACACAAAGGACACAAACTCGTGAGGATATTACATGAGAAAATGGCACAATACACAATGTAAACATTCTGCAATCCAAAGAAGCATAGAAATAGTTTCCTTACTTTCTTCTCCAGGTAACCTACAAATCCAGAATATGTTAAAGTGGCTTAAGGCATGACTTTTAAAGTATCCTTTCCTGAAGGATTTGGAGGGTAATGGATATGTAAGTTACTTGTATTACTGGTTGTATAGTTCAATGTGGTTTGTTCAATTGACAGATGTTAATTAATACTCTGTTTTTCTTTACATTAGCTTTTTATATTAGTGCTATTGTAACAGAGTAAAGAACGTACAGTAAGCTCAATCCACAGGTAGCTTGAAATGTTGCAGAGGAGCTATACAATTAGTGCCTTTTGTATAGCTCACACGGTTGTCCGTTGTCAGGTCGGGCGGTCACGTGTGTTGCGAAGCAGAAGACCGCAGGTTCGAGCCAAGTCTAGGGCATGACAAACTGGCATGCGGACTGCTAGCAACAGCACGTTGATGCCCGTAACACTATGCACATGCACGCTCGTTTGACTGCCTATGTTAGCTATGAAAGTGAGCGCCCAATAGATTGGTGACGTCTATTGACAAAAGTCCCCATTGGCTCAACAGCACCGTAATGGCAAAACATCCGCTACCTTCTCTTGAACGTTTTGGGGTAATTTGAACCTTTGTCTCCTCTGATTAGCACACGTGGCATATGTCTTTGAAATGCTGGTTCAAAGCTGAAAGGGCTCCCCTGGTCGACCATGAGGAAGTTAAAAACATGAAGCAAAAGTTTGGGCATCAAAGATCATCCCAAGCATCAGAGAAGAACCAGGAAAGCAACACGGCTTGTGACAGACAATCTTCAGTGAGTTGAATCCTATCAGCCTGAATACACTTAAAACAGTCAGTAAATGTATAGAAAACAGTGGCAATGCTACATTAATCCAGGCTTTTGGAGAATAGTCATCGCTCATGTTTGTTATTTGTCTCTGTCTATCCAAGGACATAATATCTGTATTTGGGGAGGACGAGTCCTCCATTAATGTGCACGTAAAGGTTTTAGAACAGCAGTACCCGAAGGCCCAGCCAGATCCCTTGATTGTTACCAACACAATGGCCAAGACATTTCAATGGAGGAGAAAGGAGGTGGCTGAAGGGCTACCGGCTGAGATTATCGCCAATAAGTATCCATTCTTAAAGACACCTGCTGGGGTACATTTAGTCAGATTTTAGTCGTCATATCAATTAGTTTTTGTCAATGATTCACTGAGTAAAACGTCATACATTTAGTAAAATAAAAACATTGACCGCACTATTTAGGTGGTTTATTGTACAGCTCATTTGGCTAACGCAGTGGGCTAGGAGAATTGACTAAAGGAGGGTCCTGGAATTGTAACAAAATGACCCTTCTTTGGCGCTGCTAGTGTTAAAGAATAGTGTTAGCGCTGGGAAACAGCACCACGTAAATAGTGCAGTGACTTTATACAATTATTTACAGTTAATTATTGAGAATTATTTCAAAAACATGTATTTTTATCAAAATAAAAATGATTTACCAAAATTTGAGATGACCTCTGTTAAATATTTTGTAGATCAACTTCTACTTGCAGATTTAGTGTTTCGTTCTTTTAAATCAACAAGTTTAAATTGTACTGTTTTGTCTTTGTTTGTAGTTGTGTGAGGAAGTAAACCGTATCCATAACATAGGCAACCTGCAGCGCCGCTTCAGAGAGGGATTTCTCCCCATTCTACCCAAGGTGCTGGCCCTGGCAAAAGGAAAATCCCCTCTGGAGAAGATATATTTGGAGGCAAGAGAAGAGTCGCTGACTGAAGATCTGCCAGGTAATGCAGTTATCGAGTTATGTAATTAATGGTACTGATGTTTCTAGACACTGTCTGCACATATGAAAGTTAAGATAAAATTTGTTAATACAAATTTTCTTGAAGCATCAGGGCACGGACTACCAGGCTCTCGAAGAGTTTCTTCCCCCAGGCCATACGGATCCTTAACCAACAAACCTGACCTACAATCACATGAACATTTATTATCATCTCATTCTGCTGTGGACACTTTCAATTGACCCTACAGTACTTGTGGCTCCTTTTCATCTATGCACATGCAACATTCTACTATACCCATACATAGGCACACTTATATTTATATATTTAAAATTCTATCCTTATTACCAACATTCCCTTCCTGCACTCTGAGATTTGCTGCTAGTTAAATGTATATATTTGGTCTATAGAAGTCTACACTCTTGTTGCTGCTCTATGTAAGTGCAATGTATACTATTTTAGTTTTTTATTCTTGGTCTTTTACTCCTTATTTATTTTTATTCACAGTCGTGGTCAAAAGTTGAGAATAACACAAGTATTGTTCTCCACAAAGTTTGCTGCCTCAGTGTTGATGATGGCAATTAGCATTTACTCCAGAATGTCATGAAGAGTGATCAGATGAATTGCAATTAATTGCAAAGTCCCTCTTTGCCATGAAAATGAACTTAATCCCCCAAACATATTTCCACTGCATTTCAGCCCTGCTACAAAAGGACCAGCTGCCATCATGTCAGTGATTGTCTCGTTAACACAGGTGAGACTGTTGACGAGGACAAGGCTGGAGATCACTCTGTCATGCTGATTGAGTCAGAATAACAGACTGGAAGCTTCAAATGTAGGGTGGTGCTTGAAATCATTGTTCTTCCTCTGTCAACCATGGTTACCTGCAAGGAAACACGTGCCGTCATCATTGCTTTGCACAAAAAGGGCTTCACAGGCAAGGATATTGCTGCTGGTAAGATTGCACCTAAATCAACCATTTATCGGATCATCAAGAACTTCAAGGAGAGAGGTTCAATTGTTGTGAAGAAGGCGTCAGGGCGCCCAAGAAAGTCCAGCAAGCGCCAGGACCATCTAAAGTTAATTCAGCTGGGGGATTGGGGCACCACCAGTGCAGAGCTTGCTCAGGAATGACAGCAGGCAGGTGTGAGTGCATCTGCACGCACAGTGATGCGAAGACTTTTGGAGGATGGCCTGGTGTCAAGAAGGGCAGCAAAGAAGCCACTTATCTCCAGGAAAAACATCAGGGACAGACTGATATTCTGCAAAAGGTACAGGGATTGGACTGGTGAGGACTGGGGTAGAGTCATTTTCTCTGATGAATCCCCTTTCCGATTGTTTGGGCCATCCGGAAAACACCTTGTCCGGAGAAGACAAGGTGAGCGCTACCATCAATCCTGTGTCATGCCAACAATAAAGCATCCTCAGACCATTCATGTGGGCTCAATCACAATTTTGCCTAAGAACACAGCCATGAATAAAGAATGGTACCAACACATCCTCCAAGAGCAACTTCTCCCAAACATCCAAGAACAGTTTGGTGACAACCAATGCCTTTTCCAGCATGATGGAGCACCTTGCCATAAGGCAAAAGTGATAACTAAGTGGCTCGGGAATGGAAAAATATGGTTAATTATGAAATCGAAGGACCATGAATCTTGAGGTTTGATTACTGGGTTTAGACTGGTAACAACCACCACAGGGTATCCGATCAGAATACGTGAAACAGGATGTCCAGTTAAGAAGTTTAATATCCGTTCACAAAACACATACACCACCACTCTTCTTGATTATAACTGTGTTTCTGTAAAGAAAGGAACAACTTAAGCTAATGTACATACTAGTAGCTACAAATTATTCTAATCCAGCAAAGACTAGACAAATAAACAATAAATGCTTACTATATCCACATTGTGCGTTAACGTAATATGCAATCTTGAATTACAATTGAAAAGCATCAATAATGCTAACAATTGGAAGCATGCTAAGTTTCGCTAACTAGCATAGTAAATACAATGTATTTCTTATAGACATGCTAACACGAATTCTAATGCTAGCGGGATTGTAAGAGCTAACTAATTAGCTAAACAACTGCCGGCAAAGGTAGGTTTTTACATTTATTGGCTACAAATTAGCAACAGAAAAGGTGCCACTTACAGTTAGCTGCACGCACAGTCAAATCAGAATTAGGCATCACAAGAACTAAAGAGCAGGAGGATAATGACCGCTGACCATCGACATGGAACATAACTGACTCTCCCGCTAGGTTTCTGTGTTAAGACCACAGGGATACTGGCTTATGATTGGCCAATAGTTAATAATGATTGACATAACTTAATTCTAATGAAACTAAATATGACTGAACTAGAGTTGAGCTGGCAGTTTTTACAGGGAACATTACAATTTTGGGTCCATGGCCAGGAAACTTCCCAGACCTTAATCCCATTGAGAACTTGTGGTCGATCCTCAAGAGGCGGGTGGACAAACAAAAACCCACAACTTCTGACAAACTCCAAGTATTGATTGTGCAAGAATGGCCTGCCATCAGTCAGATTGTGGCCCAGAAGTTAATTGACAGCATGCCAGGGCGGATTGCAGAGGTCTTGAAGAAGAAGGGTCAACACTGCAAATATTGACTCTTTGCATAAACTGAATGTCATTGTCAATGAAAGCCTTTGACACTTATGGAATACTTGTAATTATACTTCAGTGTTACCATAGTAACTACTGACATAAAGATCTAAGAACACTGAAGCAGCAAACTTTGTGGAGACCAATACTTGTCATTCTCAAAACTTTTGGCCACGACTATATTGTTCTCTTTTTATGCCTTCTATGTAGTTGTTGCAAGCCTTGTCATAAGATTTTCAATGTTTGGAATGATGTACCATTATTCAGTGCATTGACAAATAAACACTTGAACTTGCTCCATTTAGGCCACTTCAAAATTGTTCTTAAACCAATCCACGCAATTACATAGAGAATCACCGTACAATTTAACTTATTTTTTAATCTGTGTCTTCCTCTCTCTTGTAGCCATTGACTTCTACTGCCAGTTATCTTTAAGGAAAAGGTAGAGCATCATGTTACTTTTGAAGAGGTAAGCAAGTAGTAAGTAATACAAATATATTGAAATCCTTTGTTTTCCCTTAATCATGTCCAGCTTTATCAGAAAATGTATCTTAAATGAGATATATTCATTTCAAGTACCCCTGTACTTACTAGGGTTAGGCCTGATGTATTTACTTTTCATGTTGGTTTAGCCTGACGCACCTTACCCGATCACCCAACTGACACACGCCGACTGGAAGTCAGCCTTCACAGGAAGAGGACCCAGTGTGGTCAAAGCAGTTCGAGCTGTGCAGGGCTGGCGATTTGGAGGAGGGAGTCATTGCAGCCTTTTGTGCATATTTTGTTTTCAACATGGCGTACCCACCAAACCGGAAGAACACCTTGACCTCTGTACAGCGCTGCGTCCTGACAATATCAGAAAAGGGAGATAAGCCGCTCCAGATCACCGTCACTAGAATGATTAACCAGTTTTATTAATGTTAATTAACCAGTTTTATTAATGTTAACTAACCAGTTTTATTAATGTCCCAAGTGTTCTCGAAGAACAATCACATGAATTAAATTAGTACAGCATGTTGGACTTATACATGCTCATGAGTCCAGTTTCAACATAACCTGCGGGTTGAGTGATTGTCAGTCTACCTTTTTAAAATACGAGTCTTTCAGAAGACACATGTACAGAAAACATAGGCATTCTATTTTGCCCTCTGATGATGAAAAGCATTGTTTAAATGACCCCCCCCCATGGACTTTGAAAATGGAGATACCACTGCAGACAATGATATCTCCATGAATTCTGAGAATGCCACTGATGAAATGCCTCTGTCCTTGAATGAACTGTTGATATATTTTAGAGAGAACCTTGTTGATTTTTTCCCCCTGCATTTAAGAATAAAACTATCTCCCACTGTTGGTACAGGAGGAAATCCTTGATGATGTTTTCTTTTCTTTTTTTTAAGGAAAACTGATGCATTCATATCCTACCACCTTAAAAAAGTGGCTTTAACATGTCAGAAAACCCTGAGATACAGAAAGTTTTACAATCTAATGATTTTTTGGGAGAAGCTTCAAATGTAATTAGGTCTAAATACAAGCTCAAAGAGCATTGCAAGTCAACTTGATATGACTGAACCAGTTCAGTACACTTTAAGAGGTTCTTCTGGACCTCTTAAATCATACTTTCATATTGAAACCAATGCTTGATGATCTGAAAGATCTCGCAACTAATGGGTTCACTGTATGTGTTAATGAGATTGAGTATAGAGTTAATGCAGCACTAGCAACAATATCCGGAGATAGTCTGTCTGCTCATATGCTTGGTGGATACAGCATGTCATTCAACTCAGGAAGGATTTGTAGGTATTCCATGGCAACTTATAATGAAATGAAGGAAAGGTTTACAGAGGAAAGTTTTGTTTTAAGGACACCAGGTGTTCACCAATATCACCTTGAATGTATAGAACAAAATCCAGACAGTAAATCAATATATGGAGTAGAGAGTAAATGTCCATTTGATGAACTGCCATATTTTGACACGACAACTTCCTTTCCCCCAGACATAATGCATGATCTTCTAGAGGGAACAATTCCTTTAGATCTGAAACTTGTTTTAACTCAAGCTCATAGAGAGAAGCGTGTCACTATAACAGAAGTAGAAGTAGAAACTTCATCAACATTGCTACAACACTAAGTAGCCGTCACCAATACAAACAGTGCTGGGAGTTTTCCTCCAGGATTTTGTGTGACTTTGAAAAAGTACCAGGAAAGAGTATTGGGGCCCACCATGTGAATCTTTGGGGCCCACCATTTGAATCTTTGCCGCCCCAACTTCAGACCGCTTTAAAGGACAAAGTTGTCCAACGTGTATCTGAAGTTTTAGTACAACATTTTAAATATGCTTTAAAATACATTTTTGTTATTGCTACAGTTCATTCTGAAGACATTCCCTTGTTTTTTTAGGTTAAATACATTTTCAACACTGACACAAAATGGGTTTTGTGTGGGAAAATGCTGATTCCCATATCAGATCTTCCACGCATACCATGTTAAATTTGACAATGATTGGTCATTTTTTCTACCTGGCCAAGAGATACATTATTAACCCCTTGATAGCTATGCTGTGGATGACAGATTGTTGGTGAATATTTCAAAGTAATGAGTATTGTGAAGCATTTCTTAATTGATGGATTTGATTAATATTTAATGTATATTGATAAAAATGTGTTGTATTGGAATTTATATTGTACTGGTGAATATTAAAACAATGTGTATTGTGAACCTTGTTTTATTGTCATTTATGAATTTTATGTTAAACTTTATGTTGAAGAAATTAAACTCAAATATTCTAGATAATGTTTGCCTGTTTCGTCTGTAGCAAAAAAATATTGCCCGCTTTTAAAGGTACAATAAAATGACATTTGTACCTCAAATTGTGTACCATTTTGTACCATTTCAAAGGGCTAATAGAAAAGGTACATATTTGACCCCCTAGGTACATAAGGTACAATGCACAGGGTAGAACTTTGTACCCATAGCTTTTGTACCTTTTTTCTGTACCTTTAGGGTACCACCCCAGTGACAAGCACTTGTACCTTTTATAGGGCCTGTTTTGTACCTTTTTTTCTGAGAGTGGGGTGTGAAGGGAAGGATGGATAGACGAATGGACAGCTGGAGCACAGAGGAACTCTGGATGGAGAGGCAGTGTCTGGACAGGAATACGTGGGGTTTAAATGCTGGTCTAAAGTCAGTTTTCTCCTTTGTGGTTTATTAAGATCCTGGTTTGGATTTGATGAGGGTGAGCTGATCCTAGATCTGTGCTTTGGAGCGTGAGTCAGGAAGCTGCAATAGACATCAGGATGTCATCACTGACACTATATAAACATATCTAATTTAATGATATCTCTCAAATCAACAGGCTGGCAGGTTTTCTGAAAATACATGATTTTTTTTAAATCACATAGTTATCACATTTAGACAATACTTTCCCCTTTGATCATTATCAATAAGAGGAAAAAAATGTACTTACTTTGGAGGTTTTCAGCCCAGTAACCAAATATTCGATGCCTAAACTTGTCTGTGCGCGCTCTCCATTTAAGCCTTTGGCGAGGTGAAAAAAATACTTGTTTCCTTATCTCATAAGGGGCGGTCTCTCACCTCCTCCACTATCAGGTGATGCAGGTTCCATGGAAGTAGAAAAACACTTTTAGCCCTCTTCTACAGAATTGTCATCTCTTCTACAGAATTGTGGAGAATTTCCGCATTGTTTTTTTCCTCCAGGAAATCCTTTGGTGGAATCCTCTTTGTCAGGACCTTGCAGAGACATTTAGGGGACAGGTGTTCAAGTCTAAAAACGGTCCATTTTCTAAAATAGATCAATCTTATTTGTAGGGGCATTTTCACTGGAAGGGGTAGCACGTATTGACCCTTATCTGTGCACTTGCTTCATTGTTCTATCTCTGCTTCAAATCTGTGTCGTCAAGTTCTCAAGAATCAGCTGTTTCCCGGGTCACACATTTTTGGAATCCTTCAGAATAAATGTCGCGCCCAGTATACTTTGCAAATTAATAATTAGGATGAAAATGTGCACAATTATCGCTGCTGGCTGTTTTTGACCTAACAAACCACGTCCTTTAGAACCCTAAACTCAGAATGGTCTATACCGTAACTACAGTAAGAGCTGTCGCACCATGGAAACAAGCGTTCTAACTTCCGTGCCGTAACAATGTTATGTAACGATATTGTTCCGCATTACACCTTACGGCGCTAATAACTCTGCTTATTTTGCTATTACTACAATAATAGTTTATCTGAAAGCAGAGGGAGAGAGAGAGGGAAAGAGAGACACACACACTCACATAATTGATGTCACAACTAGAAGACAGTTATTTTAAAGCAGAATAATTTATTTTACAATGATAGCAAAATACTTCACTTCAGTTAAAAAACATGCACTTCAAACACAAAATGAAAACAATATTATATAATTGGAAAAAGAGAACTAGGTCTCAAAATGACTCCATGTTTAAATAAAGGGTACATATTTAAACAGTAAACTAAGGATAAACAGATAGATAGATAGATAGATAGATAGATAGATAGATAGATAGATAGATAGATAGATAGATAGATAGATAGATAGATAGATAGATAGATAGATAGATAGATAGATAGATAGATAGATAGATAGATAGATAGATAGATAGATAGATAGATAGATAGATAGATAGATAGATAGATAGATAGATAGATACTTCATTGATCCCCGGGGGGAAATTTCATTGTCAAGCAGCTACAACAAAACACAGGGCAGGTGCAAAATGCCACAACGAAAGTACACAAAAGGCAGATACACGGTACATGATACATAGAGCGGCAGTATGAAAAAGTATAGAAATACAAGATATCTGGAGTGTAAAGAAAAAGCTATAAAAAGACATTGCATAGTATGAGTGGTTGGCTGAATATGTACACTATACATTGGTGGATGTTGGATGGTTAACTATACTATACAGGTCGATGGCAGAGAAATACTTCAGTAGCTAAAAATGCGAATGATATGAGCGAGGGTAATAATAGTTTACTTAATAGACAGACTGGCTAAATGAACAGGTAAGTGAACATTTTGCATTGTTAAACTAGCTGTACAGGTAAGTATACAGTTATATGTACAGATAAGTGAATACTTGCATGGTTACACAAACTGTACAGGTAAATGACAGGAAGAGATACTTTAATAGCTAAATGTGTGTATGATATAATTTGGGGTAATAATAGGAATTCCCTTAAAATACAGTCCTTGGTGCACAGGGTTTTAATTACAGACAACTGCACATTCGATATACTAAAAGCAATGAGAAAAGGTGCAACTGACAGGATACTAATATGCATTCCTGAGTGAATGCCTACGTAAGTTAGGTCCAAGAATTACTAGCAATATTGCACGTGATATGATATAACAACTGTACATGAGTATGTATATACAGACCTGCATTAATAAATAAATAGGTCCTGAGTGAATGAGTGCTGACGGACCAGAGTTGCTCACGATGGATGCATAATTGTTAAACTAGGTCCTAGCACCCCCACTTCTCTGTATTGAAATTAATCAATTATAAAGATTGTTCACAGTAATTTGTATAAAGGACAAAGTACACAATACAGTACACATGATATGATGTGTCCTGATTGTTTGAAATATCTGGCTTTGAATTATCTTTTGGAAAGCATATTGATTATATTAGAAAAACAATGAATTATAAGCTTTGGTTCCTATACACAACTAATAATTGCTTTACTGTATCCATTAGAAAGACCTCAGTAACCCAACTGCTGCTTCTTATCCTAGACTATGGGGACATCATCTATCAAAACACAACCAAGACCTTACTTAGCCAATTAGATGTCAGTTAAAACAATCATTGCAGAATTATTCTTGGATGCCATTATATGAATCACTAAATTGTCTGTCACTCCCAAAAAGAAGACCACTGCATTGGTACCAATTTAGTTTTAAATGTATCAACTTAATTTTTCCCCTTATTTGTCATCTCTGTTTGCAGTCCATTGTGCCTCATTCTCCTAAAAAACCTCTTGAGCTTGAGCTTCAGACCAGAATCCCCTAACGAAGAGCTAGAAGAGAGGAACAGAGCAGAAAGACAGAGAGAATTACAATCTAGTAATGTTTAACAGACTCTTGAATGACCTCTTATCCTGACCATCAACCCAATAACACAACTGATATCATATGTGAAACCGATTGTAATACTATCACAGTAAGACAAAAAACAAGATTCAGAGAGCGAGAGAAGATTTAGTTAGCTATTTCACTTGCTTTGGTAATGTAAACATATGTTTCTGATGCCAATAAAGCCCCTTGAATTGAGAGAGAGAGAGACAAGAGGAAGATCAGACAACAACAGACAGCCATTAACAAAAACCAGAGGAAGGTTTCTAAATCTATCTACACAGCAGCTAACCATCCATCTTAGCCTGAAGTACTCACCATTTGTACTGTGTAGAGGTCTGGGTCTGTCTGTTATCTCCCATCCATGCCTCCTTCTCCTCCTCTTCCTGCTCTCTGTCTGGTATCTGGTCCCAGATCTCAGTGTTAACCCACAGAGACCCAGCAAGGGGGAGGCTGGCAAGGCTACAGGTGATCCAGCGGCACATGGGGCAGCACACGGTCAGTAGGCCACTCTGGAACCTGGACATCGTCTCCAAGCACAGCCCACAGAAGGTGTGCTTGCAGTGGAGCATCCGAGGGATTTTCTCCCTGCGAGAGTAGGGCTGGAGGCAGACGCAGCAATCCATGTCTTCGCTCATCAGACCCATGGCCGGTTGGCTGGCGTGTGAAGGGATGGATGGATGGATAGACAGCTGGAGCACAGAGGAACTCTGGATAGAGAGGCAGTGTCTGGACAGGAATACGTGGTGTTTAAATGCTGGTCTAAAGTCAGTTTTCTCCTTTGTGGTTTATTAAGGTCCTGGTTTGGATTTGATGAGGGTGAGCTGATCCTAGATCTGTGCTTTGGAGCATGAGTCAGGAAGCTGCAATAGACATCAGGATGTTTAAAGGGCTTCATCACTGACACTATATAAACATATCTAATTTAAAGATATCTCTCAAATCAACAGGCTGGCAGGTTTTCTGAAAATACATGATTTTTTAAATCACATAGTTATCACATTTAGACAATACTTTTCCCTTTTGTCATTATCAATAAGAGGAAAAAATGTACTTACTTTGGAGGTTTTCAGCCCAGTAACCAAATATTCGATGCCTAAACTTGTCTGCGCGCTCTCCATTTAAGCCTTTGGCGAGGTGAAAAAAACACTTGTTTCCTTATCTCATAAGGGGCGGTCTCTCACCTCCTCCACTATCAGGTGATGCCGGTTCCATGGAAGTAGAAAAAGACTTTTAGCCCTCTTCTACAGAACTGTCATCTCTTCTACAGAATTGTCATCACTTGTGGAGAATTTCCGCATTGTTTTTATCCTCCAGGAAATCCTTTGGTGGAATCCTCTAACAGAGACATTTAAGGGACAGGTGTTCAAGTCTAAAAACGGCACATATGTCCAGTTTTTGGTAGAATAAAAAGAGAAAAACATAACAATAAAATGCAAACTACACCCAATACGATTTGATTTGATTTGAGAAAGACCCACGCCAGCCTTCGATGCTGAGGATGACGGTTCTGCTCCAAAAGAGCAAAAGCTAGATTTCTGTTCAGCTCTCTGTTCCCAGAGAACTAAAGTTTAAACTAAATTAGCATGTATGCGTCTTTGATGATTGTAAGTAATTCCTTTGATTGCATGCCATTTATTTCAATGCATTATGATTGAGGATTTATCCGAGTTTTTCGATTTCGTTGTCAGCAATTTAATGCGCAGATGTTTAGAATTTTCATGTCGATATTTCAAGTCGTGCTTGCTTTTGTTTCATAAAGCTGCCTTAATTTTGGTTTAGATTTATGGACAATGTTCCTTTGATGCGATGCGTTGGATATATCTAGATATAACACTTTTCTTTGCATTAATCAGATATTTCGATAGTTTAATATGGAATTTCGTTAGAACACTTGGACATATCCAATTTACTAAAACAACTGAAACAACTATTAGGAAATCTGACAGAGAACTCGGTCTTTTTTTTTTTTATTATTATTATTATTAACAACAAATCAATACAAAAAATACATGGGGAACACGAGTATATATAAAGAATATACAAAGGACAATTGGGCAAGGGGGTACAATATCACACTACACAAGGACCTTAAGGGACATACGCACATTTATAATACTAACACAGTATTTGATTGTCTTAAAATAAACAGTACCGTTCAAAAGTTTGGGGTCACTTAGAAATGTCATTGTTTTTTAAAGAAAAGCACATTTTTTGTCCATTAAAATAATATCAAATTGATCAGAAATACAGTGTAGACATTGTTAATGTTGTAAATGACTATTGTAGCTGGAAACGGCAGATTTTTTATGGAATATCTACATAGGCGTACAGATGGCACGTTGTGTTAGCTAATCCAAGTTTATCATTTAAAAAAGGCTGATCATTAGAAAACCATTTTGCAATTATGTTAGCACAACTGAAAACTGTTGTGCTGATTAAATAATCAATAAAACTGACCTTCTTTAGACTAGTTGAGTATCTGGAGCATCAGCATTTGTGGGTTCGATTACAGTCAAAATATACTATACATTTAAATAATTTGCTATTTATTTTTATTTTACTAGGCTGATGGTGGCTGCATCTGATGGTCAGTCTCAGCGGAGGGAGAGAGCAGCAGACTGAGGTCCACCTCTCAACATCCTCCGCTCTCCCTTTCCTCCACTGACACTGACCAAAAAGGGACACCGTCTTCCAGCTGATGACTAAACTCGAGTCGCACTGCATTATTTCTGCCTCATGCACAAATTCATGTTGTTACTCCTATGAACAGAGAAAGTGAGAAAAGACCCAAGCTGCTGAATTGAATTAATAACAACACAAGCCAATCACTACACTGTCCTACTCATTCATTACTGCTGCAGTTGCTCTTGTAGCGCTGAATGGAAATAGGAAGAACATGCATTTGTTGAATACAAAGTGTTGACAGGGCTGAGTAAGAACTTAAACATTAACTCACTCATACAAACAGCAGCTCTCTGCTGTATTCGTTGACAGTCGCTCTCTAGTCATGGTTTTAAATGTTTTGAAATCTCACAGTATCAACTTTGCTGTAGCTTTCTTTTACGCCTGTAACGTTACTGCAGACACGGTCATCTGAGCCATCCGATTGGCCAGCGGAAGGCCTATAGTGCACTTGATTTTTCTCTCCGGGCCCGCCGGGAAGGCAGAGTTTGTACCTTCAGACACATGAAATTGTTCAAAATGGCAACAGTTTGCCTACCCGGCATGCAGGGCAGCTGAATTGAGACAATAAAATAAATAGGCACACAAGGCTTTACCATTGGGTTTTTTACAGAAATGTTTGGCGATCTAGGAATGCATTGGTTGGTGACCACTGGATTACAGGCTAAAAATGGCCAGAAACCAATAACTTTCTTCTGAAACTTGTCAGTCTATTCTTGTTCTGAGATGTGAAGGCTATTCCATGCGAGAAATTGCCAAGAAACTGAAGATCTCGTACAACGCTGTGTACTACTCCCTTCACAGAACAGCACAAACTGTCTCTAACCAGAATAGAAAGAGGAGTGGGAGGCCCCGGTGCTCAACTGAGCAAGAGGATAAGTGCATTAGTGTCCAGTTTGAGAAACATATGCCTCATAAGTCCTCAACTGGCAGCTTCATTAAATAGTACTCGCAAAACACCAGTCTCAACTTCAACAGTGAAGAGGCGACTCCAGGATGCTGGCCTTCTAGGCAGAGTTGCAAAGAAAAAAACATATCTCAGACTGGCCAATAAAAAGAAAATGGAAGATCTTAATCTTTTCTTTTTTATTGGCCAGTCTAAAATATGGCTTTTTCTTTGCAACTCTGTCTAGAAGGCCAGCATCCCAGAGTTGCCTTTCACTGTTGCATTTACAGTGGGGAGAACAAGTATTTGATACACTGCCGATTTTGCAGGTTTTCCTACTTACAAAGCATGTAGATGTCTGTAATTTTTATCATAGGTACACTTCAACTGTGAGAGACGGAATCTAGAAAATCCAGAAAATCACATTGTATGATTTTTAAATAATTAATTTGCATTTTATTGCATGACATAAGTATTTGATCACCTACCAACCAGTAAGAATTCCGGCTCTCACAGACCTAATAGTTTTTCTTTAAGAAGCCCTCCTGTTCTCCACTCATTACCTGTATTAACTGCACCTGTTTGAACTCGTTACCTGTATAAAAGACACCTGTCCACACACTCAATCAAACAGACTCCAACCTCTCCACAATGGCCAAGACCAGAGAGCTGTGTAAGGACATCAGGGATAAAATTGTAGACCTGCACAAGGCTGGGATGGGCTACAGGACAATAGGCAAGCAGCTTGGTGAGAATGCAACAACTGTTGGCGCAATTAATAGAAAATGGAAGAAGTTCAAGATGACGGTCAATCTCCCTCGGTCTGGGGCACCATGCAAGATCTCACCTCGTGGGGCATCAATGATCATGAGGAAGGTGAGGGATCAGCCCAGAACTACACGGCAGGACCTGGTCAATGACCTGAAGAGAGCTGGGACCACAGTCTCAAAGAAAACCATTAGTAACACACTACGCCGTCATGGATTAAAATCCTGCAGCGCACGCAAGGTCCCCCTGCTCAAGCCAGCGCATGTCCAGGCCCGTCTGAAGTTTGCCAATGACCATCTGGATGATCCAGAGGAGGAATGGGAGAAGGTCATGTGGTCTGATGAGACAAAAATTTAGCTTTTTGGTCTAAACTCCACTCGCCGTGTTTGGAGGAAGAAGAAGGATGAGTACAACCCCAAGAACACCCTCCCAACCGTGAAGCATGGAGGTGGAAACATCATTCTTGGGGGATGCCTTTCTGCAAAGGGGACAGGATGACTGCACCGTATTGAGGGGAGGATGGATGGGGCCATGTATCGCGAGATCTTGTCCAACAACCTCCTTCCCTCAGTAAGAGCATTGAAGATGGGTCGTGGCTGGGTCTTCCAGCATGACAACAACCCGAAACACACAGCCAGGGCAATTAAGGAGTGGCTCCATAAGAAGCATCTCAAGGTCCTGGAGTGGCCTAGCCAGTCTCCAGACCTGAACCCAATAGAAAATCTTTGGAGGGAGCTGAAAGTCCGTATTGCCCAGCGACACCCCCGAAACCTGAAGGATCTGTATGGAGGAGTGGGCCAAAATCCCTGCTGCAGTGTGTGCAAACCTGGTCAAGAACTACAGGAAACGTATGATCTCTGTAATTGCAAACAAAGGTTTCTGTACCAAATATTAAGCTCTGCTTTTCTGATGTATCAAATACTTATGTCATGCAATAAAATGCAAATTAATTACTTAAAAATCATACAATGTGATTTTCTGGATTTTTGTTTTAGATACCGTCACTCACAGTTGAAGTGTACCTATGATAAAAATGACAGACTTCTACATGCTTTGTAAGTGGGAAAACCTGCAAAATCGGCAGTGTATCAAATACTTGTTCTCCCCACTGTACAAGTTGGCTCACCGATAGGATTTTATTTCGGAACCAATGTTCTAAAAATAAATATGTATTTTTATATAATATGTCCAGATTATTCTAGATGTAATATCTGTGTGGAGATGGCGCTGATTGGTGAATTTTTTAAAATATTTTTTTATTTAATCTTCCCACATTTTGCCGCCTTTCCAAAGTGCCGCTCTAGGCGGTCGCCTAGTCTGCCTATACGCACACTCCGGCCCTGCCTAGAGATACCTTCAGCCTTGGTTATTAGGACTCTTAAAGATAGCCTAGAGATACCTTCAGCCTTGGTTATTAGGACTCTTAAAGATAGCCTAGAGATATCTTCAGCCTTGGTTATTAGGAATCTTAAAGATAGCCTAGAGATACCTTCAGCCTTGGTTATTAGGACTCTTAAAGATAGCCTAGAGATATCTTCAGCCTTGGTTATTAGGAATCTTAAAGAGAAGTCCCTCTGTAGCCATTGATTTAGCTTCTTCTGGGGTTTTTTAATAAGAGGGTTAACATGTAGTAAGCCTCTAGACTGCGGATCCTTAGTAATGGTTATACCTAAATATGGAAGTTCTTCTTGCACTGGAAAACCATAATATGAGGGTGTCACACAATCTTTGACAGCCATCAGTTTATATTTATTAATGTTAAGACATATACCAGATGCTTTGGAAAAGGATTCTATCACATTGATCGATATGGGAATCAAATCAAATTGTATTTGTCACATGCGCCGAATACAACAGGTGTAGACATTGCCGTGAAATGCTTACTTACAAGCCCTTAACCAACAATACAACAGGTGTAGACATTACCATTACAGGTTAGTCCAGGTAATTTGTGCATGTAGGTTTGGGCAAAGTGACTATGCATAGATAATAAACAGTGAGTAGCAGCAGTGTTAAAACAAAAGGGGGGGGGGCTCTAATACTAGTCTGAGTCCGGGTGGCCATTTGATTAATTGTTCAGCAGTCTTATGGCTTGGGGGGTAGATGCTTTTAAGGAGCCTTTTGGTCCCAGACTTGGCACTCCGGTACCACTTGCCGTGCGGTAGCAGAGAGACAGTCTATGACTTGGGTGACTGGAGTCGTTGACAATTTTTTGGGCCTTCCTCTGACACCGCCTAGTATATCAATCAATCAATCAATCAATCAATGAAATGTATTTATAAATAACTTTTTACATCAGCCGATGTCACAAAGTCCTATACAGAATCCAGCCTAAACCCCCAAACAATGCAGATGTAGAAGCACGGTGGCTAGGAAAAACTCCCTAGAAAGGCAAAAACCTAGGAAGGAACCTAGAGAGGAACCAGGCTCTGAGGGGTCCTAGGGCTCAGGTCTGGAACAGGTCCTCCATGAGGGGAGGGAGAGTAGGAGAGAGAGGGAATTAGAGGGAGCATACTTAAATTCACACAGGACACCGGTTAAGACAGGAGAATAACAGCAGATATAACAAACTGACCCTAGCCCTCTGGCACATAGACTATTGTAGCATAGATACTGGAGGCTGAGACAGGGGGGGTCGGGAGACACTGTGGCCCCGTCCGACAATACCCCCGGACAGGACCAACCAGGCAGGATAAAACCCCATCCACTCTGCCAAAGCACAGCCCCAACACGACCAGAGGGATATCAACAGACCACCAACCTACTACCCTGAGACAAGGCTGAGTATAACCCACGAAGATCCCCATGCATGAGCCCGAAGGGGCGACAAACCGGACAGGAAGATCATATCAGTGACGCACCCCTCCTAGGGAAGGCATGGAAAGCACCAGTAAGCCAGTGACTCAGCCCCCGTAATATGGTTAGAGGCAGAGAATCCCAATGGAGAGACGGGAACCGGCCAGGCAGAGACAGCAAAGGCGGTCGCTCCAGTGCCTTGCCGTTCACCTTCGCACCCCTGGGCCAGACTACACTCAATCATAGGACCTACTGAAGAGATGAGTCTTCAGTAAAGACCTAGAGGTTGAGACCGAGTCTGCGTCTCTCACATGGATAGGCAGACCATTCCATAAAAATTTAGTTCTATAGGAGAAAGCCCTGTCTCCAGCTGTTGCTTAGAAATTCTGGGGACAATAAGGAGGCCTGCGTCTTGTAACCAGAGCGTACGTGTAGGTATGTACGGCAGGACCAAATCGAAGAGATAAGTAGGAGCAAGCCCATGTAATGCTTTGTTGTAGGTTAGCAGTAAAACCTTGAAATCAGCCCTAGACTTAACAGGAAGCCAATGTAGAGAGGCTAGCACTGAAGTAAAATGATCATATTTTTTGGTTTTAGTAGCTGTGTTTAGCACTAACTGAAGTTTATTTAGTCCTTTAGATAGATAGATAGATAGATAGATAGATAGATAGATAGATAGATAGATAGATAGATAGATAGATAGATAGATAGATAGATAGATAGATAGATAGATAGATAGATAGATAGATAGATAGATAGATAGATAGATAGATAGATAGATAGATAGATATCATTATTGCAAGTTGATATACATAAATTATACTTAAATAGCTAAATGTGCGTATGATATAAGTGAGGGTAATAATAGTTTACTTAATATACAGTCTGGTTAAATGTACAGGTAAATTCATATTTGCATGGTTTAATTTTAACTGTACAGGTAAATGACAGGAAGAGATACTTAAATAGTTAAATGTGCGTATGATATAATTTAGGGTAATAATAATAATTCCCTTAAAATAAAGTGAACCCCTAAACCCTTAGTGCAGGGTTTAATTACAGATAAATACACATATTGCACATTCGATATACTAAATGCAATGAGAAAAAAAGATACAACTGACAGGATACAAATTCCTGAGTGAATGACTACGTAAGTAAAGTCCAATAAATACTTACAATATTGCACGTGATATGATATAACAACTGTACATTAATATGTATATACAGTCCTGTATATACAGTCCACATCGATCCCATGTATAGGGATTGCAGTCGGTTTGGCCTTGGTTCTCCTGAAATCCGGGTAGCCGGAGAGTAGAGCATTGCAGTAGTCTAATCTAAAAGTGATAAAAGCATGGATTAGCTTTTCTTCATCATGTTTGGACAAAAAGTTTAAGATTTTTGCAATGTTATGAAGATGGAAAAAAGCTGTCATTGAAATATTCTTGATATGTTCACCATGTTTCATCGAAATATACAGCTGTGTGTCGTCCGCATTGCAATGGAAGTTAACATTGTGTTTCCGAATGACATCCCCAAGAGGTAAAATATATAGTGAAAACAATAGTGGTCCTAAAACGGAACCTTGAGGAACACCAAAACGTACAATTGATTTGTCCCGCGGCTTTGTGAATGTTTACCTGTTTAAAGGTCTTGCTTACATCGGCTACCGAGAGCGTGATCACACAGTCGTCTGGAAGAGCTGGTGCTCTCTTGCATGCTTCAGTGTTGTTTGCCTCGAAGCGAGCATAAAATGCTTGGTTTCCCTTTGTAGTCTGTAATCATTTTCAAGCCCTGCCACTTCCGACGAGCGTCAGAGCCGGTGTAGTAGGATTCAATCTTAATCCTATATTGACGCTTTGTCTGTTTGATGGTTCGTCTGAGGGTGTAGCGGGATTTCTTATAAGGAATGGTCTCCCGCTCCTTGAAAACGGCAGCTCTAGCCTTTAGCTCGATGTGGATGTTGCCTTAATCCATGGCTTCAGGTAGGGATGTGAAAGTACGGTCACTGTGGGGATGACATCTTCAGTGCACTTATTGATGAAACCGGTGACTGAGGTGGTATACTCCTCAATGCCATTGTATTAATCCCGGAACATATTCCACTCTGTGCTAGCAAAACAGTCCTGTAGGTTAGCATCCGCGTCATCTGACCACTTCCACATTGATCGAGCCAATGGTACTTCCTGCTTTAGTTGGTACTTCCTCTGGTTGCACATGTGACATGCTGGTAGTAATTGCTGTTCTGATGTCCAGACGTTCTTTTCGGTCATAAGAGACGGTAGCAGCAACATTATGTACAAAATAAATAAAATAATAAATGACAAACAAAGCAAAAAAAAACAAAAATAGCACAGTTGGTTAGGAGCCCGTAAAACGCCATTATTCTCTGACTAACGTCTTTCAGAAAAAGTGTAGTATCGTCAGCCTACTGGCATATAATAATTTATTTACCAGCCGTGGAAATACCTTGTACAGGACAATTATTTAATGAATTTGTAAGAAGTTAATAAAAACAGAAATGGTGAGATAAGACAACCTTTCCTAATTCCTCTCTTTAACTCATATCTAGGTGAGGTGCCATGTTTCAGTTTGATAGAGCTGTTACCATTCGTATAGCAAATCTTCATAGCCTTACAGAAGAAATCCCCAAAGCCAAATTTCTCAAGGGAGTGGAAGAGGAACCGATGCTCTACTGTGTCAAATGCTTTATAAAAATCAAAAAATAATATGAAGCTATCCTCGGTTATTAGGTCTGAGTAGTTAAGTATGTCTAATACTAGTCTGATATTGTTAGAAATATGTATATTCCTCATAGAGCCAGACTGTGTTTCATCAATGATTGCATCCAGGACTTCTTTAATTCATTTTGCTAGTAGTAAGGCTAATATATTATAGTCATTATCATTTAATTCATTTAAATCTGTTCTCCCTCCTCAAGACATTTTTTCCTAGATTTAATAAAGGCTCCTTCTGCTTTTAATCTATATATTTTATGCAGTGTATTTAGTAACTCAATCATTTCCATCTTCTTCTTTGAGAAGCTGGCTGGGGCCCTCTGAGAAAGGGAAGTTATATTAATTAACACCTCTGAGAAAGGGAAGTTATATTAATTAACACCTCTGAGAAAGGGAAGTTATCTTAATTAACACCTCTGAGAAAGGGAAGTTATATTAATTAACACCTCTGAGAAAGGGAAGTTATATTAATTAACACCTCTGAGAAAGGGAAGTTATATTAATTAACACCTCTGAGAAAGGGAAGTTATCTTAATTAACACCTCTGAGAAAGGGAAGTTATATTAATTAACACCTCTAAGAAAGGGAAGTTATATTAATTAACACCTCTGAGAAAGGGAAGTTATATTAATTAACACCTCTGAGAAAGGGAAGTTATATTAATTAACACCTCTGAGAAAGGGAAGTTATCTTAATTAACACCTCTGAGAAAGGGAAGTTATATTAATTAACACCTCTGAGAAAGGGAAGTTATCTTAATTAACACCTCTAAGAAAGGGAAGTTATATTAATTAACACCTCTGAGAAATGGAAGTTATATTAATTAACACCTCTGAGAAAGGGAGGTTATATTAATTAACACCTCTGAGAAAGGGAAGTTATATTAATTAACACCTCTGAGAAAGGGAAGTTATATTAATTAACACCTCTGAGAAAGGGAAGTTATATTAATTAACACCTCTGAGAAAGGGAAGTTATATTAATTAACACCTCTGAGAAAGGGAAGTTATATTAATTAACACCTCTAAGAAAGGGAAGTTATATTAATTAACACCTCTGAGAAATGGAAGTTATATTAATTAACACCTCTGAGAAAGGGAGGTTATCTTAATTAACACCTTTTTCTCCTTAGCTCTTCTGGTTTTAGGAAGATTACTAACCAGATTTGTGTGAGAGCAGACCTTTAACCTAATTATATCATTATTTACTAAGGATGCTCTACCAAGGTTAGTATCAAGGGTAAATATTTTGACATCAATGTAAATGACCGTATAGTCTGTGAGGGGAGTAGTACAAATATTTGTAGTAACACACTCACTATCAATACATTTGGATATAAGCCAACAATCTATTCTGGACTGTCTGGAACCTGTTTTGTTACTCCAAGTGAAAGATATGTTGGGCAGAAACCTCTCTCTCCATATATCAGTAACATCAAGCATTTCCAGAAAAGGTATTACACCCAAATTCTGATTGGTTGGCCTACCTGGGGGCCATCTATCAGATTAATGATCTATAGTAATGTTAAAGTCCCCTCCTACCAATAATAACGAACTGGGAAATGTTTATATCCAATGAAGTATATGTTTCTCTACAGATTCAAGCAACTCATAATTCTCATGTTTGGCGTTGTACCCGTAGAAGTTTACAGTACTGAGTGTAATGTCATTGTAACTGATCACAAGACAAATAAAGTGACCAAAGGGGTCACAGTCCGAGTGTAGAATATTACCACCAAAGGTATTTTTCATTGTAATGACCCCAGCAGAGCATTCAGAGCCATGGGAAAGCCAAATATAGTTGCCCCACCGTGACTTCCAGAAGATGGCATCAGCAGAAATTGAGTGCGGAACAACTGGTGTTCTCGTATCCTCCTAGCATTAAGAGAAACTGGTGTTCTCGTATCCTCCTAGCATTAAGAGAAACTGGTGTTCTCGTATCCTCCTAGCATTAACTGGTGTTCTCGTATCCTCCTAGCATTAAGAGAAACTGGTGTTCTCGTATCCTCCTAGCATTAACTGGTGTTCTCGTATCCTCCTAGCATTAAGAGAAACTGGTGTCCTCGTATCCTCCTAGCATTAAGAGAAACTGGTGTTCTCGTATCCTCCTAGCATTTAGAGAAAACTGGTGTTCTCGTATCCTCCTAGCATTAAGAGAAACTGGTGTTCTCGTATCCTCCTAGCATTAAGAGAAACTGGTGTTCTCGTATCCTCCTAGCATTAAGAGAAACTGGTGTTCTCGTATCCTCCTAGCATTAAGAGAAACTGGTGTTCTCGTATCCTCCTAGCATTAACTGGTGTTCTCGTATCCTCCTAGCATTAAGAGAAACTGGTGTTCTCGTATCCTCCTAGCATTAAGAGAAACTGGTGTTCTCGTATCCTCCTAGCATTAAGAGAAACTGGTGTTCTCGTATCCTCCTAGCATTAACTGGTGTTCTCGTATCCTCCTAGCATTAAGAGAAACTGGTGTTCTCGTATCCTCCTAGCATTAAGAGAAACTGGTGTCCTCGTATCCTCCTAGCATTAAGAGAAACTGGTGTTCTCGTATCCTCCTAGCATTTAGAGAAAACTGGTGTTCTCGTATCCTCCTAGCATTAAGAGAAACTGGTGTTCTCGTATCCTCCTAGCATTAAGAGAAACTGGTGTTCTCGTATCCTCCTAGCATTAAGAGAAACTGGTGTTCTCGTATCCTCCTAGCATTAAGAGAAAACTGGTGTTCTCGTATCCTCCTAGCATTAAGAGAAACTGGTGTTCTCG
Source organism: Thymallus thymallus (assembly GCA_023634145.1). Lineage (NCBI taxonomy): Eukaryota > Metazoa > Chordata > Actinopteri > Salmoniformes > Salmonidae > Thymallus > Thymallus thymallus. Next base: position 4,403,913 of record CM042410.1, read on the forward strand.
TATCCTCCTAGCATTAAGAGAAAACTGGTGTTCTCGTATCCTCCTAGCATTAAGAGACTCTGAGGTAGTTGTTATTCAGCTCTTGAAATTCAACTCAACAGAAATATATGTTCAAGACCAAACCAAGGGTTCTCTGTAGTAAGAGAAAAATAAAAACCGTCTTTAGTGTAATCAGGGACTATTCTGAGAAATAAATAAATAAATACAATTGAATAATGGGGTACCTAGTATACCTAATATTTTAAGTACATATGAAAAGTGATCATATACAATATATATATACATTCCTAAGACCTTTCTCACTTAGAAAAAGGTATTAATAACTATATAGAACAATAACAGTGTAAAGTAATTCAGAGCAGACCTGTATGCCCCTTTAAAACACTATCTTACTGTATGCATACAAAATAAATAAATAACTTTCAGTCTTCTTTTTGAGTTTGTAAACACAATACGCCTTCTTCTGGTCTGGTCATAAGAGAAAAAACTAATAAATGATTGAGGTACCTGAGTAGTCCGAAAAATAGTCACCAGAGGCTTGTTAGTTAGTGAGTACAATGAAAATTTGAATACCATGGCTGAAACCATCAATCGGTTCCTGCTGGTGAGGAATATGGATTTACGAACCGTTGATGAAGCCTCGTCCTCCGACGAAGTAGGCAGCCTTTCCCTCATGTCGTGCTTTCTTGATCGTTGGCCACAACTTGTTCCTCCTTTCCATGTCCTCCGGAGTGAGATGCTCGGCGAACCGCAGACCATGGCTCTGAAGGAACGCGTTCTTCCAAGCAGCTTTCCAGACAGCATCCCTGTAGAATCTGACAGTGAAGAGGCTGATGATGATACCCCTTTGTTATTCTCTGCAGGCATAATTTATTGGCAGACGCGGACAGAGATCTCGGTATTGAGCCCTCCCATGATGTCCGATGACATCATTGCTGGTGACAGAGTGGCGCATTGACAAGTGTAGGTGCTTAGCGGAACGTTGCACTTTGAATATCCCGCGAGTCCTAGACAAGCCATTCTTAGGTAGTGTGCGCACTCTACTGGGCATAACAACCACCAAAACGCGCAAGGCATTTTCTGTTTTTGGTAACGCAAAAGTAATCTAACGACTACTTTCCACAGGAAGTAAAGGTGTAATGTAGCAAGTTACTTTTAATGGCAAGTAACGTTGTAACCTAACGAGTGTTCACCAACACTGCTCACGATACATATCGGTTGTCAAGCCTCACAAGACGGTATGAAGGTAGCCCTGGACCAGTTAAAAAAAGAATGGAAATATATATGGAAGTATATACAATGTCTACCGTAATTATCGTAGCACAAATGTCATACCCCCAAAATATGCTAATCTCTCACCATTACAATGACAGAATAACTTTCTCACTCATCATTATTGACGATGCATTCAGGATTATCGGTAATCAGGGTAGCATCCACATTCATGATGATGTGTTTAGAAACATATTATAATCTTATTTACAATAATAGTGACTCCAAAATGACACAATACCATACAGAATTATCTGAAACGCAACCAAAACAAACAGCAAATGCATCCAACAAATTCGTAACTTCACAAGCTTGATGTAGTTATTGCGTGCTATGAATATGGGACCAAATACTTTTACTGCTTTGATACCCATATAAAGTGAATTTGTCCCAATACGTTCGGTCCCCTAAAATGGGGGGACTATGTGCAAAACGTACCTGCGTGAAGTTGGCCCCCCACCCAACCCAAAACGTCGGGAAAATAGTCTTAATCGTTTGTGCTCCGTTTGTGCTGGTTTGTGCTGCAATTATTTTCGTTTGTGCTGCTTTCATTCTTTAGATATTAAATAATACTTTATAGGTCATTCAGAGGTCACTCAGCCCCCCACAAGCTCAGAATGAACCCACTATAGTGTCGATCGTTTGTGCTCCGTTTGTGCTGGTTTGTGCCGTTAAAAGTTTTGTTTGTGCTGCTGCTGTATTTTTTATATTAGCCATTTACTTATGGCCGTAACCAGCCCTCACCGACTGCTCCAAATTAACTCCAAATACTGCTGGTAAAAGTTTTGTTTTTGCGATTGACTTTTTTTACTAATACAGTTGAAGACGTAACATGGTAAGGGCCACACGGCAAACCAAACCCAAATCGTTACCTAATCCACTGTGCCTTTTCAACTGGCAACGGACACATCGAGGCTCACAGAATGTGTGGAATGTTTCGCGAACTCCAAGGTAAATGGTTTTTACTTGTGATGTTATGTGAATATTTCCCAGCACAAAACAGGCAGTTATCAACGTTATGTCGTAAACACACTTGTTATGTTTTCGACATACATTTAAATAATCTCATTACCTAACGTTTCTCACCAACGTGTTTAACTAAGTGCACTTTAGGTCACAGTGTTAGCTAATTGTTGGTGCATAAATGTAACTATACAGGTAAGTATTTTATATCCTGTATATAGTTAAATGTATTAATTTGATACATGTTATTATGCTGCCTACTGAGTCCATGCACAGATGATGCCCCATTTAATGTTTTCTGTAGCTGAGTGTTTATATATATATATATGGAAACGAATGACTCCAGGAATTAACTAAACATGTGTTTAATTGTGCAATTGAATTACTGTGTGCAATCAAATCAATTTACACAAACAATGAACCTTTTTCAAAGAGGACAATTGTACATTGAACAACAACATCCACATCTTCATCAACCACACAATTATGATTTTGTGTATAACACAGCATGTGGGCATATTTTGTTTTTTTCTGATGCTCCCGTCACTCCACTTCTCAGGTCATCATACATCTCCCAGACACATGGAGACCTCCTGCAGTAGGCCACATAATGACCAAGAGCATCCTGGGTTAAGCCTCCTTGGAAAGCAATGACTGCCCTTAAGGTAAATGTCTCTCCTTGGAGCACCAGACTGGAGGGAAATTCACACAATGGAAATTCTCTTGGGCAGGAATTCCTTTGAGTTGGGGTTGCTGTGGAATCGTTTCCAAGGTCAGTATCGATCCACAGAAGTTCTCCTAGACTGTAACTGTGAGAAACTTTCCCTGCACAGAGCACTTTTCCTGAGGTATATTCTGTCTTGAATGCAGAGGGACACTGAGACGGACTTTGGATTGGCCTGAGGCAGGGGGACTCTGGAAGGTTAAGTCCTTGTTCCACTGCGGTCTGAAGATGAGCCATGCCAGAATCCTGCAGTACAGCAATAGAAGTAGAAACAAATGGAATTTCCCTTGTGGCTTGTGTGTTGAGGCTGCAATACTGTGAGGAGCACTGTTTTGTGAAGTAAACACTTGCAAGTTTTCTCATTGTCTTTTCAATGATAGCAGAGATGTGGCACTGTGCATCGATTTGGAGAGCACCAGACTTCAATTGGACAGCTTTGAATATTCCACTTAGCAGCTCTGCCCTCTGAATATAGGCCTGTGGGGTAAGACCCTTTGTGGTGATGCTTTTCACTAGCTGGAGGAGGTTGTTGGAGTCTTCACTGCAAACAATATTTCCAAAAGTGTTACTGTCGCAGAAAGCACAACATAAGCATTGACAAAAAGCATCAAATGCACATGTGTTAAGCACAGAGACTCTTGATTTGCTGAGTTTAACAGGCTGTTGATTGTTTCCATTTTTTAACAGTTCCATTTTCATTTTTTTCCCCCTCACAGATGGATCTGCATGGAGCCATTCAGGACAAGGAGAAAGGTATGAATTAATCTTCCTCTTTTTTGGTGGAACAGCTAGGCCTCTCCAGTTTTCAACAACGTCTTCGTTTGTTGAATGGATGTTTGTGACAGTGTCAGACGACTCCCCAGAACAGGAGGCATCCATTTTTTTTTAATCTACACTGCAGGTCGCAGTGGGTAGTGGATTGGGTCCTGTGACCATCACTGTTGTAACATTAGCATTTTCTGTACCTTTTTGTTTTGCAGAACAAATGCGCATGTTGCCTTCAATGTAGGAAAGATGTCGAGCAATGAATCGATCCACCCGAATAGGTAAGTTTTCATGCTTGAAAAGGCTGTGTTTGATGTTTTTAAACTCTGCTTCAACATTGGCTGAACTTGCGGTGATGTTGGTGCTACGGAAGTGAGGGATCATTACCCCTGTCCAGAGTGGTAAGTAACTTGCAAGTCTGATAATATTGGGAACAATCTCTGGGAGGAAGTGCATGTTATCTCGATCACCATTGGCCACGGCAAGTGACCTGCTCTCATCACATATGTCTGTCACCCACTGCCGTAGGTCAGTGTGTATTTCTTCACATGGATCCACTCCTTCCATGTCCTCACCCTCTTCATCTGGAACGATGACACACTCTTCTGCAATTTGGGCTTTCAGGTAGTTCTTGCAACATTCTGATATGAGGGGGGCTCCAGAGCTGTCATTGCCCTCTGCTTCGCTGAGAACCACAATAGTAACACTGCGTAGTAGCTCTCTTGCATTGTTCACAGATTGTGACTTCAGCAGCTGTGCCAGTGACCTCACAAAGAAATCTTTAATGCGATGTGGTTTTCTTTTCAAGCAGTCCCATTGGCAGATCATCTTGATGCAGTGTGCAACATCAACCCGGACAAAACAAGGTGGCAGCTGTGCAGACTGGTTACCAAGTAAGACACCAAAACACTCATTGATGTAGGTCTTCAGATCAGGATGAGGAGTGAAAGCCTTGACCAGAGCTCCGAGCAAAGCCAGAGAAAAGTCACTCACAACCACTTTTGGAATTGGTGCACCTGCGCGAATCCATTCTGTCAACCATTGTTTAATTGCATTAACATCATGTCTCTCTGACAGCATTTGCACCACTGGGACACTTGCGCTCCAATCCCCTGCCAGAACGCCCTGGTATAAGATGTGGCGGCCAGACATACCAACTGGTCTCTGTAGTTTCCTGACTACTGAACCAGTTACATCAAAACTCACAGTGGGGTGAGATTTCTTTGATATTGACTTGTACATGTACATTTGTGTTTGACTCCAGTAGTGACAGAAAAACTTGTCCAGTCCAATATCTTTAATGCTACCATTGTGAGGTGCACTGTATTTTAGCATCTGCAGTAATAAAATAGGATCCTTGTCACCTAATTCTAAGTCATTTCTCTCTTGCTTTTCTTTGCGCAGGGTGGCCAAATTAGGCAGATGGCTTGGCTCAGGATCTCCAAAATCCATCAACTTTGTTGCCTCCGATGCCCTCCATACATGTGGTTCCATTCTACCCTCACACAGTTCCTTGGCTATCTGCACACGCAAGTTTCCAGATATGGCACGCTTGGAAAGGCCAATGTGCAGGGAGTCATCAATGTTTTTAATAAAACATTTCAGCACCATTGGGTTGTTCATTTCAGGCTCTCTGTCACATTTGATGTAAAGGTCGCCATGACACTCCTTACAGTTGCTTCTGATTTCAATGTATTTTGTTGTGGCTGATGGATAGACTTTGGCTCTTTTAAATACAAATGTGCAGGTGCTTTCACTTCTTTCCAAATTTGGTGATTTATTACATGAGTCCAGATGCCAGGCTTCAAAACTGTGTATTTCCTTTTTTGTGTTTTAGAGAACTTGTCTTTGTATTGAACTGTTTCAGGTATAAATTCAATCCATTTCTCAAATGGAACTTCAAGCTCAAAAGTCTTGCAGTCTTCTGGTCTGGGAGGAAAGGACTGTGGCTCAAAATCTGTGTCATCACTACTGACATTGGTTTCATGATCACATTCATGATTAAACCCTAAAGCAGACCAGATGTTGTGTCTGTTTAATTTAACAAAAGTGTACAGGGCCTTTGCAGTGATCTTGTTTCCTAGCTGCTCACTCAGCTCTGTCCAGGTGCAGTTATTAGGAGTAGCTATGGTACCATTTTTGACTATGGCCTCCTTTGATGAACACAGGACTGTGAAAATGAAATCCCTGTCTACTGCTGGCTTTTTGGGCATCTGGCATAAGAAAGTAAAACATAATTACTTCAATAATTATGACTTATTTGGGGTCAAGTGTTTCATCTACAGTATAAACATGTTTTCATGTATTGATATTGACCCCTAAATGTAATTAGCATTTCATAGTTACATTGGCAATATTAACATTAGCAATGTGCTTTCTGTTGCCAAAAACATTGCCAATCGTAGCTTGTGTTGTACCATTAATCAAAAAGTTTGGTCAAAAACATTTGACTTACATTTGCCAGGAATATGATTTATGTAAGGCTATTCTATGACGAGATATGGTTAAATTGTTCCTTTACTAAACGCTACTCAACACTCCACAAAAGCATGCTTACGAAGAATAAACGATTGACAATATTTTGGGTTCATTCTGCGCATGTGGGGGCGCTGAGTGACCTCAGAATGACCTATGAAAGATTATTTAATATAATATAAAAATGAAAACAGCACAAACGAAAATAATTGCAGCACAAACCAGCACAAACGGAGCACTAACGATTAAGACTATCCCCAGTTGATTTGGAGTAGGTGGGGGGCTGATGACGTAATCGCCCATGATTAAAAATGTATAATATAAACAATACCGCAGCAGCACAAACAAAACTTTTAACGGCACAAACCAGCACAAACGGAGCACAAACGATTAAGACTATCCCCAGTTGATTTGGAGTAGGTGGGGGGCTGATGACGTAATCGGCCATGATTAAAAATGGCTAATATAAACAATACCGCAGCAGCACAAACAAAACTTGTAACGGCACAAACCAGCACAAACGGAGCACAAACGATCGACACTATAGTGGGTTCATTCTGAGCTTGTGGGGGGCTGAGTGACCTCTGAATGACCTATAAAGTATTCTTTAATATCTAAAAAATGAAAACAGCACAAACGAAAATATTTGCAGCACAAACCAGCACAAACGGAGCACAAACGATTAAGACTATTTTCCCGACGTTTTGGGTTGGGTGGGGGGCCAACTTCACGCAGGTGCAAAACGTGCTGTAATTTATAAACGGTTCACTTGATATGGATGAAAATATCCTGAAATTAAAGCTGACCGTCTGCATTTTAACCTCATAGTCATTGTTGGATTTCAAATCCAAACTTCTGAAGAATAAAGCCAAAATAAGAGAAAATGCTACACTGTCCCAATAATTATGGAGGGCATTGTGTTTAGTTCAGAGGTCACCAATCTTTTCTGAGTCAAGATCACTTACTGAGTCAAAATGCAAACCGAGATCTACCGCTCTGGTTTTTTAAAACACGACTTTAAAAACGTAAGCATATGCAAAAAAACAGCACTGTAGCAATGAGGTTTGTGCAGTAAGCAATAGACCCAATACATTATCACCTCATATTTGCTTGAATTGCCCTGACAATGCATTGTTGTTTTTTAAAATTATATTTAACAATTTGAGGTAGGCTTTACCGGTAATAGAGCCGTTGTTGTATTATTTGCAAGGCACAGCTGAGCGACTATACATATAAATAATTTGCTATATATTTTATTATTTATTTTACTGGGCTGATGGTGGCTGCATCTGATGGTCAGTCTCAGCGGAGGGAGAGAGAAGCAGACTGAGGTCCACCTCTCAACATCCTCCGCTCTGCCTTTCCTCCACTGACACTGACCAAAAAGGGACACCGTCTTCCAGCTGATGACTAAACTCGAGTCGCACCACATTATTTCTGCCTCATGCACAAACACCAATGTCATCTTCCTCTGTCATGATACAGTACACACTTTTAGTTTTTATTGTCCTAGGCTACCTGGCTAAAATGCCAGGCCAGCTAGTTAACAATAGCATACTACATCTAGCTACATGTTGAACTTCCATCCATTCCATCAGGCCAGTGGCACAATGTATGAATTCATGGTTGGATCAGAATCGCAGTTATAATCATTGGCCAGTACGGAGAATTAAGTAAAACCACAAGTCCAAATGTCCAGCCATTGTTAATTTAGGAAAAGGACAAATTTTGCTAGCTAGCTAGCTAGCTACCGGAAGACAAGCCAATGGGATGCAACAATTCAAGTTTTTTCAGTAAATTAAGTTTGACTTTTGGGGTGATGTGATTGGTCTGAAGCCAAGTCCAAAATTTCTCATCCTCTCCACAGACACTCCTCTAGCGCCAGCTCCATTCACAGTTGAGCTCACTCAGTTTAGAGCAATGCTAATTGGCTATTACTATTTTTTTTAAATCATCAAGGGAGGCCAAATGCTCTCTGGCTTCCCTTGTATTCAATGCTATAGGCGGAAACAATATCATATTATTTTTGACCAGACATAATCAGATAGATGGGCTTCACATACAGAGACAGAGGGGCGCTGTTTGGCTCGCTCGATTGCTTTCTCTGCTCTTGCGAATTGAAGGAAAATTATGAAACACAGAGAGATAAATTATTTTGTGTCTGAACGGTCAAATCTGATTTATTTGCCCTCAAGTGTTTTTTAGACTTGCTAGCTACTCTGTCGACAGTTTGACAAGTGGTAGCTAACTACTAACTTTAAGAAATTTCCCCCTCTGGGATCAATAAAGTACCTATAGTGGGGAGAACAAGTATTTGATACACTACCGGGTTTGCAGGTTTTCCTACTTACAAAGCATGTAGAAGTCTGTAATTTTTATCATAGGTACTCTTCAACTGTGAGTGACGGAATCTAAAACAAAAATCCATAAAATCACATTGTATGATTTTTAAATAATTAATTTGCATTTTATTGCATGACATAAGTATTTGATACATCAGAAAAGCAGAACTTAATATTTGGTACAGAAACCTTTGTTTGCAATTACAGAGATCATACGTTTCCTGCTGTTCTTGACCAGGTTTGCACACACTGCAGCAGGGATTTTGGCCCACATTTTGGCCCACTCCATACAGACCTTCTCCAGATCCTTCAGGTTTTGGGGCTGTCGCTGGGTAATACGGACTTTCAGCTCCCTCCAAAGATTTTCTATTGGGTTCAGGTCTGGAGACTGGCTAGGCCACTCCAGGACCTTGAGATGCTTCTTACGGAGCCACTCCTTAGTTGCCCTGGCTGTGTGTTTCAGGTCGTTGTCATGCTGGAAGACCCAGCCACGACCCATCTTCAATGCTCTTACTGAGGGAAGGAGGTTGTTGGCCAAGATCTCGCGATACATGGCCCCATCCATCCTCCCCTCAATACGGTGCAGTCGTCCTGTCCCCTTTGCAGAAAAGCATCCCCAAAGAATGATGTTTCCACCTCCATGCTTCACGGTTGGGATGGTGTTCTTGGGGTTGTACTCATCCTTCTTCTTCCTCCAAACATGGCGAGTGGAGTTTAGACCAAAAAGCTCTATTTTTGTCTCATCAGACCACGTGACCTTCTCCCATTCCTCCTCTGGATCATCCAGATGGTCATTGGCAAACTTCAGACGGGCCTGGACATGCGCTGGCTTGAGCAGGGGGACCTTGCGTACGCTGCAAGATTTTAATCCATGACGGCGTAGTGTGTTACTAATGGTTTTCTTTGAGACTATGGTCCCAGCTCTCTTCAGGTCATTGACCAGGTCCTGCCGTGTAGTTCTGGGCTGATCCCTCACCTTCCTCATGATCATTGATGCCCCACGAGGTGAGATCTTGCATGGTGCCCCAGACCGAGGGAGATTGACCGTCATCTTGAACTTCTTCCATTTTCTATTAATTGCGCCAACAGTTGTTGCCTTCTCACCAAGCTGCTTGCCTATTGTCCTGTAGCCCATCCCAGCCTTGTGCAGGTCTAAAATTTTATCCCTGATGTCCTTACACAGCTCTCTGATCTAACCTATAACAACTTTGAGAAATACACTTTTTCTTTCAAGTGTGCTGCACGAACCATCCACTGTCTGCCTCAAGAAACCAGGCATAGGCCTACATTTTATTTACATCTTAGCTAGTCTAGTTAGCCAACGTTAACCCTGCTTGTAAAAGTCAATTAAAATGCTTTTCCTTTCCCATCCCCTTTTGTAATTAATAGTTGTAAGCCTTTGCATTTTCATTATTGATTAGTCTTATATGTATTATAGCAAACAGCATGCTAGAGAAGTGCTCATTGAATACATGTTTTGTGCATGAATGCTAGGTGTAATTACTCTTGCTATTTGTGTTTAGGCTATAATGTGGCTTAGGTGCTATTATTATATAGTTTCACCATCAGCAGCTTTTATATTAATATAATATAACACCCAATGGTCACATATACTCCTCTTCTCTCTTCAACTCTTCAACTTTTGAAATACTTGAATCCCACCCCTGCAAATCCTGGGCAAACTGCAGACACCTTCTCTACCTCAGCACAGCCCAGCGATGCAGCATCAAGTGCTCCTGTCCCCTCCTGTCCCCTCTACCTCAGCACAGCCCAGCGATGCAGCATCAAGTACTCCTGTCCCCTCTACCTCAGCACAGCCCAGTGATGCAGCATCAAGTGCTCCTGTCGCCTCTACCTCAGCACAGCCCAGCGATGCAGCATCAGGCATCTACAAAAAGGCTGCACCAATTGACCCTACTGACTGGCCATCTGTTTTAACTGATAAGGTAAGAGCAGAGTTTGTTCTCAGAGGACCGTATCAAATAAAAAACTGTTTCACGTTTCCGAAACAATAAGACGGGAGAAGGTGTCAGCATGACTATTTCAATAGAGTCTTAGTCAAAGGAGAAAAAATCAAAAGAAGCTGGCTAATGTACTCAAAAAAGAATGATAGTTTGTACTGCTTCTGCTGCAAAATGTTTTCTCAGAGAGATTTCAAATTAAATAGAGAAGAACTAAGGGATTGGAAAAATGCAAGCCACTTGCTCAAGGCCCATGAGGATAGCCAGGAGCACAATACACACATGGCAACATAAAAGGTATTGGAGGTCCGTCTTGCAAAGGGGCTAACAATAGATAAGCAAGAGATGGCGTTCGCTGAAGCTGAGAGAAACAGGTGGCGTGATGTTCTTACCAGATTGGTGGCAATAATTCAGTCCTTAGCTGAAAGAAACATGGCTTTAAGGGGATCCACAGAAACATTAAACAAACCAGACAATGGCCATTTTCTCAAAGAGGTGGAGCTTATGGCCAAATTTGATCCAGTAATGAAGCAGCATGTTTGTAGGGTGGAAAGTGGAGCTGGCAGTTACACACATTACCTAGGCAAAATAATCCAAAATGAACTGATACTCCATCAGCGCACAAATACTGGAAAAAATTGTGGATCAAAACATCAAAGTATTTCTCCATTATTTTAGATTGCCCCCCTGATCTGAGTCATAAGGAACAGCTCTCTGTCGTTGTCAGGATTGTGTTACTGGAAGACATACCACAAATTAAAGAACATTTCATGGGCTTTCTTGTGGCAGAGGAGTCAACAGGGGAAAGTTTGTCATCTCTGCAGAGGACAGTCCTATGACAACGGCGCCAACATGAAGGGAAAGAATAAAGGTGTTCAGGCTTGGCTGCTTCAAGAGAACTCAAGAGCCTTTTTTGTCCCATGTGGTGCCCACACTTTAAATCTGGTGGTGCTGATGCTGCTAAGAGCTCACCAGATGCCATTGGCTACTTTGGATATTTAGCTAAATTATTCACATGGTGTGACATCCTCAACAAGATCCAGCATGTGAGTAAACTGATGCAGTCACCCTCTATGCAGCTAGATGTGGCTGTCGACCTACTGAAGAAAACAAGAGATTCCCTTACCTGCTACAGAAACACTGGATTTTCTGATGCACAGACATCTGCAAAGGAAATGTGGAAGGAGATGAACGTGGAGGCTGTACTCAAACAAAAGCAGTTGAGAACCACAAAAAGGCACTTTGGTTATGAGGCTCCAGATGAGCCTATTGGTGATGCACAGCCCTCTCTTCACTTGAGAGATTTCAGAGCCTGGGAGAGGTGAATGAAACATTTGGAGTGCTCCTCAACATGTCAAAAGAAGAGTTGCTAGAGCACTGTCAAACCCTGAGCACTGCTCTAAGCCATGACGGACAGACAGACATTGATGGCAGGGAACTTGCTGTGGAAATGCAAAACTTTCCACATTTGCCATCAAAATACATGACAAACATGGAACTCTTGATCTTCCCGCACGAGAAGAAGCTGACAGAAATGTACCCCAATATGTGGGTAGCTCTGAGAATCATTGCCACTCTTCCTGTTACAGTGGCTGCTGCTGAAAGAGCTTATCTAAGCTCAAACTGATTAAAACCTACCTGAGATGCATTAGCATCGAATAGCCCCCGCGATATGCAGCTATTCAGGGAAGTCAGGAACAAGTACACACAGTCAGTTAGAAAAGCAAAGGCCAGCTTTTTCAAACAGAAATTTGCTTCCTGTAGTACTAACTCCAAAACGTTCTGGGACACTGTAAAGTCCATGGAGAATAAGAGCACCTCCTCCCAGTTGCCCACTGCATTGAAGCTCGGAAACACTGTTACCACCGATAAATCCACGATTATCGAAAACTTCAATAAGCATTTTGCTACGGCTGGCCATGCTTTCCACCTGGCTACCCCTATCCCGGCCAACAGCTCTGTACCCCCGGCAGCTACTTGCCCAAGCCCCCCCTGCTTCTCCTTCACCCAAATCCAGACGGCTGATGTTCTGAAAGAGCTGCTAAGTCTGGACCCCTACAAATCTGCTGGGCTAGATAATCTGGACCCTCTCTTTCTGAAATTATCAGCCAAAATTGTTGCAACACCTATCACTAGCCTGTTCAACCTCTCTTTCGTATCGTCTGAGATCCCTAGAGATTGGAAAGCTGCCGCGGTCATCTCCCTCTTCAAAGGAGGAGACACTCTAGACCCAAACTGTTATAGACCAATATCCATCCTGCCCTGCCTTTCTAAAGTTTTCGAAAGCCAAGTTAACAAACAGATAACTGACCACTTCGAATCCCACCGTACCTTCTCTGCTATGCAATCTGGTTTCCGAGCTGGTCATGGGTGCACCTCAGCTACGCTCAAGGTACTGAACGATATCATAACCGCCATCGATAAAAGACAGTACTGTGCAGCCGTCTTCATCGACCTGGCCAAGGCTTTCGACTCTGTCAATCACCGCATTCTTATTGGCAGACTCAACAGCCTTGGTTTCTCAAGTGACTGCCTTGCCTGGTTCTCTAACTACTTTGCAGACAGGGTTCAGTGTGTCAAATCGGAGGGCCTATTGTCCGATCCTCTGGCAGTCTCTATGGGGGTGCCACAGGGTTCAATTCTTGGGCCAACCCTTTTCTCTATATACATCAACGATGTCGCTCTTGCTGCTGGTGACTCTCTGATCCATCTCTACGCAGATGACACCGTTCTGTATACATCTGGCCCCTCTTTGGACACTGTGTTTACTAACCTTCAAACAAGCTTCAATGCCATACAACACTCCTTCCGTGGCCTCCAACTGCTCTTAAACGCTAGTAAAACTAAGTGCATGCTTTTCTATCGAACGCTGCCAGCACCCGCCCACCGGACTATCATCACTACTCTCGACGGGTCCGAATTAGAATACGTGGACACCTACAAATACCTAGGCATCTGGTTAGACTGTAAACTCAACTTCCAGACTCACATCAACCATCTCCAATCCAAAATTAAATCCAGAATTGGCTTCCTATTTCGCAACAAAGCCTCCTTCACTCATGCTGCCAAACATGCCCTTGTAAAACTGACTATCCTACCGATCCTTGATTTCGGCGATGTCATTTACAAACTAGCCTCCAACACTCTACTTAGCAAATTGGATGTAGTCTATCACAGTGCCATCTGTTTTGTTACCAAAGCCCCATACACTACCCACCACTGCGACCTGTATGCTCTCGTTGGCTGGCCTTCATTATATATTCGTCGCCAAACCCACTGGCTCCAGGTCATCTATAAGTCATTACTAGGTAAATCCCCGCCCTATCTCAGCTCACTGGTCACTATAGCAACACCCACCCGTAGCATGCGCTCCAGCAGGTATATCTCACTGGTCACCCCCAAAGCCAACACCTCCTTTGGCCGCCATTCCTTCCAGTTCGCTGCTGCCAATGACTGGAACGAATTGCAAAAATCACTGAAGCTAGAGGTTCCTATCTCCCTCACTAACTTTAAGCGTCAGCTGTCAAAGCTGCTTATCGATCACTGCACCTGTATATAGCCCTTCTGTAAATAGGCCACACTACTACCTCATCCCCATATTTATTTTTGTTATTTTCACAAATCTTGCACTCCAGTATCTCTATTTGCACATCATAATTTGCACATCCTTCATTCCTGTGTTAATGATGATAATCTGTAATTTATCTCACCACTATGGTCTATTTATTGTCCTACCTCCTAACCTTACTGCATTTTGCACTACATTTTGCACTCTGTATTTAGATTTTCTATTGTGTTTGTTTACTGTGTAACTCTGTGTTGTTTTTGTCGCACTGCTTTGCTTTGTCTTGGCCAGGTCGCAGTTGCAAATGAGAACTTGTTCTCAACTGACCTACCTGGTTAAATAAAGGTGAAATAAATAAAAAAAGATCTACTACGGTGCAAGAAAGTCTCAATGGACTTTCCATCATCAGTATAAATCATGTGGTCTCACAAAAGCTGTCTTATGATTATATCATAGATGACTTTGCTGCAAGAAAGGCAAAGCGAGTAAGGTTGTAGAACAATGCTACATTATGCATATTGCACTGAGGTTTCTGTAATATAGTTAGTTTTTTGTTCAATACTCTCCTCCAGTCTTCAGTTCACTCTGCTTATACTTTCTAGCATTCTTTAACAAACCATCTCCCATTTTTAAACAACTCAAGCTCACCCTCTTCCTCTCTCTCTCTCTTAGATCTCCTCTGCCTCTCTTATTACCTCCATTCCTCATCCGTATTCCAAGTATACTTATGATAATACTGCACTTCTCCTGACATACACCTTGGTCTTCCCTTCTCAAGGGACGCCATTTAACCAGCTGTCACAATAGCTGTGTTCAAATATTCATACTAACCGCACTAACCATACTATTTGTGATGTAGTATGGATATAGTTAATATGCCAAAAGTTTCCAGATGTTGTACTAAATTTGCCAAAATACGAAGTATATACGCAGTGGACACTATTTCCGTGTTTTTAGGGCCCATTATGCAATTCTTCAGAAAATGGGCGTGGCTTCATATCGTTTTCCGATTTGAAGAAAATGGCGGAAGAAATGCAGCCGAAGTCCAACGAGAGCGGATACAAATTCATTGCTTTAACTAATGACAAATGCTAAGAAAATGATCAGCAATGTAATAAAGTAGTGGGTGGCAGGTAGCCTAGTGGTCCCTGAGCCAACAATGATGTGTCCTTGAGCAAGGCACTTAACCCTAATTTGCTCCAGGGGTGCCGTACTACTATGCTGACCCTCTAGGTAGGCCGTCATTGTAAATAAGAATTTGTTCTTAACTGACTTGCCTAGTTAAATAAAGGTTAAAAAGTAATGACTTTTCAAATAACTTACGTTACATGTTATGTTGGCTGACAATTTGTTAGCTACGATATCCTTATGAACGGTATAGCATTACAGCTGTAATGTACCGGTATGTTAGCTAGTTACCAAACGTTAGTTGGCTGCTAATACAGTTAGAAGGACCGCCCCTACCCCGACCTCCGACGCGTCGACCATGAAGGGCTTGCGTGGGTCTGGGTGGCATAACAGTGGCACGGTGGTAAACCGGCCCTTCAGGTCGAGGAATGCCTTCTCGGCACTCGGAGTCCAGGCGAGACGTTGAGGGTTACCTTTCAACAACGAGGTGAGTGGCGCTGCTATGGAGCTGTAGCCCTTGATGAACCGGCGGTAGAAATTGGCGAATCCGAGGAAGCTTTGGAGTCCCTTGATGTTCTTTGGAACCGGCCATGCCCTTACTGCCTCCACCTTTAATTCCTCCATCTTCACCCCCTCCGGACAATACGATATCCTAGGAAGGAGACAGCCGTCTGGTGGAAGGCGCATTTTTCCTCCTTGACATACAGATGATTCTGTAGTAGCCGTTGGAGGACAGCACGAACGTGTTTCACATGTTCTGAGAACGTCGGGGAGTATACTAGGATATCGTCAATATATACTACAACATACCTTCCCGACATGTCTCGGAATACCTCATTCAGAAACGACTGGAATACCGCTGGGGCTTTGGCTAGTCCGTATGGCATCACTAGGTATTCATAGTGACCAGACGCCGTGCTAAATGCGGTCTTCCACTCGTCTCCCTCCCGGATTCGTATGAGGTTGTACGCGCTCCGGAGGTCCAGCTTGGTGAAGAATCGCGCTCCCCGGAGCTGCTCTATGGCCGCAGGAACGAGGGGCATTGGATATCGATACTTCGTCGTTACCTCATTCAGTCCTCGATAATTAATGCACGGCCTCAAACCCCCGTCCCTCTTCTTCACGAAGAAGAAACTAGCTGAAGCAGGTGATGTAGAATGGCGAATATGCCCCTGCTCCAGCGTCTCTCGTATATATGTCTCCATAGTAACCGTTTCGGCCATAGAGAGCGGATATATACGTCTACGGGGAGGCGTGCCACCTGGCATTAGGTCAATGGCACAGTCCCAATCACGGTGTGGAGGGAGACATTTTGCTTTCTCCCTGGAGAACACCCCGCGCAGATCTTCATATTCTGGCGGGATGTTGGTGCTCTCAGGACTCTCTACCGATGTTGCCCCTACCGTAGTGTTGATACAGGTCTTCCTACATTTCTCCGACCATCCAAGGATCCTTTGTGCGCCCCAGCTGATGTTGGAACTGTGCTGCTGGAGACAGGGGTGTCCCAAGATGATCGGATGTATGGATGAAGAGATCACCAACAATTCCAGTCTCTCTCGATGGCAGCCGTGAATGGTGAGGGTGACTGGACGGGTCACGTGAGTAATGGAACCGGTCCCCACCGGCCGACCATCCAGGGCCTGAACGGGCATGGAGGACCTCAGCCGGCGCAATGGCAGCCGGAGAGCGTCAACCAGGGTCCGGTCTATGAAACTCCCTGCAGCGCCGGAGTCAATCAGGGCTGTGGACACATGATTGGGGAAGTTACCGGAGAGCACAACTGGGCAACAGAATGGGCTGGCGATATTCTCAGGTTTAATTACACCTATTGTGCCCACATGAACCCCCCGGCCACTTACCCCTTTCCTGCGTCCAGTTGGAAGAGAGGGGCATACTCTCCTTGCATGCCCCCTCTCTCCGCAGTAAAGGCACAGTCTCTGACGACTCCGCCTATCTCTCTCCTCTGCGGAGAGCCTCGTAATCCCCACCTCCATCAGCTCCTGTTCCGGCTCGGATCGAGGAAGGGGAAGATGCACGCGGCGCGCCAGTTGGTCACGGTCCCGGAGTTGATCATCAATGGCAATCGCCCGGGCAATGTAAGCGTCCAGCGACATGGATTGAGGGACACAAGCCAGCTCCATCTGAACCTCCACCCGCAGGCCCCTACGGAAGGCGGTCCGGAGAGCCGGCTCATTCCACCCACTGGGCGCCGCCAGCGTCTGGAACAACAGCGCATACTCCGAGGCCGTGCCCCTTCCTTGCTCCAGGCGCATAATCCGCTAGCCCGCATCGCTCCCCTCCGCGGGACGGTCAAAAACAGCTCGGAAGCGCTCGATGAACATGGGGACTGACCGTAACTCCTCAGCCCAGCTCCCCCACAATGACGTTGCCCAGCTAGGATTTACCGTAATGGTAACATTTAATGGAAACGGCAATACACAGAACAATAACTCGCGAGGGTTGAAACAAAATACACAGGGTTAAATAGTGACCCTGATGACCAATGTGGAACAGGTGTGGGGCATCAGGGTGTTACTACCATCTTCCCCCGACCACCGGTTAGAACGACGGCGAGGATGATCGTTGGAGAGGATGCCCCGCTCTGCGCGGGGCATTCGTTACATCTTCGTCTTACAAGCCTCCCCCTTTTTCCTCCAAACATAACAATGGTCATTATTGCCAAACAGTTCTATTTTTGTTTCATCGGACCAGAGGACATTTCTCCAAAAAGTATGATATGTTTCCCCTAACCCTAACCCAAACCGTAGCCTGGTTCTTTTATGGCGGTTTTGGAGCAGTGGCTTTTTCCTTGCTGAGCGGCCTTTCAGGTTATGTTGATATAGGACTCGTTCTACTGTGGATATAGATACTTTGGTACTGTTTCCTCCAGCATCTTCACAAGGTCCTTTGCTGTTGTTCTGGGATTGATTTGCACTTTTCACACCAAAGTACATTCATCTCTAGGAGACAGAACACGTCTCCTTCCTGAGAGATATGACGGGTGCGTGGTCCCATGGTGTTTATACTTGCGTACTATTGTTTGTACAAATGAACGTGATACCTTCAGGCGTTTGGAAATTGCTCGCAAGGATGAACCAGACTTTTTTCTGAGGTCTTGGCTGATTTCTTTTGATTTTTCCCATGATGTTGTGCAAAGAGGCACTGAGTTTGAAGGTAGGCCTTGAAATACATCCACAGGTACACCTCCAATTGACTCAAATTATATCAATTAGCCTATCAGAATCTTCTAAAGTCATGACATAATTTTCTGGAATTTTCTTGGCTGTTTAAAGGCACAGTGACTTAGTGTATGTAAACTTCTGACCCACTGGAATTGTGATATAGTCAATTATAAGTGAAATAATCTGTCTGTAAACAATTGTTGGAAGAATGACTTGTGTCATGCACAAAGTAGATGTCCTAACCGACATGCCAAAACTATAGTTTGTTAACGTGAAATCTGTGGAGTGGTTGAAAAATTAGTTTTAATGACTTGACACAGTAGTGGTCAAAGGTTTTGAGAATGACACAAGTATTGGTCTCCACAAAGTTTGCTGCCTCAGTGTTGATGATGGCAATTTGCATATACTCCAGAATGTCATGAAGAGTGATCAGATGAATTGCAAATAATTGCAAAGTCCCTCTTTGCCATGAAAATGAACTTAATCCCCCAAAAATATTTACACTGCATTTCAGCCCTGCCACAAAAGGACCAGCTACCATCACGTCAGTGGTTGTCTCGTTAACAAAGGTGAGAGTGTTGACGAGGACAATGCTGGAGATCACTCTGTCATGCTGATTGAGTCAGAATAACAGTCTGGAAGCTTTAAAAGGAGGGTGGTGCTTGAAATCATTGTTCTTCCTCTGTCAAGCATGGTTACCTGCAAGGAAACACGTGCCGTCATCAATGCTTTGCACAAAAAGGGCTTCACAGGCAAGGATATTGCTGCTGGTAAGATTGCACATAAATCAACCATTTATCGGATCATCAAGAACTTCAAGGAGAGAGGTTCAATTGTTGCGTCAGGACGGGATCGGGGCACCACCAGTGCAGAGCTTGCTCAGGAATGGCAGCAGGCAGGTGTGAGTGCATCAGCACGCACAGTGAGGCGAAGACTTTTGGAGGATGGCCTGGTGTCAAGAAGGGCAGCAAAGAAGCCACTTATCTCCAGGAACAACAACAACTGATATTCTGCTAAAGGTACAGGGATTGGACTGCTGAGGACTTGGGTAGAGTCATTTTCTTTGATGAATCCCCTTTCCGACAAGGTGAGTGCTACCATCAGTCCTGTGTCATGCCAACAGTAAAGCATCCTCAGACCATTCATGTGTGGGGTTGCTTCTCAGCCAAGGGAGTGGGCTCAATCACAAACATTGACATTTTGGGTCCATGGCCAGGAAACTCCCCAGACCTTAATCCTATTGAGAACTTGTGGTCGATCCTCAAGAGGCGGGTGGACAAACAAAAACCCACAACTTCTGACAAACTCCAAGCATTGATAATGCAAGAATGGCCTGCCATCAGTCAGGATGTGGCCCATAAGTTAATTGACAGCATGCCAGGGCGGATTGCAGAGGTCTTGAAAAAGAACGGTCAACACTTTAAATATTGACTCTCTGCATAAACTGAATGTCATTGTCAATGAAAGCCTTTGACACTTATGGAATACTTGTAATTATACTTCAGTGTACCATAGTAACTACTGACATAAAGATCTAAGAACACTGAAGCAGCAAACTTTGTCCAATACTTTTGTCATTCTCAAAACTTTTGACCACGACTGTATGTAAACTTCCGACTTCAACTGTACATTAAACTTGCCAGGCAGTATAATAACTTTATGATATCAAACTAAGTACCCAACGTTTATTGACCTGATTATTCACGTCATTCTTAGCTAAGTGGTATAGTTGTTGTGCATTTCAATGGAGTTAATTCTGGCTACCTACTACGATTTCAGAGCACTCTAGTCCAAACAACCTATGAATTTACGAACGCTCAACATCCGTTGAATATGGCCGGTGTCAGTAAACGTTAGCAAAAATGCATAAATTAAATTTTTGCCAGCAGCTCTGGATAACATGAAAACAGCCTAACCAGCTCTGCTAGGACGAGTAAAATGGTCAGAATGAGGTGTTCTCTCGATTGTGTCTGGAAGTAGCTAGCCAACGTTAGCCAGTTAGCTTGGGTGCTTGACTGCGGATCAACCCTACTGCGGATCAAGCCAGAGCGTCCGGACAATCTGACAACACTCTGGATATACAAACGCTCAGAGCCACCTTCAGCTCAACATCAGCAAAACTAAGGAGATGGTGGTGGACTTCAGGAGAACCAAGGCACAACTGACTGCAGTCCCTATAAAGGGGACGGATGTGGAAATGGTTGAGTCATACAAGTTCCTGGGTGTCCATATGGACAACAGACTGGAATGGGCTGGTAACACCGGGGCCCTGTACAAAAAGGGCCAGAGCCGACTCTACTTTCTGAGGAGGCTCAGGTCCTTCAACGTGTGCAGTAAACTACTGCATACCTTCTACCAGTCTGTGGTGGCCAGTGCCATCTTTTTTGCAGTGGTGTGCTGGGGAGCAAACATCAAAGCCGGTGATGCTTCTCGGGTAAATAAGCTGATCAGGAAGGCTAGCTCTGTCCTGGGGATGAGCCTTGACACTCTAGAGGAGGTGGCGGAGAGACGGATCCTGGCCAAACTGCTGGCCATCATGGACAACGTCACCCACCCTCTGCACACTATGGTTATGACGCAGAGGAGCACTTTCAGTCACAGACTGATCCCACCACGGTGTGCCAGAGAGCGCTACAGGAGGTCCTTCCTGCCGGCGGCTATTAGACTATATAATGCCTCACCGGGGTGCCGTGCCGTCGGCAACATAGATCTGATACTGTTGGGGTGCTAGGACCTAGTTTAACAATTATGCATCCATCCGTGAGTAACTCTGGTCCGTCAGCACTCATCCACTCAGGACCTATTTATTCATACAGGTCTGTATATACATACTCATGTACAGTTGTTATATTATATCACATGCAATATTGTAAGTAATTATTGGACGTAGGCATTCACTCAGGAATGCATATTAGTATCCTGCCAGTTGCACCTTTTCTCATTGCTTTTAGTATATCGAATGTGCAATAAGTGCAGTTGTCTGTAATTAAACCCTGCGCACTAAGGACTGTATTTTAAGGGAATTACTATTATTACCCCAAATGATATCATACACACATTTAGCTATTAAAGTATCTCTTCCTGTCATTTACCTGTACAGTTTGTGTAAACATGCAAGTATTCACTTATCTGTAAATATAACTGTATACCTAACTGTACAGCTAATTTAACTAATTTAACCATGCAAAATTTTCACTTACCTGTTAATTTACCCAGTCTGTCTATTAAGTAAACTATTATTACCCTCGCTCATATCATACGCATTTTTAGCTACTGAAGTATTTCTCTGCCATCGACCTGTATAGTATAGTTAACCATCCAACATCCACCAATGTATAGTGTACATATTCAGCCAACCACTCATACTATGCAATGTCCTTTTATAGCTTTTTTTTGCACTCCAGATATCTTGTATTTCTATACTTTTTCATACTGCCGCTCTATGTATCATGTACCATGTATCTGTCTTTTGTGTACTTTCGTTGTGGCATTTTGCACCTGCCCTGAGTTTTTGTTGTAGCTGCTTGACAATGAAATTTCCCCCCCGGGGGAGCAATAAAGTACCTATCTATCTAGTACCTATCTAGCACATTCTGGCACTCCAGATTGAATTTAGAGTGTGTCAGTAAATTCACTCTGGCCATCTACTCCGATTTCAGAGCACTCTCATCTGAGTGTGCCAGAGCGCAGAAAAACAGAAGAAACATAAAATCAGCCTAACCAGCTCTGCTAGGGCGAGTAAAATGGTCAGAGTGAGGTGTTCTCTCATTTGTGTCTGGAAGTAGCTAGCAAGGTAGCCAACTTTAGCCAGTTAACTTGAGTGCTTGACTGCCTTTGTGAGGCCAGAATGCTCAGTGTGCGCTCTGAATGCTCCTAGAGCGAAACAATGCGCCCTCTGGGCACACTCTGGCACTCCAGATTGAATTTACGAACACACCCTTAATAACACACCGGAAATCGTAAAATGTCTAGGTAGTAATTTGTTATGCTAACAAGCTAGCAAGAGGTTGCAAGGCATCAGCATCAACTTCCGGTAGACCGGTGAAGCGCTAGTACGTTCAACTTAAACGATACCGTTTGTTTACAGTATACTAAAATTAACTAATGTATACAGTATGTAGTGTATATACTCATTAAGTATGTAGTATATATACTCATTAAGTATGTAGTATATAGTATTCGAGTGGTGCAGTGGTCTAAGGCACTGCATCTCAGTGCAAGAGGTGTCACTACAGTCCCTGGTTCGAATCCAGGCTGTATCACATCTGGCTGTGATTGGGAGTCCCAAATGGTGGCGCACAATTGGCCCAGCGTTTGGCTGGAGTTTGGCCGGGGTAAGCCGTCATTGTAAATAAGAATTTGTTCTTGACTGACTTGCCTAGTTAAATAAAGGTTACATATAGCTGCGCACAATTAGTCCGGTGTAGGACGTTATTGTAAATAAGAATTTGTTCTTAACTGACTTGCGTAGTTAAATAAAGGTTCAATTTACAAAAAAATATATCTCTCCAGCAAGTCCCCGAAAGTGGTGAACCCTTTCGAAGGCGTTCCCTGAGGGAAATGTGCAAATATATGATACAACGCGCCAATAGGATGTCGTGCTTGGCTTTGCTTGTTTTGCCCACTATGCTTCATTAGCTACCACTATAAACGACACAGATTAAGGATCCTGGTCACCTACAGTTGACCAATCACCGACGAAGGGGCGTAAACGTCGAACTTCGGTTTGCCAACAGAAAAAATGTCG
Organism: Thymallus thymallus; assembly: GCA_023634145.1. Lineage (NCBI taxonomy): Eukaryota > Metazoa > Chordata > Actinopteri > Salmoniformes > Salmonidae > Thymallus > Thymallus thymallus. The sequence goes on from CM042410.1 coordinate 4,427,037, forward strand.
TGTGCACGAAGAGCCGAAGAGAGCCTCGCCGAAGACCAACCGTCACAAAATGTCGTCATAACAAATGCTGTTCGGAACAGTTTTGGATGGGAAGCAGAGGGATACACAGATATACACGGAGGAACCCGAATTAGCTATTGTGCTAAATCTACTCGCTAGCTGGTTAACGTGTGTTTTAGTCAGACATTTATTTATCTAGCTAGCCGATAGCTAACTAACGCGTTAGCTAAGGTTACATAGTACCATCTGGATACAGTTTCTCAGGCTCTAGCTAGCTAGCTAGCCATGATGTTGACTTGTAGCGAACATTAACCACACAGCGTTAGCTTGCTAAAATGCAGTCACACAAGTTAGCTTCTAACGCGTTAGCTAACTAAGGTTAATTTGGTTCGGGCACGGTAGGCAGGGGTCTGTCCTGTTTGCCCTCCGATTTGGGATTTCACTCATTTGCATTCGTCTGTCAAACTGAGGATTCACAAACCCGGTAAGTAAACAACGTTAGCTAACGTTGGTATAATGTGTAACGTTAGCTTAGTCGTAAAACTAGTTAGAGAGCATTGCCAAAAACGTTTTTTTAGCTACATATCAAGCCAAATATTTGTATATCTAGCAGAGCTAAAGTAATATCTTTATTGGATTAGCATAGATAACGTACATATTTTGGTGGGCCAACTGGCTAGTTAACGTCAGATACTCTTCGCACAATGTCACCAGCTAACGTTACAATCTGGATCGGTTGTTGATACTGCAATGACTGCGATATAAACATGAATGTTATAACGTTTGCTATACCTATCCATCTGTGATAGAACATTTTGAAAGGCATCAACCATTTTAGTGTTAGGGCAGTAAATAACTGCTCACACTCAAAGCCTCCATGCAATGAAAACATGTTAAGTCCATAGTCAGCTGTGACAACCTATGGCCATAATGTAAAACTGGGGGGAGGGGGAGAGAATGATTTCATCTGCCTTGCATGGTTGTATTGTGTCAAAATAATCCTCAGTGTATCCGTACTCCCGGATATTTACTACATATAGGTCTATCATATATTCATTCATGTGCTTATCCTTCACCTTTTTCTGTCCATGTAGTAAAGCCTCTCTGAAGATGGGGTAAGGGGATATTAGTTCTGGAAAACCCTTATAGTATGTAGGGGTTTCAGCTGTTAAATTCTCCCACGTTTGAACTACACACTACAACTCAGACGCAGTGGTTTACCATTTAGAGCAGTTTTGACGAACTACACTTCCTCCCCACTTACGCTTACACACGGGTTCGGAACACGCTAGATAGATAATTAGTACAGATGGCCGCCTATGTCTTCAGGTAAACAAGGGATGTAACCTGGAGGTATGGCCGTGGTGGTGGGAACACTAACCCAATAAAGCGGTGTATTCATTTAACCTTTGTGTTTAAAAAAATATATACATTCCTTGTGTTTCCAAGCGATGTATGTTCATGTTTGGCGCGAGCGTCGCGGCTCTTCACAATACTCCCCGGTCAGAAGACACGGTCATTAGTAGGCGATAAAGCAGTTAGCATCTATGAATGGGGGATATCAGTTGAATTATTACTGTTTTCACATATTAGAAAAAGAGAGGAGCAAATAGGCGACAGGTAGCCTAGCGGTTAGTGTTTGGCCAGTAACCGAAAGGTCGCTGGTGTGAATCCCCGAGCCGACAAGGTGAAAAACCTGTTGATGTGTCCTTGAGCAAGGCACTTAACCCTAATTTGCTCCAGGAGCTGACCCTGTAGGTTGGCCGTCATTGTAAATAAGAATTTGTTCTTAACTGACTTGCCAAGTTAAATAAAGGTTACATTTAATTAAAAACAACTCAAAATCCAGCTGTGGCTTTTGAAAAGCCAGTTGGTCTTGTCATGTCCACAGTGTATCTGTACTAATATCATTATCATACTGTGGCCTGTCACACTGGGACGTCCTAGCGTTTCTGCCTGCCTCCCTGCCGGGCTGTGCCCCATCAATTAGCATGTCACCTGTTGAATGTGTCTCCGTGCCAAATGCAGAGGCCATATACTTACCCCTCTAGAGGTCACCCACCTAGCCCGGCTCTCTGGCTCCTTTGTGCTGGCTGACCTCCCTGGAGTACTGAAGCTGACAGTGGTGTTGAGATGGGGGTGTTTGAGTAGCATTGCGTTGAAGTGTTATTAGGCATAGCTATTGGAGAAGAATATCGCTGAAGGCTAGGGGCCTAACCCATTATGGTTAGGAGTTTGGGGTACTGTTTGGTATCGGTCACTATGCACAGCTCTCTTTCTTCAAAAGCATGATCCCTTATAGAGAAATTTCACGCCACTGGCGAAACTACATTTATGCTGGTAGAAAGACAACAATTGCATAATAAATACTAGGTCAGCAATAGCAATCTACATTTGCAGACTTGCATGTTGTAAGTTATGACATAGCTTGTTAAAATATCTTTATAAAAAAATAAAACTCAGTAGTTAGCCTACATGCCCATGCAATAGCCTTACGTCCTCCCAGCCATTACACAACATGCCTATTCAAAACCTCCACCTCTAGTTTAAATATATTTTTTGTTGTAATTCTGTTTTTATTTGAGAAAAACAAGGTTCAGACACATGTTTCATTTAGACTTCTCTCACACCAATCCATAGTTAAGTTGGCCGTAAGCAAGTCTAGTCATGCAACGCAGCCCTCAGGGCCACGCCACATCGCCAAGTCCATCCATAGAATGTGCATGGTTGCTTCCATTAATGAAGTGTGAATATGCAAGCTGTCTACAATGACAAGTATAAAGAAAAAGAGCACAAGTTAAAATGCATAAAACAAATATTAAGACATTTAGTGAGTCTCAGGAATTCAGTGTCATAGAGATCAAAGGTCTTAATAATTATGCATTTCCAAATTATTATTTTTCTCTCCAGTTTATACAGTAACTATTAACAGATGAACAGAGGGATTTTAATACAGTACAAGGTTTTTCCACTTTGACCATTAAACAAAATCTGATCTGAACAATTTTATATACTCAATCCATTTTGACAATCTCTATGAAGGATGGATTAACATTAAAATCATTGAGTATCATGGAGCATGGTGAAGTTATTAATTACATTTTGGATGGTGTATCAATACACCCAGTCACTACAAGATACAGGCGTCCTTCATAACTTTGTTGCCGAAGAGGAAGGAAACTGCTGAGTGATTTCACCATGAGGCCAATGGTAATTTTAAAACAGTGACCGAGTTTAAAGAGATGCTTTCTGAGTGCGGTGTGAAGGAAGTTGCTTACTAGCGCTAGTGCAATTGCTAACTAACGTTACCCATAGGCTTCCAGTCGTTGTGCTATCTGCTAGCATGCCATATGTCTCATAATGTGTAGTGTTGGTCTAATACAGGGCTCTCCAACCCCTGTTCCTGGAGAGCTACCCTCTTGTGGGTTTTCACTCCAAATCCAGTTGTAACTAACCTGATTCAGCTAATTATTAGAATCATTATAGTTATTAGGGTGCACTAGATTAGGGGTGGAGTGAAAACCTACAGGACGGTAATACTCCAGGAACAGGGTTGGAGAGCCCTGGTCTTATACTATCCTCAGTCTGTCTTACATTTTACATTTTAGTCATTTAGCAGACGCTCATCCAGAGAGATTTACAGTTAGTTAGTGCATACATGTTCATACCACAACCCTGACGTTGCAAGAGCCATGCTCTACCATCTGAGCTACACGGTAGCCCATGTGCCTCACAGTTATAATTTGGTCGGTATTGTGTAAACATCGTTCGTGGCCGGTGTGTGAGTGTTTGCAGAAATTTGTTTTTGTACAGCTTTGACAGTGCTACTGATAGTAGTGGTGGCTCTTGGCTTGCACATGCAAATTCAGCACACACAACATTCTATAATAGAATTGTGTTATTTGACGTGTCAAATTAAAAGCTTATTTAACGAGTCAAATAGTCTTATTTGACGTATCTTTTTTGACACACAAAGACCCCAAACAGCATTAAATGTGCCTCACCCTAATAATCTGGTATTTTCACCTCTTAATTTCGCCTACTATTCTAACTTGGTGTTGCACATGTAGCCTATAATCTGTTTTAGAGAAATGTAATCATCAAATATTGTATGAGCTTTCATTGTCTGCTTATATGCCCCCTTTATTTATCCTACGGTTCTGACTTGGTGTAAAGGGAGAACACTGTAAGAACGGCCCATGTTCTGATTTTTGTCGCTGTACGTTTCAAAAGTGCTGAACAAATAGTTATATTGACTTCATCTGTCGTTGCTCGCTCATTAATGTCTTAATCGAAATTACGGATTGCCTCTTATCCACTCATCATGAAATTTCCCCCCCGGGGATCAATAAAGTACCTATCTATCATCCCCTTATGCCATAGTTTTTACATCTCAATTTTCATAGAAACCACATTTGTTTAAGCAAGTCAGCCATATCAGCTATGTTTTTTTAAAAGGCAGTAAATGAGGCTGAATTAACTGTTTCGCTGCCAGACAAGGCTCTGCTGATAGCCAAGTGTAGCAGTGGTAAGGTGTTGGGACTCTGCTGTTGGGACAGCTTTATGTAGGCCCTAACAGTTTGTGGGCACCGTTTGTCACCGTTATAGTGCAATTAATGTGTTGTGTAGTGGCTGTGCTGGCATGCATCCCACATTTTTTTTGTTTTCCCCACCAAGATTTACAAGCTAAAATCGCCACTGCCACCACCCAAAGGACATCCAGCGAACTTGACACAACTGTGGGATGCATTGGAGTCAACATGGGCCAGCAACCCTGTGGAACGCTTTCGACACCTTGTAGAGTCCATACACCGAATTGAGGCTGTTCTGATAACAAAAGGGGATGCAACTCAATATTAGGAAGGTGCTGTACAAAAGTACACTAAGTGTAAATCACTGAGTGATCAGAAATATAAATTGTTTCTATATCACATTTTTCAATTCTGTGCCTATCTTTACTATAGGTGAACAAATAGTTAATCCTAGAGTGAACTGAATGTGGGGAGGAAAAGTGAGTTGTAATGGCTGGCAATCCTAATCTCTTTCATCAAAGTATTGATTTTCCTACAAATGTGTTTTGGCTGGGTTGGGGTCATTCCTGAAGATTCACGTTTTGGGTTTAAACATACATTTGTCACTTCCACTAGGAATGTTAACACAGATAATACTTTTGACTGATCATTCTTATCAGTCTATAGGTAATTTGCATAATTTCATGGAATTAAATTGGCGTCAGAATTTAACAAATGTCGTCAGTCATAAAACAGAAACCGTGTCTAGGTCGACCTGAATTTTGCCGAAATTAGTAATGTGCAGTGAGTTTATAGAGTTAGAAAGTAGCTTTCTTACCTCAACTAATGGCTGTCTTTAGTCAGTGAGCTGTGACCACGCCAGAGCGGAGACTCATTGCTAGGCAACTGATAGACCAGGGATCAGTGGGAGAGAGTAGCAGCAGCGTTAAGCTACAGTAGCAACCAACAAAGTTTCACAGCATTTCTCTTCTGTTCTACTGGTTTTAATATAAACTTTCTAAGTTTCTAAAGAAGATGTTTATCTCTGTCACATGAAACGTCTCGCATCAGGTGCGTCTTTTCCCACAAATTGCAATTTGGCAAATGTTTGAAAATTATTTCTTACATTGTCTACTTCATTACAGTGGTCACGTTTTTTTAAGCTCTTAATGAAAAAATGTCCGTTCCTTCCATATTTTTTGGCCATGTCATTTTAATGTTTGGAACGAATTTAACCATTTGTTAACTGGTCAGCAACAAATTTGCATCCCTAACCTCCACATCAGGATTCCCTGTTTTTCAGCTGACATATCAAAAACTTTAAACAGTAGTAAATTAGCTATCTATAGTTACCTAGCTAGCTACTAGTGTAATGTTACCTGTTGTGCTGCACTCAAGGCAGATGGTTACATGTAGCTACCATAGCTTGGCTAGTACATAGCCTAGCAAGCTAATTTGCTTGGTAGCTGTAACTCAGGGATGGGCAACTTAAATGGTGGTGGGGCGACAGAATTTATGTACTGGTCATCAGGGGGCCGCAGATTAACTTGGAACACACACGTGTATTGTATGTCATTATTAACCAATCCATTACAAGTACACTAGGTCTGACATCTTCATTGACATTTTTCAATCTTTCAGGGAAAATCTTCTAAGCTCAAAAAACAAATATCAGGTTCTCAGAATCAGCTTTCTGATACCCTGAAATGACTTTCATGTGTAAACAAGCAAAACATTATTTTATGTTTTTTCCAGCAAAGATTTTGGTTCCAATACAAAATGTACAACATATTTAAGGTTGAATGTGTGTGTGTGTTCTAATATTTTTTTCTAAAGTCATCTAAGGGCCACACAAAGAGAGGGTTGGGGCCGCATACGGCTCGCGGGCCGCCAGTTGCCCATCCCTGCTCTAACTCATGACAGTCAAGCAGTCGCGCTTTGTGTTTATCATTTATTAGCAAAGTTACAGTAACATATTATCTAGCTAGCTAAGTAACTTACCTTCTACATGCTACATCGGTGCGGTACTGAGAGCCAACGTCTTCTCCATTTTTCTTGAGAAGAGCGACCGTTCCCTCGTAAGCAGTGAAGGGGAGCTCACTCTTCACGATATGGTAAGCGGTGTTGACTAACTTCACTAACCGCTGGATTGTGTTGTTGTGTCCAGTCATAAAGTGGCCCAGATGATGGGTTGCCCGCCACCCGCTTTGCCAGCACACATTGCAAATGTTGACGGCTCTTATCGTGTGCATCTAAAGCCTGTTTTCTGTAGTTATGGGTCCCCTTGAAAAATGCCCCCGCCCGGTCGGCTTTTAAGGGGAATTGCCGGCAAACGAAGCAGTACATGCCATCAGTGTCATCGCCTTTCTCGACCCAGGTGTTCTGTGTTTTCCATGACACTAGGAACCCCATCTTTCTTACATTAGCCTCGTACTCGGTTTACATTTTTTTCAACTGACGTTAAAGGCTGAGGTGAAAATATGAAATGTTAGGTAACATTCAAGAGCATCGCGCCACTCTGTTGTCTGATGTATGCTGAGACCGCTGACCTCTGATGAAGACAGAGCCACTGTCACTGGCCCAGACGGGGCTAGACAATAAACTTGCCCAACATACTTTTTTACTGGTCCCGGGCCATTGCTTATGTCGAACCCTGATGACCACAGCCAAATTCCATGTTACCGTTTTGTCACAGTAACTTGGCTTCTCCAAAACCGCTCTGATGCTGCTTATGCTCATTATTTTATTTTAATGTATTTATTTAACCTTTATTTAACCAGGCAAGTCAGTTAATAATAAAATCTTATTTACAATGACGGCCTACCTACAGGGTCAGCCCCTGGAGCAAGTCAGCGTTAAGTGCCTTGCTCAAAGACACATCGACAGGTTTTTCACCTTGTCGGCCCGGGTATTCGAACCAGCAACCTTTCTGTTACTCAAAACTAATTTCTCACATATTATTTAGGATATGTAAAGACAAGATTAAATCAAGGATAGTCTGATGGGTGACAATATTAGCCTTGTGAGTGATGTGTTTATCAGGGAAGAAACAGCACATGCCTCTTTGTGACTTTTTCAAATTAGTCTCACTCATCATGTAGTCTAGGTTTGTATCACAACTAAAGTGGACAAATAACTCCAAACGTAACAAAGTGGAAAAAGTCAATGGGTCTGGATACTTTCCAAAGGCACTGTGCATACTAATATACATTTTTAGACACAATCTATTTTACAATAGTTGTATCTTTTTGTTTTTCGTTCTATCCTTCCGCTGCCTGGATTCTTTCCTCCTTCTATTCCTTCCTCAGCTTCATCTCATCTTTTATGTCTTTAAGCTGGCTCTTGTTATCTTGTCGGAAACCGTTTAGTTCCAGAAGTATCACGTACAGGTTTACATTGTCTGCCATTTTGTTTTCCTCTTCCTTGTCATGGCAGCTAGCTGGTGATACACTACAGCTTTGGTCCTATTCTTCGTCCGGTTTCTCTGTGAAATGTTCTTCCTTTGATGTTTGTTTTGCCTAAGCTTCGATGTAGCCCTGTCTTATTTGCGCTTGTTGATTAAACTTTTTTTGAAATGATATTTTTTTAGGAAAAGGAGGCTCTACTAAATATTGATGTGATTTTTCTGTTGGGGTGCCCAAATTTATGCACCTGTCTAATTTCGTTTTGATGCATATTGCACATTTTCTGTTAATCCAATAAACCTTATTTCACTACTGAAATATTACTGTCCATCAGTTATTTGATAGATCAAAATTAAATTGCTGATCCAAACACCCAATTATTTATAAATGGAAATCATGGAAATTGTCAGGTGTGCCCAAACTTTTGCATACGACTGTAGTAATTTTCAATATCAATCTCTCATTGTGTAGCTGTAGGCTAGATTAATGCTGGTGACATACTTCTTGATATAATTACGTCGGTAGACCTCGTTATTACCTAAACAGCCTGGAATTCCCAAATGGAATTGTAACTGAGTCTTTCCATGACAGACTGACCAGGTGAAAGCAATGTACCCTCACTTGTTAAATCCACTTCAATCAGTGTAGATGAAGGGGAGGAGACAGGCTAAAGAAGGATATTCAAGCCTTGAGACAATTGAGACATGGATTGTGTATGTGTGCCATTCAGAGGGTGAATGGACAAGACTAAAGATTTAAGGGCCTTTAAACGGAGTATGGTAGTAGGTGCAAGGCGCACCGGTTTGAACGTGTCAAGAACTGTAACGCTACTGGGTTTTCCCCTGTGTATCAAGAATGGTCCACCACCCAAAGGACATCCAGCCTTCTTGACATAACTGTGGAAAGCTTTGGAATCAACATTGGCCAGCATCCCTGTGGAACGTTTTCGAGTCCATGCCCTGACGAATTGAGGCTGTTCTGAGGACAAAAGGGGGTGCCATATTAGGAATGTTTTGTACACTCAGTGTATATAGTTTCTTCAGAAAGTATTCATACCCTTGACTTAGCCTGAATTCAAAATGGATTAAATAGATATTTTTTCTTGTCAACCATCTGCACGCAATACCCCATAATGACAAAAGTAAAAACCTGTTTCTAGAGTTTTGCAAATTTAGTGGAAATTATATACAGAAATATCTCTGCTGCAATACATAATCGATTTATATATTTTTAGATCTACATTAACTGTCTCCCATGCCTGTACGCTCTGCATGCTCTTGCTTGAATTGATGTTTTAGGTTAGCCAATATCTCTCACGGAAAATGTTGGATTTCAGCCTAGATATCAGCCATGATGGCCAGTAGGATATCTGCCATGATGGCCAGTAGGATATCTGCCATGATGGCCAGTAGGATATCTGCCATGATGGCCAGTAGGATATCTGCCATGATGGCCAGTAGGATATCTGCCATGATGGCCAGTAGGATATCTGCCATGATGGCCAGTAGGATATCTGCCATGATGTCCAGTAGGCAGCAATGAGTGGAAATTATTGAGATAATCCCTCTAATTCCATTTCTATGGTGGAAAGGCTGTGAACCTTTTATGTGGTAGAATCAATTATTGATGTATCATGATGTGTATCTATGGTTAAAATACTGAGACATTTGGAGTAGGGTTGCAAATTACAGGAAATCCAAAGAAATGTCTGCAATGGTACAACTTTACCTTGCAGACTTGCACTGTTTTCCTGGAAGTCCTTGGCTTTTCTGAGGCTCACCGTGGCCCTTTGCATGGTGTGCCTGCGCCGCTCTCTAACAGACAACTGATAGAAATAGCTCATAATCTTGACCTGGATGTTACTGCAGCCCATAGAGTTGGATAGATGGCACACTTGGACAAAAGCCTTTGTTTTGATACTGAGGAATTTCACCATTTTGAAGTAGTCAATTTGGTTTTACTATTTATGAACTGCCAATGCACTCATAGAAGAAGACAAACAATAACATATTGTAGAAGTGTAATATTTAATATGTATATTATTTATACCTACCATGTGACCCATAATGCAATTAACAGTTAAAGTATATCAAAATGTTTATTTGACTCCATAAAGCTGATTTTGCAATATGCAAGAGACTATAGCTGAGTTACAGGGAATTATCAAGAAAGTTCTGAGAATGGAATTCTAAAGGCATTTATATTTGTCATTGTAAAATGAATGGATTGACATACAACGCATAAATATTAAGTTACAAGTGGCAACCCAGACTATTTGCATTGTGACTATCCAGCCCTGTCATTTCATAAGAAAATAAATGTAATTGGTGTGAATTTGCACATCACGGCCACTTTGGGTTTGTCACTTCAAGACCAAATATATCATACTTATATCATACTATCTAACTAAAACAATGACTTATTGACTTAAATCGTTGTGCCACATCATGGGTAAGCTTTCTACTGGTGTAGGCATTTAAATATCTAGGCATGATCAGTGTGGGAGAGAGACAGAATCCATGGCTTGTGCCGTGGCCCATAGCTCTTAGAGGAGAATGACAAAGTGTATCTCACCACAGCATCTGACTTGTTTGGATTCAAAATCTGATTTGTTGACCGATAGCATAGCTGTTGAGTTAACTTCCAATCAGATATCAGACCTACAGGATGTTATCACAAATGAACCTTTGCTACCCAGAAGTGTGACAGAATGGGGGATGTGGAGAGAAACAACGAGAAGTCTGAATTCCTGAGAAGACAATACAACCTTTTGCACACAGTTGATAAGTCTCTTATTGACTATTTGAAAGTTGGAGATAGCTCAATGGGACTGCCCATGCTGTCAAAGAAGATGCTATTGCAAGTATAGGAGGTGTGATATCTTTTCACCTCTATGTTGCAGTCTCCCTCTCTCATCCGTCCTGACCTGTGATTATGTAAGTGCTTAGATAGAGCTCCACAAATCTAATTTGCAAATGCTTAGCAGCCACGAACCACATTGTTTGTGTAAACGAACAAAGCCTTTGCTCTTCTCCCTTTTTCATGTTGGTTTGGCTTTAACAATCCATTCCCAAACCCCGCTTGACTAGACACCACAGGTCTGTTTATACTATAATGCTATGGATGACTAGATTTTAGATAGGTCTACATGGTGGGACAGTGGACTGTAGACCCTAACTCTAGGCCTGATCCTACCCTAACTCTAGGCCTGATCCTACCCTAACTCTAGGCCTGATCCTACCCTAACTCTAGGCCTGATCTTAACTGTAGGCCAGTGGTCACCAACCGCGACTGGTCGATATTCAAGGCATTCCTAGTCGATCACCAAACATTTATTTAGAAAAGGCAACAATAAGGCTGTGATAAAGGCTTATTTTTTTCTTTCCTCTCCCCCCCCCCTCTCTGTTGGAGGTAGGTGCATTTGATTCAGAAGCCCTAGGCACCGGGTAAGCAAACTGTTTCCTGAAAAGTTCTGGGAGATCTGTGGCTACATCGAGTGAGCCTAGGGCGGCAGGTGGCCTGGAGGGTAGGAGCGTTGGGTCAGTAACTGAAAGGTTGCTGGATCTAATCCTAGAGCTAACAAGGTAAAAATCTGTCGTTCTGACCCTGTCCAATTTATCCTTCTGTTTACAGTCTAAAGTTAAAGCTATTCCCCTGGGGGGAAAACTGGTTCAAGCTATTCCCCTGGGGGGAAAACTGGTTCAAGCTATTCCCCTGGGGGGGAAACTGGTTCAAGCTATTCCCCTGGGGGGGGGAAACTGGTTCAAGCTATTCCCCTGGGGGGGGAAACTGGTTCAAGCTATTCCCCTGGGGGGGGGAAACTGGTTCAAGCTATTCCCCTGGGGGGGGAAACTGGTTCAAGCTATTCCCCTGGGGGGGAAACTGGTTCAAGCTATTCCCCTGGGGGGGAAACTGGTTCAAGCTATTCCCCTGGGGGGGAAACTGGTTCAAGCTATTCCCCTGGGGGGGAAACTGGTTTTGAGCAAATATTTGTCTCTTGACAAAGTGATTACCTTCCAGAGTCAAATGTGGCCACAGCCACACACAGATGTCTATGTTAGTCTTTAACACTCCTGAAAACACTGTTTACTGACCAACACTCCTGAGAACACTTTTTATTAACCAACAGTCCTGAGAACACTGTTTATTGATCAACAGTCCAGAGAACACTATTTATTGATCAACAGTCCTGAGACGTGTGTGTGTACTGTGTTGACCCCTGAGATGTGTGTGTGTACTGTGTTGACCCCTGAGGTGGGTGGGTGTGGGTGTGTGTGTGTACGTACTGTGTTGACCCCTGAGATGTGTGTGTGTGTGTGTGTACTGTGTTGACCCCTGAGATGTGTGTGTGTGTGTGTGTGTGTGTGTGTACAGTATTGACAACACTAGCGTTGTTTACTCTGTGGACTGTGGGAGAAAAGCATCTGTGGTCCCTGGCTGATCTGTCTCAATTAATCTTTCCTCAATTCCTTGGGTCCGCTGTTCTCGCCATCTCCTTCTTAAAACGCATTGGAGGAGAGGAAACTTCTTCTCCTTGAAGAGGAGGTGGTGAGGAGAGCAGATGTGAGAAATTGAGGAAAGACCCGTTGAGGGAGAGAGAGCCCAATCAGCCCATGGTACTGCAGTGGACAGACTGAGCAATTTCTCCTCCTAAATCTCAAGTAGTGTAGCTTTCTCACTAACCCAGCTTCTAGCGACCGTGCCTAATGCAGGAACACATTGTCCACATTCCTCTGTCAACCACTCACTCAGGCAAGACACACACACACACACACACACACACACCAATGCAAATAGGGCTAGGCTACATGCAGCTGTTATCAATCTCGGGCATCTTTTTATCCCCAACAAGCCTTCATTGTAATTCTGGTGTTTTCTATTAAACAATATCATAAATGGAATGATCAGTACAGGCTGTATTAAATGGAATGATCTGTACAGGCTGTATTAAATGGAATGATCTGTACAGGCTGTATTAAATGGAATGATCTGTACAGGCTGTATTAAATGGAATGATCTGGACAGGCTGTATTAAATGGAATGATCTGGACAGGCTGTATTAAATGGAATGATCTGGACAGGCTGTATTACATGGAATGATCTGTACAGGCTGTATTACATGGAATGATCTGTACAGGCTGTATTACATGGAATGATCTGTACAGGCTGTATTACATGGAATGATCTGTACAGGCTGTGTTACATGGAATGATCTGTACAGGCTGTGTTACATGGAATGATCTGTACAGGCTGTGTTACATGGAATGATCTGTACAGGCTGTGTTACATGGAATGATCTGTACAGGCTGTGTTACATGGAATGATCTGTACAGTACAGGCTGTGTTAAATGGAATGATCAGTACAGTACAGGCTGTATTAAATACTCCGTTCCATTGTGTGAATAATTTATATTATATCTCCAACACAACGATTGGTTGCTGACAATACCTCAGTCCTCCTGTCCATGAAAGTAGAAGCAGATTTATATATTTAGGGAGTTAAGCCAATTTTTAGAATGAACACCATGTTAGTGCTTTCATTCTCAAAATGTTGGTGATGTAACAATACTAGAGTGCCTCTGATAGTTCTCCATGAAGTGAGCTGCTGTAAACAAGCAGAACAGAAGAGAGAATTTAAGACTTTTTTTTATTGATTACCATTTGGTACAATGTGTATCCACATCTGTACTGTGTTGTGGTGTCAACAAATTGAGTATCTGCTTTCGCTGGACATCTTCATAGGACATCTTCATAAGACATCTTCATAATATCCAAGATGGCGTAACAGTGTGGACATGTTTTTTTGTCCTGTCTCACGTGTAAATAGTCTGTCTTTCTGTATTTTTTCTTATTCCTCATATGCTTTTCCTGCAACCTGCCTCATTCAATGTGGAATGGACCTACTATTTTCTTTATTTCTTTATCATTTAACTGAACCTCCAACAGAAGCTAGCCTGCTAACTACCTAATAGCCATTGCTAGCCACTGCTAGCGGTCCTCACCACTCCTCTGCCTGCATCAGCCAGCTTTAGTTCGGACAATATCGGCCAGTCTGCACAGCGCGCTACCAACCCTGCGCATATCGGATTATGTTCCCTTCCACTTCACCGGATTTCTGCCGAAATCACAGGACCATCACCCCGGATCATCGCAGCTAGCTAGCTGCAACCGAGTGGCTGCTGTTGTTTGGCTAACACTACTGTCCAAAAGCTTGCACCATTTAACCTTGAGCTAGCCCCAAGCTAGGCCCATCTCCCGGCTAGCCGACGTGTACTAGCTAATTTCCGGGCTACAGTACCTTTGTCAACCAGCCTGGACCTTCTTCTGTCGACACGGAGCCCCGCCAAATCATCACGACTGGTCTGCCGACGTAATCGTCCAATGTGGTCTCGATAGGCTTTTCCATTGCGACGTCGCTGAAGATCCATCTGCTAGCCCCGGCCCGCAAGCATTCTGAACGCCGTGCCTCCAGCTCACCTAGTGCAGCGTCCACTGAACTGCTCCCTGGCTCACCTCTTTGCTGCTCTGGTGATGTTGAGGTAAATCCAGGTCCTGTAGCCCCCAGTACTACACCTATTCCCCAGGTGCTCTCATTTGTTGACTTCTGTAACTGTAAAAGCCTTGGTTTCATGCATGTTAACATCAGAAGCCTCCTCCCTAAGTTTGGGATCTCAGATGATACGAAAGAGAGGTTGAACAGGCTAGTAATAGGGGTTGCAACAATTTTGGTGGATAATTTACAAATAACCCAGCAGATTTGTAGGGGTCCAGATTTAGCAGCTCTTTCAGAACATCAGCTGTCTGGATTTGGGTGAAGGAGAAGCGTGGGGTGCTTGGGCAGGTTGCTGCGGGGGGTACAGAGCTGTTGGCCGGGGTATAGGTAGCCAGGTGGAAAGCATGGCCAGCCGTAGCAAAATGCTTATTGAAATTTTCGATTATCGTGAATTTATCTGTTGTGACAGTGTTTCCTAGCCTCAATGCAGTGGGCAACTGGGAGGAGATGCTCTTATTCTCCATGGACTTTAGTGTCCCAGAACTTTTTGGAATTAGTACTACAGGATGCAAATTTCTGTTTGAAAAAGCTGGCCTTTGCTTTTCTAACTGACTGTGTGTATTTGTTCCTGACTTCCCTGAATAGCTGAATATCGCGGGGGCTATTCGATGCTAATGCAGTGCGACCACAGGATGTTTTTGTGTTGGTCAAGGGCAGTCAAGCCTGGGGTGAACCAAGGGCTATATCTGTTCTTAGTTCTACGTTTTTTGAAAGGGGCATGCTTATTTAGGATTGTGAGGAAAGCACTTTAAAAGAACAACCAGGCATCATCTACTGATGGGATGAGGTTAATATCCTTCCAGGATACCTGGGCCAGATCGATTAGAAAGGCCTGCTCGCAGTAGTGTTTTAGGGAGCGTTTGACAGTGATAAGGGGTGGTCGTTTGACCGCGGACCCATTACGAACACAGGCAATGAGGCAGTGATCGCTGAGATCCTGGTTGAAAACAGAGGAAGTGTATTTGGAGGGCAGGTTAGTCAGGATGATGATGGTACCCATATTTACGGATTTAGGGTTGTACCTGGTAGGTTCCTTGATAATTTGTGTGAGATTGAAGGCATCTATCTTAGATTGAAGGACAGCTGGGGTGTTAAGAATATCTCTTCAAAGGGGGAGACACTCTAGGCCCAAACTGTTACAGACTTATATCCATCCTGCCCTGCCTTTCTAAAGTCTTCGAAAGCCAAGTTCACAAACTGACCACTTTGAATGCCACGGTACCTTCTCTGCTATGCAATCTGGTTTCCGAGCTGGTCATGGGTGCACCTCAGCCACGCTCAAGGTACTAAACGATATCACAACCGCCATCGATAAAAGACAGTTCTGTGTAGCCGTCTTCATCGACCTGGCCAAGGCTTTCGACTCTGTCAATCACCGCATTCTTATCGGCAGACTCAATAGCCTTGGCTTCTCAAATGACTGCCTTGCCTGGTTTACCAACTACTTCTCAGTTAGAGTTCAGTGTGTCAAATCGGAGGGTCTGTTGTCCGGACCTCTGGTGGTCTCTATGGGGGTGCCACAGGGTTCAATTATTGGGCCCACTCTGTTCTCTGTATATATCAATGATGTCGCTCTCGCTGCTGGTGACTCTCTGATCCACCTCTACTCTGACGGCACTATTCTGTATACATCTGGCCCCTCTTTGGACACTGTGTTAACTAACCTCAGAACAAGCTTCAATGCCATACAACACTCCTTCCGTGGCCTCCAACTGCTCTTAAATGCTAGTAAAACTAAATGCAGGCTTTTCAATCAAACGCTGCCTACACCCGCCCACTGGACTATTATCACTACTCTCTACAGGTCTGACTTAGAATACGTGGACACCTACAAATACCTAGGCGTCTGGTTAGACTGTAAAATCTCCTTCCAGACTCACATTAACCATCTCCAATCCAAAATTAAATCTATATTTAGCTTCCTATTTCGCAACCAAGCCTCCTTCACTCATGCTGCCAAACATACCCTCGTAAAACTGACTATCCTACCGATCCTGGACTTTGGCGATGTCATTTACAAAATAGCCTCCAACACTCTACTCAGCAAATTGGATGTAGTCTATCACAGTGCCATCCGTTTTGTTACCGAAGCCCTATATACTACCCACCACTGCGACCTGTACGCTCTCGTTGGCTGGCCCTCACTACATATTTGACGGCAAACCCACTGGCTCCAGGTCATCTAAGTCTTCACTAGGTAAATCCTTGCCTTATCTCAGCTCGTTGGTCACCATAGCAACACCCACCCGTAGCATGCGCTCCAGCAGGTATATCTCACTGGTCATCCCCAAAGCCAACACCTCCTTTGGCTGCCATTCCTTCCAGTTCTCTGCTGCCAATGACTGGAACATAGATATTTTAAATTGTGTTATTGACTTTACGTTTGTTTATCCCATGTGTAACTCTGTTGTTTTTGTCGCACTGCTTTGCTTTGTCTTGGCCAGGTCGCTGTTGTGAATGAGAACTTGTTCTCAACTGACCTACCTGGTTAAATAAAGGTGAAATAAAAAAGGTTTTAAAATCAGAAATTAACAGCACATCGCGGAATTGTAAAATATCACTTAGCAACGGCTATGGAGGAGAAAGTGGAGCTCTCGGAACGTTCAGACAAACTGCATTGGTGCCTTCAGAAAGTATTTAGATACTTTATTGAAATTTTTTTGTCAAGCAGCTACAACAACAAAAACACAGTGCAGGTGCAAAATGCCACAACGAAAGTACACAAAAGACAGATACACGGTACATGATACATAGAGCGGCAGTATGAAAAAGTATAGAAATATAAGATATCTGGAGTGCAAAAAAAAGCTATAAAAAGACATTGCATAGAATGGGTGGTTGGCTGAATATGTACACTATACATTGGTGGATGTTGGATGGTTAACTATACTATACTATACAGGTTTATACTTTACTTATTCTACATTTTGTTGTGTTACAGCCTGAATTCAAAATAGATTAAAAAAAGTTTTTTTAAAAATAATTATGTAAATGAGATATTTGCACATTTATTAAAAATATCTCATTTACATAATTATTCACACCCCTGAGTCAATACATGTTAGAGTCCCCTTTGGCAGCGATTGCAGCTGTAAGTCTTTCTGGGTAAGTTTCTTAGAGCTTTGCAAACCTGGATTGTACAATATTTGCACGTTTTTTGGTTGGTTGTTGGTCATTGCTAGACAGCCATTTTCAAGTCTTGCCATAGATTCTCAAGCAGATGTAAGTTAAAACTGTAACTAAGGCCCCCAGGAACATTCAATGTCGTCTTGCTAAGAAACTCCAGTGTATATTTGGCCTTGTGTTTTAGGTTATTGGCCAACTGAAAGGTGTATTTATCTTCCAGTGTCTGTTAGAAAGCAGACTGAACCATGTTTTACTCTAGAATTCTGTGTTTAGCTCTATTCTGTTTCTTTTTATCTTAAAAACTCCCTAGTCCTTGCCGATGACAACCATAACCATAACATGATGCAGCCACCACTATGCTTGAAAATACTTCACCCAGGTGTTGTCTTGCAAAAGTCATTTGAGTATTGATATTCTTTTTTGAGAGCAGAGGCTTCTTCCTTCCTGATTTCCCATGAAGGCCAAGTTTGTGCAGTCTCTTTCTGACAGTGTACCCATGCAATTCAACATTGATTGTGGCAAGAGAGGCCTGTAGATCCCTTGATGTTACACTGGGGTTCTTAGAGACTTCTATGAGCATAATTCGGGCAGCTTTTGTTGGACTTTGGTGGGACGACCTGTCCTAGGTAGTTTGCCGGAGGTCTGGAATTTCCGTCGTACAGTGTAATGATGTACTTAGAATTGCTTTTGAAATGGATTTGTAACCCCTCCCAGACTCATGGGCATCAATAATCTTTCTTCTGAGGGCCTCGGTAGGTCTTTGATCTTTGAATGATACTTTTTTTTGGGGGGGGGGGGTGCAGAACAGTACAAGCTGATGGTCATAACATAAGTATTCAACTTTGATATTGCGTCCGCTAACCTAATCGCTAGAATGTAGTGCACTGGTTTCACCAGAGCGTAGGCTTAGAACTCAATTCATATAGGCTGGAAAAAGTGTCTATTTCAATTCAGAAGTAGCTTATGATGTCTCAAGTGCATTGCAATACAGTGCACAGTGGGTCCCTCCTCTTGTCTGTTCTCCATGTTCTTCTGCTGGTCTGGCTGTCTGACTCATCTCTCTGCTGCTCTGCTCTCTCCTGTGAGAGCCCTGTGGTAATCCTGCTAGAGCAGTCCTCCTGTTCTCTAGCACTCCTATTCCTCTGTCCTCATAATATAAACAGTATGTCTCTGCTTCTCTCCTCATAATATAAACAGTATGCCTCTGCTTCTCTCCTCATAATATAAACAGTATGCCTCTGCTTCTCTCCTCATAATATAAACAGTATGCCTCTGCTTCTCTCCTCATAATATAAACAGTATGTCTCTGCTTCTCTCCTCATAATATAAACAGTATGTCTCTGCTTCTCTCCTCATAATATTAACAGTATGTCTCTGCTTCTCTCCTCATAATATAAACGGTGTGTTTCACTCATTCCCCTCTCTCTTCCCTGCTCCTCCTCAACCTCTCCTCATAAACAGTGTAGTTCCCTTTTTCTTGTTTGTTCGTGTCCTCCTCAGAGCAGTGTGTCAGGATTGCCTTGCTTCAACAGTACCATGATCAATAAACAGTATTGACCACAGCTCTAACTAATTAACTATCTCTAGTCTCTGGATACGTGCCAAATAGCACCCTATAGTGCACTCATTTCGACAAGTGCCTATAGTGGGACACAGGCTCTGTCTGTCTCTACCACTGGGACCCTGGCTACAACCTTTACAGTCTCCAGGTGAAGAAGAACACATCTCTGGGAGAACAATACTGACCAGAGGAGAAGACCTCTCTGGGAGAACAATACTGACCAGAGGAGAAGACATCTCTGGGAGAACAATACTGACCAGAGGAGAAGACCTCTCTGGGAGAACAATACTGACCAGAGGAGAAGACCTCTCTGGGAGAACAATACTGACCAGAGGAGAAGACATCTCTGGGAGAACAATACTGACCAGAGGAGAAGACCTCTCTGGGAGAACAATACTGACCAGAGGAGAAGACATCTCTGGGAGAACAATACTGACCAGAGGAGAAGACAACTCTGGGAGAACAATACTGACCAGAGGAGAACATTTTAAAAGAGAATATATCAGTTCAATCCAATAGCAGAAACGTTATTCATTCCATAGGGGACAACTCTTGGAAGACAATAAAAGTGTTTAAACAATATTGATATTGAAGTCCACTTCTCCTATATTATCTTTCAAGAGTTGCTGTCTGATTATTTTAGTTTATTTTACAAGAGGAGATCTCCTGGCTTGGCTGCATGTGGAGTGGTCATAGGCTGTATGCATCCCAAATAGCACCCTATTCCCTATATAGGACCCATAGGGCTCAAGTCAAACATAGTGCTCTATGTACTAGGGAATAGGGTGCCATTTGGAGGAACACAGACAGCCTTCCCTTCAGTCCCTCAGTCTAGAAAGCCTCGGTCACTAGGCTACAGTTTTATTGCTTCTTTAATCAGCACAACAGTTTTCAGCTGTGCTAACATAATTGCAAAAGGGTTTTCTAATGATCAATTAGCCTTTTAAAATTATAAACTTGGATTAGCTAACACAGCGTGCCATTGGAACACAGGGGTGATGGTCGCTAAAAAGCAGCCGTTTCCAGCTACAATAGTAATTTACAACATTAACAAGGTCTACACAGTATTTCTGAAAATGTTATGTTATTTTAATGGACAAAAAATTTGCTTTTCTTTCAAAAACAACTTTTGAACGGTTGTGTGTGTGTATATATATTTTTTAATCAATCTACACACAATACCCCATAATGACAAAGCGATAACAGGTTTTTAGAAATATGTGCAAGTTTAAAACTATATGCTAATGTGAAGGACGCATACAATTCCACTGCACTCCCTCCCCTCGGTAGATCGGATCACAACCTTGTCCACCTCAGTCCACTCTACAGGCCTTTGTTCCAACAGCAGCCTGCGACCACTAGGACCATTATGAGATGGTCCCCGGAGGCAAATGAGGCCCTACAGGACTGCTTTGAAACGACAGACTGGGATGTGCTCTGTGAGGCTCATGGGGAGGACATCGATGGACTTAAAGACTGCGTAACGGACTATATAAATTTATGTGTAGACCACACTGTACCCACCAGGAAGGTACGCTGTTTTCCAAATAATAAACCCTGGGTCTCCAGCGACCTGAAGGCCCTGCTGAATGAGAAGAAGAGGGCTTTCAAGGAGAGGGACAAGGACAATTTGAAATGCGTCCAGAGGGAGCTGAAGTTGCGGATTGCTGAGGGAAAGAGAGGGTATAAGGAGAAGATGGAGGACAAGCTGAGGCAGAACCAGGTGAGAGAGGTGTGGAAGGGTATGAGAAATATCACTGGCTTCAAACAGTGGGCAGACAGAGGGGACCCAGGACAGAGCCAATGAGCTGAACCAATTTTTTAACAGGTTTGATACTGGCCCTGTCCACCTCCCTTCCAGCTCCCCAGGCCACACACCCTCATGTCCCACCCCCACTTTGCTCACCACCTCTGCTGAGACAATCAGTGACCCCACCTCCGCCCATGCTCCCCCTGGACTGATCCTCAACACCCCCCTTCCCCCCACCTCCCCACCGGGGCTGGCTTTCACCACCAACCAAGTGAAGAGAGAGCTGGAGAGACTACATCAGTGGAAAGCGGCGGGCCCTGATGGCATCAGTCCAAGGGTGCTTAGGGTCTGTGCTGACCAACTGTGTGGAATACTCCAGCGTCCCTTCAACCTTAGCCTGAGCCTAGAGAGGGTCCCTGTGCTGTGGAAAACATCCTGCCTCGTCCCAGTGCCCAAGAAGGCACACCCCACTGTCCTGAATGACTTCAGACCTGTATCGCTAACATCCCACATCATGAAGACCCTGGAAAGGTTAGTCCTTGCTCACCTCAGACCCCTGGTGTGTACATCACTGGACCCCTTCTGCAGAGGGCCTACTCTCACCTGGACAATGCAGGTTGCACTGTGAGTGTTTTTTGACTTCTCCAGTGCCTTCAATACCATTTCAGCCCCTGCTACTGGGTGAGAATATGAAGAGGATGAGGGTGGAAGCACCCTTAGTCTCCTGGGTCACGGACTACCTGACCGGTAGGCCACAATTTGTGCGACTACAGAGCTGTGTGTCAGAACGGGCAGTGAGCAACACAGGGGCCCCCCAGGGAACGGTCCTGTCCCCCTTCCTGTTCACCCTCTACACCTCGGACTTCAGATATAACTCTGAAACATGCCACCTACAGAAGTTCTCGGATGACTCCGCAATTGTAGGGTGCATCAGGGGTGGGCAGGAGGAGTACAGGAGCACAATCAGTGACTTTGTGTTGTGGTGTGAGCAGAACCACCTTCAGCTCAACATCAGCAAAACAAAGAAGATGGTGGTGTACTTCAGGAGAACCAAGGCACAACTGACTGCAGTCCCTATACAGGGGATGGATGTGGAAATGGTTGGGTCATAAAAATTCCTGGGAGTCCATATGGACAATGGGCTGGTATCACCGGGGCCCTGTACAAAAAGGGCCAGAGCCGACTCTACTTTCTGAGGAGGCTCATGTCCTTCAACGTGTGCAGTAAACTACTGCACACCTTCTACCAGCCTGTGGTCCTTTTTGCAGTGGTGTGCTGGGGAGCCAATATAAAAGCCGGTGATGCTTCTCGGGTAAATAAGTTGATCAGGAAGGCTAGCTCTGTCCTGGGGATGGGCCTTGACACTCTAGAGGAGGTGGCTGAGAGACGAATCCTGGCCAAACTGCTGGCCATCATGGACAACGTCACCCACCCTCTGCATGCCATGGTTATGACGCAGTGGAGCACCTTCAGTCACAGACTGATCCCACCACTGTGTGCCAGAGAGCGCTACAGGAGGCTATTAGACTATATAATGCCTCTCTGGGGTGCCGTGCCGTCGGCAACATAGATCTGGAACTGCTGGGGTGCTAGGACCTAGTTTAACAATTATGCATCCATCCGTGAGTAACTCTGGTCTGTAATCACTCATTCACTCAGGACCTATTTATTCATTCAGTTCTGTATATACATACTCATGTACAGTTGTTATATCATATCACATGCAATATTGCAAGAAATTCTTGGACTTAACTTACGTAGGCATTCACTCAGGAATGCATATTAGTATCCTGTCAGTTGCATCTTTTCTCATTGCTTTTAGTATATCGAATGTGCAATACGTGCAGTTATCTGTAATTAAACCCTGCGCACTAAGGACTGTATTTTAAGGGAATTACTATTATTACCCTAAATTATATCATACACACATTTAGCTATTTAAGTACCTCTTCCTGTCATTTACCTGTACAGTTTGTGTTACCATGCAAGTATTCACTTACCTGTAAATATAACTGTATATTTACCTGTACAGCTAACTCAACCATGCAAAATATTAACTTACCTGTTCATTTAACCAGTCTGTCTATTAAGTAAACTATTATTACCCTCGCTCATATCATACGCATTTTTAGCTACTGAAGTATTTCTCTGCCATCGACCTGTATAGTGTAGTTAACCATCCAACATCCACCAATATATAGTGTACATATTCAGCCAACCACTCATACTATGCAATGTTGTTGTAGCTGCTTGACAAAGAAATTCCAATAAAGTATCTATCTCTCTATCTCTCTATGTATGTATGTATGCATGCATGCATGTATGTATGCATGCATGCATGCATGTATGTATGTATGCATGCATGCATGTATGTATGTATGCATGCATGCATGTATGCATGCATGTATGCATGCATGTATGCATGCATGCAAGCATGCATGCATGCAAGCAAGCAAAAGTTTGGGCACCCCTCTGAGGCTGCATAATAATTTACTCTGTCGTCACTGAAAATGATCACATGCCATTCATTTTCTAATAAAAGCTGAGTACTGGGATATTGTCCAGACAAAGATTTTTAGTGTAGCAATATTAAGTTGTATTAAATCAGATGTGAAAAATAGGCTATGCAAAAATTTGGGCACCCTTGTCATTCTGTTGATTTGAATACCTGTAACTACTTAGCACTGATTAATTGGAACACACAATTGGTTTGGTGAGCTCATTAAGCCTTGAACTTCATAGACAAGTGCATCCAATCATGAGAAAAGGTATTTAAGGTGGCCAATTGCAAGTTGTTGGTCTCTGACTCTCCTCTGAAGAGTGGCAACATGGGGGCCTGAAAACAACTCTCAAATGACCTGAAAACAAAGATTGTTCAACATTATCGCAGAGATGTAAGCTGTCAGTGTCCACTGTGAGGAACGTCGTGAGGGCGTTATGCATGGCTGCAAAAGAACACAGCGTTCCAAGAAAAACACTTGCTACCCACAGTAAAATTTGGTGGGGGTTCCATCATGCTGTGGGGCTGTGTGGCCAGTGCCGGTACTGGGAATCTTGTTAAAGTTGAGGGTCGCATGGATTCCACTCAATATCAGCAGATTCTTGGGAATAATGTTGAAGAATCAGTCACAAAGTTGAAGTTACGCCGGGGCTGGATATTTCAACAAGACAACGACCCAAAACACTGCTCAAAATCTACCCGGGCATTTATGCAGAGGAACAAGTAAAATGTTCTGGAATGGCCATCCCAGTCCCCAGACCTGAATATCATTGAGAATCTGTGGGATGATTTGAAGCGGGCTGTCCATGCTTGGCAACCATCAAACCTAACTGAACTGGAGATGTTTTGTAAGGAGGAATGGTCCAAAATACCTTCATCCAGAATCCAGACACTCATTAGAGGCTATAGGAAGCGTTTAGAGGCTGTTATTTTAGCAAGAGGAGGCTCTACTAAATATTGATGTGATTTTTCTGTAGGGGTGCCCAAATGTATGCACCTGTCTAATTTAGTTTTGATGCATATTGCACATTTTTTGTTAATCCAATAAACCTAATTTCACTACTGAAATATTACTGTCCATCCGTTATTTGATAGATCAAAATGAAATTGCTGATCCAAACACCCAATTATTTTTAAATGGAAATTGTCAGGGGTGCCCAAACTTTTGCATACGACTGTATCCATCTATCCATCCATCCATCCTGACTTCTCTTGAGAGCCAGGTCTGCCTATGGCGGCCTTTCTCAATAGCAAGGCTATGCTCACTGAGTCTGTACATAGTCAAAGCTTTCCTTAAGTTTGGGTCAGTCACATTGGTCAGGTATTCTGCCACTGTGTACTCTCTGTTTAGGGCCAAATAGCGTTCTAGTTTGCTCAGTTTTTTTTTTTGTTAATTCTTTCCAATGTGTCAAGTAATTCTCATTTAGTTTACTCATGATTTTGGTCTTGGGGCTCTGTGGGGTCTGTTTTGGGTTTGTGAACAAAGCCCTCAGGACCAGCTTGCTTAGGGGACTCTTCTCCAGGTTCTTCTGTCTGTAGGTGATGGCTTTGTTATGGAAGGTTGTAGAATTGGCTCTTTTCTGGATTTTGATAATTAGCGGGCATTGGCCTAATTCTGCTCTGCATGCATTATGCAGTGTCTCAATTTGGTGTTTGTCCCATTTTCTGAATTCTTGGTTGGTGAGCGAACCCCAGACCTCACAACCATAAAGGTCAATGGGCTGATAAGTATTTTTAGCCAGATCCTAATTGGTATGTCAAATGTTATGTTCCTTTTGATGGCATAGAAGGCCCTGCTCTCTCCTTCCCTCTGGCCTGCCTGCCCATCCTCTCTCCCTTGCGCTGGCCTGCCTGCTCTTCGCTTTGGTAATGATGCAGGTGGGTGTTCAGTCAGTGTTTTGTTCAGTCTTCCGTCCGTTGCCTGTAGAATATCCTAGTTTATTCATGGGCACAATGTTGCTGGGATGATCTTCAGGCCAGTCTTGCACAGGGTACTCTTCGTTGCTAAGTGGTTCGGTGCGTTTTTTTGTCTCATAATATGAAATTACAACAGGTTACCTGTACCGGTGACCCTTTTCAGATATAATGGTATGTGCCTTGTCTACGGCATTTTTTTGTTTGGCTGTTAGTGTAGGCTACAGCAAGGCTTTTTAAATGCAGACACAACACCTTCTCTGAAGATATGACCGGCATTTTACTTGTCTGTAAAGTAATGCTGCTCCTCAAGCAGGACTAACTTCCATCACTAGGCGACCAGAACTGTCAATCAAATAATCTTGAGCGTCTGTGCACTGCCTGCTGCCTGCCTGCCGCTGCCTGCCTGCGTGCAGACCACTCTCTCGTAAAAGAGTACTTTAAAGTTTTTTAAATACTGTGACTTACCAAGACATTTAGTAGAAAGAAAGCACATCTAGCTACCCTGCCATAAGAAACTGCATAAACAACACGGCAGCACATCAATAAGCAACGTGTAGGCTACTGTTGCCAGGGAAACAATAGAACATTCTATGCTGGAGTAGAATTCTACTGTCTGAAAAGTTACAAACCTTTCTCATGCAGCACTTTTTTAAATAGTCTGAAAAGTTCTCAGTAGTTGCTATTGACTTGTTACTGTAGATGTGTTCTACACTGTCTGTAAAGGGTTGCGACAGATAGAACTTAATTGCCCGGCCCCATAAACAAATTGCAGTTTAAACATTAAGCAAAGTTGTCCATTTTGTCACATCCCTAATCTTAGCCATTAGTGTTTTCCTCATGGTCACTGGCTGTTATCTCTGTCACAGTGGCTCTGTTGACAGGTTTGTGAAGTGTGTGTGTGTGTGTGTGTGTACGTATTTGAGCGTGTTTGTGTGTGTACGTATTTGAGCGTGTTTGTGTGTGTACGTATTTGAGCGTGTTTGTGTGTGTACGTATTTGAGCGTGTTTGTGTGTGTACGTATTTGAGCGTGTTTGTGTGTGTACGTATTTGAGCGTGTTTGTGTGTGTACGTATTTGAGCGTGTTTGTGTGTGTACGTATTTGAGCGTGTTTGTGTGTGTGTACGTATTTGAGCGTGTTTGTGTGTGTGTGTGCGTGTTTGTGTGTGTGTGTTTGCATGAGCAACCTTGGGTTCTGCACTGTTAATCAAATATCTGGATATCTGAATGGATGTTAGTATTAGATTGCTTGAGTCAGAGTTCATTTTTGGAGAAAATACATTTCTACATATAAACAACAAACTTTAGTATGTAGTTTTTATAACGGTGCTTTGAGCTACTGTTGTGCAATCAGCTTTCCAGACTGCCCTGACATCGGTATGCTATTTCCCCCACTTCAAATAGCAATGGCAGGCGTTCACCTAACGGAGCTTCCACAATACTTGACACCAATATATGCAGAACACTTACCAGAAAACCTTTTTATTTATTTAAACAGAATCAGTTATATCATGGCAAATCAGACTTCTGTCTTTCACTGTGTTAGCCAAACTACCAGAGAAAAGCCAGCTGTTTACCTCTGTAATGTGCATTTGGGTCATTGTGATTGGTCGAGAGTAATTATTTAATTTTTATTTAGACTATCCGGATATCCGAAAGAGTGTCATGATATTATTTGAGTAGTAAAATAGTGTGTAGTGCAAGTATAGTTGTGCCTCCCAGACAGAACAACTGTTGCTGTACTTTCTATCTGGTGTCATGGTCCATGTCCAGTTGGAGTGAAATACTTTCTCACTCACAGCTCTCTGCTTTTAGGTCACATCCCCTGACAGTGAAAGTCTGGGGATGAGGAGGCTGGAAGAGACTTGGGGGAGACCAGTAGGACGTTCATGTCTAGGATGGAGAAGGGGGAGACAAGGGAAGATAACCTAGGTGTGACTGATTTAAATTTTCACCTTTGATAAGCTCTATTTCCTGTTGATATTAACACTTGGTGCTCTTAGCAACAAATGGTTGCGCCCCAAATGGTACCCTATTCCCTTTATAGTGCACTACCTTTGACCAGGGCTCTGATTAAAAGTAATGCACTATATAGGGGAAAAGGGTGCCATTTGCTATACATACAGCAGTGTGTAGGGAGAGGGATCGAGGTGGGAAGACTGGCACTGGGGGCAAGCTGCTCATGGTGAGTTGACAATCTGTTGTCCCACATGGAAACCTGGTGGAAAGACGTCAGCAACATAGTCCTCCATGCTGGATGGACGAAATCACCATGATATCTCTGGAATCTAGATTTTATGGGTGAATTTTTATAATGTCACTTTAAGCTGAAGAAGATGGCGTTACAGTGGCTAGCAACGGTCTTATGTGAACATGTATCTACTGGAGAACATTACCTTTATTCTATTGGGTAACATGCATCTACTGGAGAACATAACCTTTATTCTATTGGGAAACATGCATCTACTGGAGAACATTACCTTTATTCTATTGGGGAACATGCATCTACTGGAGAACATAACCTTTATTCTATTGGGGAACATGCATCTACTGGAGAACATAACCTTTATTCTATTGGGGAACATGCATCTACTGGAGAACATAACCTTTATTCTATTGGGGAACATGCATCTACTGGAGAACATAACCTTTATTCTATTGGGGAACATGCATCTACTGGAGAACATTACCTTTATTCTATTGGGGAACATGCATCTACTGGAGAACATTACCTTTATTCTATTGGGGAACATGCATCTACTGGAGAACATTACCTTTATTCTATTGGGGAACATGCATCTACTGGAGAACATTACCTTTATTCTATTGGGGAACATGCATCTACTGGAGAACATTACCTTTATTCTATTGGGGAACATGCATCTACTGGAGAACATTACCTTTATTCTATTGGGGAACATGCATCTACTGGAGAACATAACCTTTATTCTATTGGGGAACATGCATCTACTGGAGAACATAACCTTTATTCTATTGGGGAACATGCATCTACTGGAGAACATAACCTTTATTCTATTGGGGAACATGCATCTACTGGAGAACATTACCTTTATTCTATTGGGGAACATGCATCTACTGGAGAACATTACCTTTATTCTATTGGGGAACATGCATCTACTGGAGAACATTACCTTTATTCTATTGGGGAACATGCATCTACTGGAGAACATTACCTTTATTCTATTGGGGAACATGCATCTACTGGAGAACATTACCTTTATTCTATTGGGGAACATGCATCTACTGGAGAACATTACCTTTATTCTATTGGGGAACATGCATCTACTGGAGAACATTACCTTTATTCTATTGGGGAACATGCATCTACTGGAGAACATTACCTTTATTCTATTGGGGAACATGCATCTACTGGAGAACATTACCTTTATTCTATTGGGGAACATGCATCTACTGGAGAACATTACCTTTATTCTATTGGGGAACATGCATCTACTGGAGAACATGACCTTTATTCTATTGGGGAACATGCATCTACTGGAGAACAACCTGGATGAACCTCAATCTAGAATATTATATCAACGGAACCTGAAACTGTCATATCCTATGTTTCTCAGAGTCGTGGCTGAACGAGATCATTGATAATATACAGTAAATCTCAATGGGTTTCTATGCATCGTCAGTACCGGGTAATGCCGGGCACACACTACACGATAATTAGCCCGATTTTGTAGCCGATTTCCACCTTCCGACACTGGACAGCAAAGCCCCGATTTCTTGATGGCTCTACCGATTTTTATTTGCCTCATTGTCATGTAGTGTGGGGGATGTTAAGAGTGTTTTTTAAAGATCGGGACCTCACCGATCCAAAATCGTGAATATTAAACATGTTCAATATTTACGATCCAATATCCTGTAGTGTGGGGGGGAACTCACACTACCTGGAACCAGGATCTGTAGTGACACTGCTAGCACTGTGATGCAGAGCCTTAGACCGCTGTGCCACTCGGGAGAACCCTTTACCTCATTTCTACCAGCATGTCACCTGTGCAACGAGAGAGAACTCTAGATCCCCACACACAGAGATGCATACAAGGCCGTCCCTCGCCCCCTCCCTTTGGCAAATTAAACCATAACTCTTATCTTCCTGTTTCCTGCTTAAAAGCAAAACCTCAAACAGGAAGTACCAGCTCAATACTGAAGTTGTCCGATGAAGCGGATGCTGAGCTACAGGACTGTTTCCCTAGCACAGACTGGAATATGTTCCAGGATTCATCCGATAACATTGAGTTTACCACATCAGTCACCGCCTTCATTAATACGTGCATCGACAACGTCATCCCCACAAGTGACTGTATATACAGTTGAAGTCGGAGGTTTACATACACCTTAGCCAAATACATTTAAACTTAGTTTTTCACAATTCCTGACATTTAATCCTAGTAAAAATTCCCTGTCTTAGGTCAGTTAGGATCACCACATTATTTTAAGAATGTGAAATGTCAGAATAATAGTAGAGAGAATTATTTATTTCAGCTTTTATTTCTTCATCACATTCCCAGCTTTGTCAGAAGTTTACATACCGTGCTTCACGGTTGGGATGGAGTTCTTCAGCTTGCAAGCCTCCCCCTTTTTCCTCCAAACACAACGATATTCATTATGGCCAAACAGTTATATTTTGGTTTCATCAGACCAGAGGACATTTCTCCAAAAAGTACGATCTTTGTCCCCATGTGCAGTTGCAAACCGTAGTCTGGCTTTTTTATGGAGGTTTTGGAGCAGTGGCTTCTTCCTTGCTGAGCGGCCTTTCAGGTGTCGATATAGGACTTGTTTTACTGTGGATATAGCTAGTTTTGTACCTGTTTCCTCCAGCATCTTCACAAGGTCCTTTGCTGCTGTTCTGGGATTGATTTGCACTTTTCGCACCAAAGTACGTTTATCTCTAGGAGATAGAACGCGTCTCCTTCCTGAGCGGTATGATGGCTGCGTGGTCCCATGGTGTTTATACTTGCGTAGTATTGTTTGTACAGATGAACGTGGTACATTCAGGCGTTTGGAAATTGCTCCCAAGGATGAACCAGACTTGTGGAGGTCTACACATTTGTTTCTGAGGTCTTGGCTGATTTCTTTAGATTTTCCCATGATGTCGAGAAATGAGGCACTGATTTTGAAGGTAGGCCTTGAAATACATCCACAGGTACACCTCCAATTGACACATTATGTCAATTAGCCTATCAGAAGCTTCTAAAGCCATGACATAATTTTCTGGAATTTTCCAAGCCCTTTAAAGGCACAGTCAACTTAGTGTATGTAAACTTCTGACCCACTGGAATTGTGATATAGTGAATTCTAAGTGAAATAATCTGTCTGTAAACAATTGTTGGAAGAATCACTTGTGTCATGCACAAAGTAGATGTCCTAACCGACTTGCCAAAACTATAGTTTGTTAACATGAAATCTGTGGAGTGGTTGAAAAATGAGTTTTAATGACTTCAACCTAAGTGGATGCAAACTTCCGACTACTACAGTAGCTTCATGGAGAAATGTATAGTGCTGTACTTATGGACCCTCTACCATGTAGCCAATACAGTTCTATAAGTACTAAACTGTATCTATGTGAACTGACAGAAGCTGTCAAGATCAATTTGGATTCTTTTGCCGGCCCAGAGTGACTGCATGCATGGAGAAGTGCTAGTATGTTTGTATGTACAGTTGAAGTCGGAAGTTTACATACACTTAGGTTGAAGTCATTAAAACTCATTTTTCAACCACTCCACAGATTTCATGTTAACATTAATAATTAATAGTTAATGGCATCATGAGGAAGGAAAATTATGTGGATATATCAAAGCAACATCTCAAGACATCAGTCAGGAAGTTAAAGCTTGGTCGCAAATAGGTCTTCCAAACAGACAATGACCTCAAGCAAAGTTGTGGCAAAATGGCTTAAGGACAACAAAGTCCAGGTATTGGAGTGGCCATCACAAAGCCCTGACCTCAATCCTATAGAAAATGTGTGGGCAGAACTGAAAAAGCGTGTGCGAGCAAGGAGGCCTACAAACCTGACTCAGTTACAGTTCTGTCAGGAGGAATCGGCCAAAATTCACCCAATTTATTGTGGGAAGCTTGTGGAAGGCTACCCGAAACGTTTGACCCAAGTTAAACAATTTAAAGGCAATGCTACCAAATACTAATTGAATGTATGTAAACTTCTGACAAAGCTGGGAATGTGATGAAAGAAATAAAATCTGAAATAAATAATTCTCTCTACTATTATTCTGACATTTCACATTATTAAAATAAAGTGGTGATCCTAACTGACCTAAGACAGGGCATTTTTACTAGGATTAAATGTCAGGAATTGTGAAAAACTGAGTTTAAATGTATTTGGCTAAGGAGTATGTAAACTTCCAACTTCAACTGTATGTAGGCAGGATACAGTTCTACAAGTAGAATATATGTATCTATAGTAGTAGTATAATGCAAACTGACAGAAGCTGTCTTTATCTATTTGTGGTCCGTGTTAAATCCTTGGCCCTCTGACATTAGTCCATTTAATGTTGTAAATTTAGTTCAGACTTGCTGCCGCTCGCCGAGGCTCGCATGCCTTCAAGGTGATGTAAATTGAGCCGAGAGGGCTGGGGTCAAATGGGACAAAATGATGTCACTGTTGTTGACCAGCCACAGCCATAGACTTTAGGTTGGTAGCAATAACTAAATGTACTGAATACTGCAGAGAAGCATATTTATTTAAATATTTATTTTTTTAGAACCACCAGTCAGGAGGATACAGACAGCTAAAGAGGTTGCCATGCTTAGATATGCAGAATAGATACAATTAAGCATAATGATTATGGCTCAAGGGCACATCGACCGACCGACTTTTCACCTCTTCAGCTCAGGGATTCGAACCAGTGACCTTATGGTTACTGGCCCAACGCTCTTAACCGCTAGGCTACCTAAGAACTAAAGACTACATTTCGTGGTTACTGACATATTTCTTACTGGGATTACGCTGCCTGTGCACTGGACAGACAGCAGTATCACTAGAAGATACCCATAAACTTCCAGTCATTGCGCTAGCACTAGTTAGCAACTTTCTTCAAACTGCATGCAGAGACACAAATGGAATCCACAAGTTAATCTGACTCTGGGGAAGTAAAATAAAGGGAGGCATTGCCAACATCCCGAAGTATGCCTTTAACCTTTGTACCCTTATGTCTCAACTCCCAAAATGTATAACAGAGCACACCCTATTAAGACTGGAGTATCAATGAACATGATTGTGTAAATTGTGTGCTCAGTTTGTCTCGCGGCATTACAGTAACACGTTCTGCTAGGAGCATTTTAGCCACAGACTTATTTGCCATCTGTCTAGTCTTTGTTTTATTAATGTGCAATGAGGAATTGGCAGCTTCTCATTCTGAGGAATAAGCGTATTGTTCAGGTAGGCCACATGATTTCAACATCTGTTAAGAGTTAGAATAGTAGAATACACAAGGTGCAGTTTTGAAATGTAGTTGTGCATCAACAGTTTCTCTCTTATGTCAGTCACTGATAGTCACACAATTAGCCATGCCAGCTAGCAGTTTTTAGGTTGGTAAGTTAGTCTAGCGGCAGCTACCTACCTACCTACCCACCCCCCACCCACCCTCCACCCCTCACCCACGGTGTACCCACCCCTCACCCACGGCGTACCCACCCCTCACCCACGGCGTACCCACCCCTCACCCACGGCGTACCCACCCCCCCACCCACAGTGTACCCACCCCCCACCCACAGTGTACCCACCCCCCACCCACGGTGTACCCACCCCCCACCCACGGTGTACCCACCCCCCACCCACGGTGTACCCACCCCTCACCCACGGCGTACCCACCCCTCACCCACGGCGTACCCACCCCTCACCCACGGCGTACCCCACCCCTCACCCACGGCGTACCCACCCCTCACCCACTGCGTACCCACCCCTCACCCACAGTGTACCCAACCCCCACCTACAGTGTACCCACCCACAGTGTACCCACCCCTCACCCATGGTGTACCTACCCACCCACCTAATGTAGTTCCATTAACATTAGAGGTTTAGGCCTACTTTTGCTATATATTAGCTCACAACTCTTAGAACTGATAGTGACAAAAACAAGTGCATCATAATAACACTACTATGGGCCAGTTGTCATCCTCTCACTACTATGGGCCAGTTGTCATCCTCTCACTACTATGGGCCAGTTGTCATCCTCTCACTACTATGGGCCAGTTGTCATCCTCTCCTACTCCTGTACCAAATCAAAGGTTATTTGCACTGGTACCGCTTACCGTGCGGTAGCGGAGAGAACAGTCTGACTTGAGTGGCTAGAAGCTTTGAAATGTTTTGGGTCTTCCTCTGACACCGCCTCGTATAGAGGTCCTGGGTGGCAGGGATGTACGGGCCGTACGCACTACCCTCTGTAGCGCCTTGCGGTCTGATGCCAAGCAGTTGTCATACCAACCGGTGTTGCAGCCAGTCAAGATGCTCTCAATGGTGTAGCTGTAGAACTTTTTGAGGATCTGAGGGCCCATGCCAAAACTTTTCAGCCTCCTTAGGGGGAAGAGTCATTGTCATGCCCTCTTCACGACTGTGTTGGTGTGGACCGATGAACTTGAAGCTCTCAACCCGCATGCTCGCCCCTCAGTTTCCTGTAGTTCACGAACAGCTCCTTTGTTTTACTAAAAAGCAGGCTTAATAGAGAACATCTTTACTAGTCCAGAACTAATCTGTCTGGAAAACAGACCCGATGTCGTTTAACAATTGATTAGCCTATGTTTGGAGAGCTTCTATTTTTGTGGAATGGAGAAGGCATCACTTGTTTGTTCAAGGTCAGAGTGAGATTAATAATGGACAAGACATCACCTGTGTGTTCAAGGTCAGAGTGAGATTAATAATGGAGAAGACATCACCTGTGTGTCAGGTTAATAATCCAGTAGGCCAGTGAGTCAGGTGAGATATCTGTTTGTTCTGTTACGTAGTTAAGGAGTCTGATTGGCTCTCTGCAGTTTAACCTGCAGATCCATACATTAATTTTCCAGTGGAAGACGTACGTGCCTCTATTAGCTTGGCCTACACTGATACAGACACTGCAGACTCCTATGGTGTAACATTGTTGTTTATCATGTTATTGTGATCCAACCCTGAATTGTAAAACACTTCTCCTGCGACTAAAGATCTGAAAAAAGTATATCTGGAACGCAACAATCCCCCTTCTTACAGAAGCTAGCTAGACCATTTCCATTAAAAACTTGTGTAACAGGCCACATGGAAGCACCCCCAAAATTATTCTAATTATATTTTACAAGGCAGTTGGACTGTATGACGAGGAAATATATTTTCTAGGACATGTGACCTTGGCGTGTGTGCTGTGCTTGCATTCCCAAATGGCACCCTATTCCCTATATAGTGCCTTATGGGCCCTGGTTCAATTAGAGAATCAGTTAGGATGCTGGGATGGGAAATACTTGGAATACTGTTCTGTGTACGGCTAGTTCACTCACTCAATTTACCCTTTCTCTCCATATCTCTCTCTCTCTGTGTCTGTATGTTATAAATCCCAAGTGTGTTTAAACGTCACACCCCTAATAAGGCCTGAATAATGAACAATTCTGACTGACGTTCTCCTCTCCCTCTCTACCCCTCTCCATCTACCCCTCTCCATCTCTCCATCTCTACCCCTCTCCATCTCTACCCCTCTCCATCTCTACCCCTCTCCATCTCTACCCCTCTCCATCTCTACCCCTCTCCATCTACCCGTCTCTACCCCTCTTTCTCTCCTTCTCTACCCCTCTCTCTCTCTACCCCTCTCCCTTTCTCCCTCTATAACCCTCTCCCTTTCTCTCTCTCTCCATCTTTCTTTCTTTCCCCACCCTGCCCCCCTCTCCCTCCCTCCTCCCATCTCTCAGGTGGCTGGTGAAGGTGTAAGGTCATCACCCGGTGCTCTTCATAGAGGAGCCGGGATCTGATTGGTCCTTTTGGTTGCGGCCGGCGGGCTGGCTCCTCCCCCTCCGGGCGGCAGCGTGCGCTCCCAGCTGCCTCCCTGCACCCCACGCTCGCCTGGCCTGCTCGCCCGAGCCCATGCCCCCGCCACCCCCACCAGGCCCTCCAACGCCATGTGCCTCCCCCACACCATGGAAGCAGCAGCGGGGAAGTACGGAGCGAGCCAGGCAGGGTTAGGCCTAGGGGGTTTGGGGTTTGGGACAGGACTGGGGCTGGGCCAGGGGGGACGGCGGTGTGGAGGGGTGCCACTAGAACCGTTCGTACACCAGGTGGGAGGACACACCAGTATGATGCGTTACGATGATCACACAGTGTGTAAACCACTCATCACCCGGGAGCAACGCTTCTACGAGTCCCTGCCGCCTGAGATGAAGGAGTTTACACCAGAGTACAAAGGTAAGAGGAGGAACACACACACACACGTCAGAACCACTCACTGTCACTGTGTAACAGAAAATTCTCTGTTTAGCCAATCACACACTGCCAAAGGTGAGACACCTCATTAGTAGGTGCACTGGCTTGTAGTGTAATGTTACCTGACATGCTCAAATGTTATTTGTCACGTGCCGAATATAACAGGTAACATTACATTGAAATGCTTACAGTGAAATGCTTGCTTACCAACAATGCTTTAAGAAGTTTTAAGAAAAAATCCATCCATCCGTCCAGCTATTCCTTAATTCGTTGGTTCATTCATTCATTCTGACCCAGTACAAAGGTGGGAGGAATGTTCCAATGTCAAATGAATTTCCCACTGTTTGAATGATAAAAGTATCTTGACTTGAGAGAGAACAGGAGCACTCCCGCGTAGTGCCATGGAAAACACTGTTGTTCGTCACACACTGATAGAGGTACCTCTATGCAACAGTTCAGGGAGTGTTGTGCCACGGAAAACGGCCAAAGTCACACACTGACAAAGTCACAGGGAGCTCTCATGTTTTTTATTTATTTAACCTTTATTTAACTAGGCAAGTCAGTTAAGAACAAGTTCTTATTTACAATGACGGCCTACCTACAGGGTCAGCCCCTTGAGCAAATTAGGGTTAAGTGCCTTGCTCAAGGACACATCGACAGTTTTTTTTCACCTTGAACCAACAACCTTTCGGTTACTGGCCCACCTTGAACCAACGAACTTTCGGTTACTGGCCCAACACTCTAACCACTAGGCTACCTGCCGCCCTAAAGGGCTATGGTCATTGTGTTGCGTCAGATGGCATCACTCCTACCCCTCCTAGGGTCCCTCAAACCCTCACTCCTACCCCTCCTAGGGTCCCTCAAACCCTCACTCCTACCCCTCCTAGGGTTCCTCAAACCCTCACTCCTACCCCTCCTAGGGTCCCTCAAACCCTCACTCCTACTCCTCCTAGGGTCCCTCAAACCCTCACTCCTACTCCTCCTAGGGTCCCTCAAACCCTCACTCCTACTCCTCCTAGGGTCCCTCAAACCCTCACTCCTACTCCTCCTAGGGTCCCTAGTGAGTGCAGGCGGAAACATTCTCTACGAACATTGTCCCTAAATGTGTTCTGTTGAAGTGTCACACAGCCTAGTTTCCTGTGGCATTCAGTCCTTGTCAACCACTCTGAGGCTTTCCCCTGCAGCCTACAGAGAGAGACCCTGTGGACCTTGACGCGCACTGTCACTACGTCTCTTGGAATAACACTGTTAGTCACACCCTGTTAAAGGTACGACAGACCAGGAGCTCTCATAGGTACGACAGACCAGGAGCTTTCATAGGTACGACAGACCAGGAGCTCTCATAGGTACGACAGACCAGGAGCTCTCATAGGTACGACAGACCAGGAGCTCTCATAGGTACGACAGACCAGGAGCTCTCATAGGTACGACAGACCAGGAGCTCTCATAGGTACGACAGACCAGGAGCTCTCATAGGTACGACAGACCAGGAGCTCTCATAGGTACGACAGACCAGGAGCTCTCATAGGTACGACAGACCAGGAGCTCTCATAGGTACGACAGACCAGGAGCTCTCATAGGTACGACAGACCAGGAGCTCTCATAGGTACGACAGACCAGGAGCTCTCATAGGTACGACAGACCAGGAGCTCTCATAGGTACGACAGACCAGGAGCTCTCATAGGTACGACAGACCAGGAGCTCTCATAGGCTTTAATCTGATTCTCCTGTTGTCACTTTGTAGGTGTGGTCTTTTCTTGTTCTCTATCGGAGAGAGGAGACAGGATGTGAGGATGTTATAACTATAACATTATACATACATTAACATTAGACAGTGTGTCTATGTATCAGAGAGAGGACAGAGCTAATGAATGATTCCTCACCAAACTAGAACAAAACAGGCCCAACGCTCTAACCACGAGTGACCGAAAGGTTGCTGGATCGAATCCCCGACCTGACAAGGTAAAAATCTGTCGTTCTTCTCCTGAACAAGGCAGTTAACCCACTGTTTCATTGTGAATAAGAATTTATTTGTAACTGACTTGCCTCCCTCCCTCTCTCCCTCCCAGCCATCTGTGTTATAATGCATAAAGCAGCATAACTCACTCACTCACTCACTCACTCACTCACTCACTCACTCACTCACTCACTCACTCACTCACTCACTCACTCACTCACTCACTCACTCACTCACTCACTCACTCACTCACTCACTCACTCACTCACTCACTCACTCACTCACTCACTCACTCACTCACTCACTCACTCCCACCCAGACATCTGTGTTATAATGCACGGAGTGCTGGCTCTGGTCTGGCTCTGGTCTGGCTCTGGTCTGGCTCTGGTCTGGCTCTGGTCTGGCTCTGGTCTGGCTCTGGTCTGGCTCTGGTCTGGCTCTGGTCTGGCTCTGGTCTGTGGTGCTGGCTCTGGTCTCTGTCTCTCTCTCTCTCTCTCTCGCTCTCTCTCTCTCTACCTCTCTCTGTCTCTCTCTACCTCTCTCTGTCTCTCTGTCTCTCTCTCTCTACCTCTCTCTGTCTCTCTCTCTCAACCTCTCTCTGTCTCTCTCTCTCAACCTCTCCCTAACCCTGACGTTGTGACAGACAGACAGACTGCCTAGCCAGATGAGATGATATTCACCTCTACCTCCTATAAACCCATATCTTTTCCTCACTACTTCTGACTGGTGTGTTTTCCTCTAATGTGGGGTTTCTGACAGCACATTACGTCTCATCATTCTTTCTCCCATGGAAGACCCTTTATTATTATCTAAATATTTGAATATTTAAACATTTTCTAAATATTTTTCCTTACACATTTTTATTAGATTTACCATACTCTGTAATCCAATTTATTTTAATTTAAACATTTTAGTGTATTCAGAAGTATTTAATATGTAATTGTGTACATCACCAACCCATCTAAGTGCTCCTTCACCTTCTTTCCCCCACATCCTCTCTCTAGGCATGGTGTTGGTGTGTTTTGAGGGGGACATTGACGGCTACATCAACCTGGTGGCGTACCCGTACGTGGAGAGCGAGAGTCTGGACCATGAGGACCTACCAGAGAGGGACCAGCCCCGAAGGAAACACTCCCGACGCAGCCTCCACCGCTCTACCTCTGAGATCAAAGAGGAAAGGCTACCACACGAGAGTGACAGCACTGAGAAGTGAGTAGCTTGAGAGTGACAGCACTGAGAAGTGAGTAGCTTGAGAGTGACAGCACTGAGAAGTGAGTAGCTTGAGAGTGACAGCACTGAGAAGTGAGTAGCTTGAGAGTGACAGCACTGAGAAGTGAGTAGCTTGAGAGTGACAGCACTGAGAAGTGAGTAGCTTGAGAGTGACAGCACTGAGAAGTGAGTAGCTTGAGAGTGACAGCACTGAGAAGTGAGTAGGTTGGCTAACTTGAATACGTTGTGATGCCCCTGGGTTTGTGTTTTGTACATACATACATACATACATACATACATACATACATACATACATACATACATACATACATACATACATACATACATACATACATACATACATACATACATACATACATACATACATACATACATACATACATACATACATACAGCGGGTGAAATAAGTATTGAACACGTCACCATTTTTCTCAGTAAATATATTTCCAAAGGTGCTATTGACATGAAATTTTCACCAGATGTTGGTAACAACCCACTTAATCCATACATACAAAGAAACCAAAACAAATAAGTTCAGAAATTAAGTTACGTGAAATGACACAGGGAAAAAGAATTGAACACATGAAGAAAGGGAGGTTCAAAAAGGCATGGAAAGCCAAGACAACAGCTGAAAACTATCAGTAATTAAAAAGCAATCCAGCCCCCTGTCAGTGCAAATTAATATCAGCTGGTTCAATCCCAACTGATGGCCTACAAAAAGGTCTCATTGCCAAGGTCACACAAGACACATCTCATGATGGGTAAAAGCAAAGAGCTGTCTCAAGACATTCGCAACCTAATTGTTGCAAAACATAATGATGGCATTGGTTATAGGCACATTTCTAAGCTTCTGAATGTTCCAGTGAGCACTGTTGGGGCCATAATACGGAAGTGGAAAGACAATCATTTCACCATAAATTTGCCTAGACCAGGTGCTCCTCGCAAGATTTCTGACAGAGGAGTGAAAATAATATTCAGAAGAGTTGTACAAGAGCCAAGGACCACTTGTGGAGAGCTTCAAAAAGACCTGCAATTAGCAGGTACTGTTGTCTCAAAGAAAACAGTAAGTAATGCACTCCACCGCCATGGCCTGTATGCACGCTCACCACGCAAGACTCCATTGCTGAAAAAAAAGCATGTTGAAGCTTGTTTAAAGTTTGCTGCACAACATTTGGAAAAGCCAGTGAAATACTGGGAGAATATAGTGTGGTCAGATGAGAGCAAAATTGAACTGTTTGGATGTCATAATACACACCATGTTTGGAGGAGAAATGGCACTGCACATCACCCTAAAAACACCATACCAACAGTGAGGTTTGGAGGTGGGAACATCATGGTGTGGGTCTGCTTTTCAGCAAATGGTACTGGCAAACTTCACATAATTGAAGGACATTCTTGACAAACATCTGCTGCCATCTACCAGGATGATGAAGATGAAACGAGGGTGGACATTTCAGCAAGACAATGATCCCAAACACACAGCCAAGGAAACTCTCAATTGGTTTCAAAGAAAGAAAATAAAGCTGCTAGAATGGCCCAGCCAATCACCTGACTTAAATCCCATTGAAAATCTATGGAAAGAACTGAAGATCAAGATTCATAGAAGAGGCCCACGGAACCTTCAAGATTTGAAGACTGATTGTGTGGAAGAATGGGCCAAAATCACACCAGAGCAATGCATGCGACTAGTTTCTCCATACAGGAGGCGTCTTGAAGCTGTCATTACCAACAAAGGCTTTTGTACAAAGTATTAAATAAATATCAGTAAGTGTGTTCAATACTTTGTCCCTGTGTCATTTCACATTATTACACATAACTTAATTTCTGAACTTATTTGTATGGATTACTTGGGTTGTTACCAACATCTGGTAAAAATGTCATGTCAATAGCATCTTTGGAAATATATTTACTGAGAAAAAATGGTGACGTGTTCAATACTTATTTCACCCGCTGTTCATACATACATACATACATACATACATACATACATACATACATACATACATACATACATACATACATACATACATACATACATACATACATACATACTTTTTTGTTATGAATAGGCATGCCATCCCCCATCTGCACAAAATACTAATGTACTGCCTGCTTGCAATGCAATACTTCAACCACTAGAAACCATGCGTACGTGTGGTCTAATGCAATACTTCAACCACTAGAAACCATGCGTACGCGTGGTCTAAAGTTTGCGGGAAACTAAGCACATTCTCACATCGAATTCTGTTTTTATAAATGCCAACTTTTGCGTGAACTGGGACACGCATGTTATATTTTATACATATGCATCGTTTCTAAATGAAGCCCCTGGAGCTGACATGTTCTGTGTTCTGTGTTTGTATTAAATCTGTGTCTCTCCCCCCCCAGCCTTCAAGAGCTGAAAAGTCCTCGTCTAGAGCTCCATATCTACAGTGATGTTCCCTTCCAGATGCTGGATAATAACAGTGGCTTGGGCTCAGAGAAGATCAGCCACAACCCCTGGAGCCTCCGCTGCCACAAGCAGCAGCTCAGCCGCATGAGATCAGAGTCCAAGGACAGGAAGCTCTACAGTATCCCTTTAACATCAATCTATCTAGCTATCTATCAATCTATTGATCGATGAATGCCTTGTCATATCTGCTGGTTTCTTAGTATAGTAACACACAGACAGCCGTTTGCTAAGCAGAGTCACATACTAGAACATGTTTATCCTAATGGGTCAATGTCAGGAACAGGATGCTCAATGCGCCTGATAGTGAGGTGATGTTTTCCTTTTTGATCGTCACAGACCTCATGATGAGGTTTCTGTGACTGACTGACTGAGTCAACCAATCAATGAGGATCAATCAGTCTCCTGTTTACATGTTGTTGCCTAACCATATACAGTGGGGAGAACAAGTATTTGATACACTGCCGATT
Source organism: Thymallus thymallus (assembly GCA_023634145.1). Taxonomy (NCBI): domain Eukaryota; kingdom Metazoa; phylum Chordata; class Actinopteri; order Salmoniformes; family Salmonidae; genus Thymallus; species Thymallus thymallus. The sequence continues at coordinate 4,468,886 of CM042410.1, forward strand.
TTGCAGGTTTTCCCACTTACAAAGCATGTAGAAGTCTGTCATTTTTATCATAGGTACTCTTCAACTGTGAGTGACGGAATCTAAAACAAAAATCCAGAAAATCACATTGTATGATTTTTAAGTTATTAATTTGCCTTTTATTGCATGACATAAGTATTTGATACATCAGAAAAGCAGAACTTAATATTTGGTACAGAAACCTTTGTTTGCAATTACAGAGATCATACGTTTCCTGTAGTTCTTGACCAGGTTTGCACACACTGCAGTAGGGATTTTGGCCCACTTCTCCATCCAGATCCTTCAGGTTTCGGGGCTGTCGCTGGGCAATACGGACTTTCAGCTCCCTCCAAAGATTTTCTATTGGGTTCAGGTCTGGAGACTGGCTAGGCCACTCCAGGACCTTGAGATGCTTCTTACGGAGCCACTCCTTAGTTGCCCTGGCTGTGTGTTTCGGGTCGTTGTCATGCTGGAAGACCCAGCCACGACCCATCTTCAATGCTCTTACTGAGGGAAGGAGGTTGTTGGCCAAGATCTCGCGATACATGGCCCCATCCATCCTCCCCTCAATACGGTGCAGTCGTCCTGTCCCCTTTGCAGAAAAGCATCCCCAAAGAATGATGTTTCCACCTCCATGCTTCACAGTTGGGATGGTGTTCTTGGGGTTGTACTCATCCTTCTTCTTCCTCCAAACACGGCGAGTGGAGTTTAGACCAAAAAGCTCTATTTTTGTCTCATCAGACCACATGACCTTCTCCCATTCCTCCTCTGGATCATCCAGATGGTCATTGGCAAACTTCAGACGGGCCTGGACATGCGCTGGCTTGAGCAGGGGGACCTTGCGTGCGCTGCAGGATTTTAATCCATGACGGCGTAGTGTGTTACTAATGGTTTTCTTTGAGACTGTGGTCCCAGCTCTCTTCAGGTCATTGACCAGGTCCTGCCGTGTAGTTCTGGGCTGATCCCTCACCTTCCCCATGATCATTGATGCCCCACGAGGTGAGATCTTGCATGGTGCCCCAGACCGAGGGAGATTGACCGTCATCTTGAACTTCTTCCATTTTCTAATAATTGCGCCAACAGTTGTTGCCTTCTCACCAAGCTGCTTGCCTATTGTCCTGTAGCCCATCCCAGCCTTGTGCAGGTCTACAATTTTATCCCTGATGTCCTTACACAGCTCTCTGGTCTTGGCCATTGTGGAGAGGTTGGAGTCTGTTTGATTGAGTGTGTGGACAGGTGTCTTTTATACAGGTAACAAGTTCAAACAGTTGCAGTTAATACAGGTAATGAGTGGAGAACTGGAGGGCTTTTTAAAGAAACACTAACAGGTCTGTGAGAGCCGGAATTCTTACTGGTTGGTAGGTGATCAAATACTTATGTCATGCAATAAAATGCAAATTAATTATTTAAAAATCATACAATGTGATTTTTTGGATTTTTGTTTTAGATTCCGTCTCTCACAGTTGAAGAGTACCTATGATAAAAATTACAGACTTCTACATGCTTTGTAAGTAGGAAAACCTGCAAAATCGGCAGTGTATCAAATACTTGTTCTCCCCACTGTAGATAGACAGGGTTAGACAGGGTTAGACAGGGATAGACAGGGTTAGATGGAAAAATAAACAAGTTGAGTCAAGTTAAACACTTCCCATGATTAGGTACTTGGGACTGAGCCTGATGTTTTCCTCATTGGTTAGTTAATCCAGTTCTCTAACCAGACTGGGTGAGAGGGAAAGGAGAAGGATGGATAAACAGAAGGGGAGTTGACCAATGACCAGGTCAAGTTAAACAAACACTATCTATCTGACTCCATTACCTGAACAAGGCGTTGGTCAGGATCAGTGTTACAACACTGCCGTCATAACATTAACAGACCCTGGAGTGCTCTGATGCTCTTACCTGTCAAAGTAGGCTGTGGGAAAAGACAGGGCTCAGACCAACCTCTGTCCCAAATGGCACGCTATTCTCTATATAGTGAATAGGATGCCATTTGGGACGCAGCTTAGAGTTGAGGTGTAGAAATGTAGAATTCACACCAGGGCACTCCTCGAGAGCTGCACCCTTCTCAAAGTAGTGTCAGGTTCTTCACTGACCATATTTACACTGATCAGGTTCTTCACTGACCATATTTACACTGACCAGGTTCTTCACTGACCATATTTACACTGACCAGGTTCATCACTGACCATATTTACACTGATCAGGTTCTTCACTGACCATATTTACACTGATCAGGTTCTTCACTGACCATATTTACACTGATCAGGTTCTTCACTGACCATATTTACACTGATCAGGTTCTTCACTGACCATATTTACACTGAGCAGGTTCTTCACTGACCATATTTACACTGAGCAGGTTCTTCACTGACCATATTTACACTGAGCAGGTTCTTCACTGACCACCACACCACAGGAACCAAATATTATGAGAATAAATAACATGTACTTTACAATCTCAGGGTTGGGAATAGGATGGGAATGTCCTAGACTTTGTCAGGGTTGGGAATAGGATGGGAATGTCCTAGACTTTGTCAGGGTTGGGAATAGGATGGGAATGTCCTAGACTTTGTCAGGGTTGGGAATAGGATGGGAATGTCCTAGACTTTGTCAGGGTTGGGAATAGGATGGGAATGTCCTAGACTTTATTCTCAGGGTTGGGAATAGGATGGGAATGTCCTAGACTTTATTCTCAGGGTTGGGAATAGGATGGGAATGTCCTAGACTTTGTCAGGGTTGGGAATAGGATGGGAATGTCCTAGACTTTATTCTCAGGGTTGGGAATAGGATGGGAATGTCCTAGACTTTATTCTCAGTGTGTGTCCCAAATGCACCCTATTCCCTACATAGTGCACTACTTTGACCAGAGCTCTATGGACCCTGGTCAAAAGTAGTGCACTATGTAGAGAATAGGTTGCCATTTGGGAAGCGTCCTGTGTCTCTGATGGCCTGCGAGTGGGTGGTTGATTGTTTAGGCGCTTAGATCAAGTTCACTGTGTACCTGACTGTCTGTCCTTTGTTTTAAATTCTTAGCTGACGTGAGCCCTGGAGCCCCCATGTTAAAAGAGAACACTGTCCTGAGTCTCTCACATGTACATCAGCAGCAGAAACTAGAGACGATGGAGGCAGATTAGAGTTTCCACTGTGCTCACACATTCTTCTTGCACATTGAGATGAAAATGATGTTTCACTGAGGCTTCAGTCCTGAACCTGAAACGATTTCATTTGGGTTCAAACCCCAAAAAGATAGACTGTCTGAAAAAGTGATTGAATGTCCATGTCTTATCACACCATCTGTTTTGTCGATCCAGCTGTAGGCCAATGCCCCAATCACAAAGTAAGTTTAATTTTAAACCTATAGAATGATCACTATGATGAACACGTATTCCTGGGGTTTAAAGAATGCTGGAAGGTTCTAGACCAGAACAAGGTACCACAGAGTAGCAATATAGGTGTAGTGCAAGACAGTTGGCTGTAAGGTTGGCATATACAGTGCATTCGGAAAGTATTCAGACACCTTGACTTTTTCAAAATTTTGTTATGTTTCACCCTCATTCTAAAATGGATTAAATAAAAAAAAATGTCTGATCAATCTACACACACTACCCCATAATGACAATGCAAAAACAGGTTTTTAGAAATGTTTGCAAATGTATTCAAAATAAAAAACTGAAATACCTTATTTACATAAGTATTCAGACGCTTTGCTATGTAAATTTGGAACCACCAAGACTCTTCCTAGAGCTGGCCGCCCAGCCAAACTGAGCAATGGGGGGAGAAGGGCCTTAGTCAGGGAGGTGACCAAGAACCCGATGGTCACTCCGACAGAGCTCCAGAGTTTCTCTGTGGAGATGGAAGAACGTTCCAGAAGGACAACTGTCTCTGTAGCACTCCATCAATCAGGCACATGACGGCCCGCTTGGAGTTTCGCCAAAAGGCACCTAAAGACACTCAGACCATAAGAAACGATTCTCTGGTCTGATGAAACCAAGATTGAACTCTTTGGCCTGAATGCCTAGAGTCACGTCTGGAGGAAACCTGGCACCATCCCTACGGTGAAGCATGGTGGTGGCAGCATCATGCTGTGGGATGTTTTTCAGCGGCAGAGACTGGAAGACTAGTCAGGATCAAGGGAAAGATGAATGGAGGAAAGTAGAGTGATTCTTGTTGAAAACCTGCGCATAATCTCAGACTGGGACGAAGGTTCACCTTTCAACAGGACAACGACCCTAAGCACACAGCCAAGACAACGCAGGAGTGGCTTCGGGACAAGTCTCTGAAAGTTTATGTAAATGTCATATTTCGTTTTTATTGACTGACAATTTTCATGATTTCCATTTATAAATAATTGGGTGTTTGGATCAGCAATTTCATTTTGATCTATCAAATAACTGATGGACACAGTAATATTTCAGTAGTGAAATTAGGTTTATTGGATTAACAGAAAATGTGCAATATGTATCAAAATTAGACAGGTGCATAAATTTGGGCACCCCAACAGAAAAATCACATCAATATTTAGTAGAGCCTCCTTTTGCTAAAATAACAGCCTCTAGACGTTTCCTATAGCCTCTAATGAGTGTCTGGATGAAGGTATTTTGGACCATTCCTCCTTACAAAACATCTCCAGTTCAGTTAGGTTTGATGGTTGCCGAGCATGGACAGCCCGCTTCAAATCATCCCACAGATTCTCAATGATATTCAGGTCTGGGCAGGGCCGGAGTGGGGCCACTTTTCAGCCCTGGAGTTTCAGGCCCAAGACCGGCCCACTTTTTGTCATGGTGGAATTCCAAATTAGCATTTTTTCCAAATTGGATAAATGAAGCAACAGTTCAGCTCTTACTATTGTGTATTTTTTATTAATACCATGGGGCAACAAATAATGTAAAGGTTAAATAATAATTCACTTAAGCTGAGAAGTTAACAAAACATATTCCACTATTCCACAAGGATAGGTTGAAAAATTAACAAAAGCAGAAAGAAAGAAAGAAATTAAGCATTTGAAATGTATCTCACTCTTCCACAAAGAGGCATATTGAACTAATGTTTACAGTTCAAGTCACAGTACAGTTTACAGTTACATTGCGAATAGCACCAACAGCATCTACAGCATCAGTAGCCGCCTAAGCAGTGCACTGGTTTCAGCCACTTTATCGATAACTGTGTCGTTGCTTATAGACGTGGATTTCCTTCTCTGTGCACATTAACATGAAAGTCTCCAAGTTGTCCTGACTCAATGAGCTTCGTAGCCTATTCTTCACAAATGTTAAAGTTGAGAAGCTTCTCTCACATGCAACCTGTGTGATGCACAAAGTCAACAGAAACGTATATGCTAACCCAATTCCATGATAAGCATCTGTGAGGAGGTTATACTGTGAGAGTATTAAATGGACACAAATGGCACAGTTTTTGCAGGAGGAACAGGTCCTGCTTTCAAGTTCCATCTCTGGTTCTTCCATATATGGCACTCCACCACTATCGTCCTGACCTTCCTGTGTCACCTCACTACATGTCCTGACAGTATAACCTTCAAGAGAGGACTGTTTCAGTCTGTCCCACTGGTATGCCAGGCTAGAAAGCTCAGTTTATAATGTGCTAACAGTAGCTCTGTCATCAAACCTAAGCAGACATTTGCTGATTTCCTGGAGTGCGGAGTTAAGGAGCCCATTTATCTTAATTTCAGGAAAGTTTTTAGGGTCAAGACAAGCAAAATCTGAGGCAAGTTTTGCATTTGCTGAAAGCCTCCTATCTATGCTGCCTGCCACAGTGTCCAGAATAACATTATGGACATTCACCTCAAAGGCAGCATCAGATGAGGCTACTGGTTCATCATCTAAAAGCTCTCCTGGCATTCTTTTATTTTTTCGGACGCGCTTCTCTGGAAGTGCAGTCTGCACAACTAGTTCATAGTTGTCCATCTCTTCCAGCTTTTCATTGGCCCAACTCACAAACTTATCAGCTGCCACTTTCACTCCCTCAAAGTCCCTGACATATTTTTTGAGGTTATCCTTTGTCCCCTCAACCAGACGCTGAGCTGACAAAATATCCATTCCGTGTGTCTGTAGGTACTTGGAGGGGGGGATGTATGTTGGAAAATGCGAAGGAAAGTTTGAGCAATGAGGATAATCTCATATTTCAGAAGATTTTCAATTAATCCTTTTGCTTTGACCCTCACTGTTGACTTCATACTTCCATCTTCCTCAACAGAGGCTAGGGTCAGCAGCAGGTCAACAAACAATGCATCCTGGGGATTACCAAAACTCCCAAAGACCTTAGTGAGAACTTGATCCTTAGCCCACCACCTGGTTTCCCCTATTGGGCTCAGTCTCCTGTGACGTTTGTCCTCACTTGTCTCTTCCCAAGTCTGCATACGTTTATAAGACTCCCTGAGGAAAACTGCCACATCATTAAGTAGTGAGAAGAGAGATGCACTCTCTATGAGACTGCCTGTTGTGTCTGCCAGTACCAGATTTAAAACATGTGCATAACACCAGACATGAATTTGTGTTGGAGACTGTTCAGACAGGAATGCAGAGAACCCTTTATACGGTCCCTGCATATTTGCTGCACCATCAGTGGAGTTGCCCACACACATGCCAATGTCAATGCCCAGTTTGTCTAATGTGTTCTTTAGTAGCTGTGTCAGATATTTACCTGTGGATTTTTCACAGTTCACCACAGCAACCAACCGCTCATGAACTACATCTGTGACATATCTGACAATGATAGCACACTGGTCCTTTGATGTGACATCTTGAGTTGTATCAATCTGAACTGAAAACAGTCCCGCCTCTCTAACCTCATCTGAAACTGTGCCCTTTATGACCTGGCTGAGAGCATCCACAACATTCCCAACAATGTCCTTTGATAGCAGAGTCACAAGAGATCCTCTACCTTTTTCACCAGTGTCATGATGCTTCTTGCTTTGCTCAATACAACTGCTAATGTGCTGTTGAAGGCACAGATCATAACGAATCATAAGTATTACCAACTCTAGAAAGTTGCCATGATTGACTGCAGTATCTTCTAGTGTATAAGCAGCCTCTGCTTTATCCCCTCTGTAACTAAGTCCACATTTGCCAATTACTTTTATCACATCTATTATGCGTTCCATCACCTGACGCTTCTTCTTCACCTGCTCATGATGTAAAGACATTTGTTTGTCTGCCAGAAGGCTTTTTATATCTGCCCTTTTAGCCAACAGAAAGTAAGCATCAGCACTATCTCTGTGGATCTTACTTTTCTCATGCTCTTCTATCCGCTGATTAACATGTTTTCATACCTCCCTTTATGAAAGGACTATCACTTGCAGCAGGTGCAAATGCCAAACACACAGAACAATACAGCGACTGTGTTTTTTCACTGTATGTCAACCACTTGCGGTTGGTGCCATGCTTGCGTTGAAAAACTTTAGCTAGTAGGTGATGTTTTGTGGGCTGCTGAGGATGGTAATTGAAAAATGTGTCTAGATCCTGTGCTTGAGGGTGAGCAAAATAATCAAAATGATAGGCTTCCTCATCTACACTTGCATCTGCCTGTGCCTCTGGGATCTCTTGCAGATCTGGGATCTGCCTGTGCCTCTGTCTCACTGGATGCTGTCTCTATATCTGCTCTTTCAGCATCTGACTCACCTGTATTGCATAACAAAAAGGGCAGAAGGGCATATACCAGGGGTGTCAGACTCAGATTAGGCAGTAGGCCGGGTTTGTTGGAATGAGACCTCATGGGGCCGTCATTGCCAATTTTTTTCATATTTTAATTAATATTTCCAAATTTATTCAAAAAAATTATGCTTTTTAAATCAAAAAACGTGATACCTACTCTCAGATAAATGAGGCCTATGATTAATCAGATGCAAATAGAAATATAAAACCAGTCCTAATTGAAAGAAAACAAGTTGACAAAAAGATTTAATCCAATATTGGGTGATTATATAGTATAACAAGTGATTTATAAGCTATTTTTTGTAGGCCGGTAATTTTTGACCGGGAACACAAAAGGTGTTATAGGGTTTTGAACACAACCTGAGGGTTAAATAACTTTAATTCAAATTGTTTACTCTGGTATCCTCTCTACCTGTCCCTGTAGTCATCATGGCCTCCTCATTTTCAGCGGGGGACTGGCTTATCTGCTGCTCAGAAGCTAAAAAATAATAATTAAGAGGTCATTTTACTGCATACACAGATGAAGCTTGAGTTTTGTTATCAATATTAAATTGCATAATATTTGCAAAGTCTATGAATCGCCATGTATTGGGTGATTATAAAAAGGCTATTTTAATTACATTTTATATTTTGCTTGTGAATAGGTTGACAACGCTACAACGGTATTAGCCGAATAATTAAGTTGCAGCGTTGCTAATGCTAATCATTACTAGGTCTCTCTCTACCTGTTGACACTTGTGTTTGTCCTCTTGAAAATAAATCTGTAAGCTTGGCACATCTGGCAGCTTCCTCCTCCAATGCCTTTCTTTTTTTCAACCTGGCTTTTTCAGCCCCTCCTGGTCTCTTCCTCCCATCCATCATCCCTGACGCGTACCGTAGGGCCGGCCCAGAGAAAACGTTTTGGAAAAGACGGGCTATGGACCCAACCAACTCTATGGGAGGGGAGGGGAGAACTCCCTCATATGGTACAACCCATGCAGAAGCTGCGCGCTGCGGTGTCAGAATGCGGAACGTGTGTAGCCTAATGTAACTTAACGTGACAAATGTAAAAAAAATATTTTTTTCGACCGGCCCAAAAGTGAGCAGTGTTTTGGGTCGTTGTCTTGTTGAAATATCCAGCCCCGGCTTAACTTCAACTTTGTGACTGATTCTTCAACATTATTCCCAAGAATCTGCTGATATTGAGTGGAATCCATGCGACCCTCAACTTTAACAAGATTCCCAGTACCGGCACTGGCCACACAGCCCCACAGCATGATGGAACCCCCACCAAATTTTACTGTGGGTAGCAAGTGTTTTTCTTGGAACGCTATGTTCTTTTGCCGCCATGCATAACGCCCCTTGTTATGACCAAATAACTCAATCTTTGTTTCATCAGTCCACAGCACCTTATTCCAAAATGAAGCTGGCTTGTCCAAATGTGCGTTTGCATACCTCAAGCGACTCTGTTTGTGGCGTGTGTGCAGAAAAGGCTTCTTCCGCATCACTCTCCCGTACAGCTTCTCCTTGTGCAAAGTGCACTGAATTGTTGAACGATGCACAGTGACACCATCTGCAGCAAGATGATGTTGTAGGTCTTTGGAGGTAGACTGTTTTTGACTGTTCTCACCATCCTTTGCCTCTCTGATATTTTACTTGGCCTGCCACTTCACAACTGTGCCTGTGGTCTTCCATTTCCTCACTATGTTCCTCACAGTGGACACTGACAGCTTACATCTCTGCGATAGCTTTTTGTAGCCTTCCCCTAAACCATAATGTTGAACAATCTTTGTTTTCAGGTCATTTGAGAGTTGTTTTGAGGCCCCCATGTTGCCACTCTTCAGAGGAGAGTCAAAGAGAACAACAACTTGCAATTGGCCACCTTAAATACCTTTTCTCATGATTGGCTGCACTTGTCTATGAAGTTCAAGGCTTAATGAGCTCACCAAACCAATTGTGTGTTCCAATTAATCAGTGCTAAGTAGTTACAGGTATTCAAATCAACAGAATGACAAGGGTGCCCAAATTTTTGCATAGCCTGTTTTTCACATCTGATTTAATTTCTTTGTCTGGACAATACCCCAGTACTCAGCTTTTATTAGAAAATGATTGGCATGCCAATGTGATCATTTTCTGTGACGACAGAGTAAATTATTATGCAGCCTCAGAGGGGTGGCCAAAATTATTCATATATATATATACATACAGTGGGGAGAACGAGTATTTGATACACTGCAGATTTTGCAGGTTTTCCTACTTACAAAGCATGTAGAGGTCTGTAATTTTTAACATAGGTACACCTCAACTGTGAGAGACGGATTTTATTGCATGACAGAAGTATTTGATCACCTACCAACCAGTAAGAATTCCGGCTCTCACAGACCTGCTAGTTTTTCTTTAAGAAGCCCTCCTGTTCTCCACTCATTACCTGTATTAACTGCACCTGTTTGAACTCGTTACCTGTATAAAAGACACCTGTCCACACACTCAATCAAACAGACTCCACCCTCTCCACAATGGCCAAGGCCAGAGAGCTGTGTAAGGACATCAGGGATAAAATTGTAGACCTGCACAAGGCTGGGATGGGCTACAGGACAATAGGCAAGCAGCTTGGTGAGAAGGCAACAACTGTTGGCGCAATTATTAGAAAATGGAAGAAGTTCAAGATGACGGTCAATCTCCCTCGTTCTGGGGCACCATGCAAGATCTCACCTCGTGGGGCATCAATGATCATGAGGAAGGTGAGGGATCAGCCCAGAACTACACGGCAGGACCTGGTCAATGACCTGAAGAGAGCTGGGACCACAGTCTCAAAGAAAACCATTAGTAACACACTACGCCGTCATGGATTAAAATCCTGCAGCGCACGCAAGGCCGCATTGCTCAAGCCAGCGCATGTCCAGGCCCGTCTGAAGTTTGCCAATGACCATCTGGATGATCCAGAGGAGGAATGGGAGAAGGTCATGTGGTCTGATGAGACAAAAATAGAGCTTTTTGGTCTAAACTCCACTCGCCGTGTTTGGAGGAAGAAGAAGGATGAGTACAACCCCAAGAACACCATTCCAACTGTGAAGCATGGAGGTGGAAACATCATTCTTTGGGGATGCTTTTCTGCAAAGGGGACAGGACGACTGCACCGTATTGAGGGGAGGATGGATGGGGCCATGTATCGCGAGATCTTGTCCAACAACCTCCTTCCCTCAGTAAGAGCATTGAAGATGGGTCGTGGCTGGGTCTTCCAGCATGACAACGACCCAAAACACACAGCCCGGGGCAACTAAGGAGTGGCTCCGTAAGAAGCATCTCAAGGTCCTGGAGTGGCCTAGCCAGTCTCCAGACCTGAACCCAATAGAAAATCTTTGGAGGGAGCTGAAAGTCTGTATTGCCCAGCGAAAGCCCCGAAACCTGAAGGATCTGTATTTAGGAGTGGGCCAAAATCCCTGCTGCAGTGTGTGCAAACCTGGTCAAGAACTACAGGAAACGTATGATCTCTGTAATTGCAAACAAAGGTTTCTGTACCAAATATTAAGTTCTGCTTTTCTGATGTATCAAATACTTATGTCATGCAATAAAATGCAAATTAATTACTTAAATCATACAATGTGATTTTCTGAATTTTTGTTTTAGATTCCGTCTCTCACAGTTGAAGAGTACCTATGATAAAAATTACAGACTTCTACATGCTTTGTAAGTGGGAAAACCTGCAAAATCGGCAGTGTATCAAATACTTGTTCTCCCCACTGTAGATATTCTCCAAAGAAAGCCAAAACCTCACCTTTACTTTCTTAAATATTCAGGTTTGAGGTTTATTAACATTTTGAATTGACCGAGAGCACTGTAGTTGTTCAATAATAAAATTAATCCTCAAACATACAACTTGCCTAATAATTGTGCACACAGTGTATATATACATACACAGTTGAAGTCGGATGTTTACATCCACTTAGGTTGAAGTCATTAAAACTCATTTTTCAACCACTCCACAGATTTCATGTTAACAAACTATAGTTTTGGCAAGTCGGTTAGGACATCTACTTTGTGCATTATACAAGTAATTCTTCCAACAATTGTTTACAGACAGATTATTTCACTTATAATTCACTATATCATAATTCCAGTGGGTCAGAAGTTTACATACACTAAGTTGATTGTGCCTTTAAACAGCAGTTTTTGCTTTATCATTGAGGGAAAAACATTTTTGTAGAATAAGGCTGTAGTGTACAGTCGTGGCCAAAAGTTTTGAGAATGACAAGTATTGGTCTCCACAAAGTTTGCTGCTTCAGTGTTCTTAGATCTTTATGTCAGTAGTTACTATGGTACACTGAAGTATAATTACAAGTATTCCATAAGTGTCAAAGGCTTTCATTGACAATGACATTCAGTTTATGCAAAGAGTCAATATTTGCAGTGTTGACCCTTCTTCTTCAAGACCTCTGCAATCCGCCCTGGCATGCTGTCAATTAACTTCTGGGCCACATCCTGACTGATGGCAGGCCATTCTTGCATAATCAATGCTTGGAGTTTGTCAGAAGTTGTGGGTTTTTGTTTGTCTACTCGCCTCTTGAGGATCGACCACAAGTTCTCAATGGGATTAAGGTCTGGGGAGTTTCCTGGCCATGGACCCAAAATGTTGATGTTTGTGAGTGAGCCCACTCTCTTGGCTGAGAAGCAACCCCACACATGAATGGTCTGAGGATGCTTTACTGTTGGCATGACACAGGACTGATGGTAGCGCTCACCTTGTCTTCTCCAGACAAGGTGTTTTCCGGATGGCCCAAACAATCGGAAAGGGAATTCATCAGAGAAAATGTCTCTACCCCAGTCCTCAGCAGTCCAATCCCTGTACCTTTTGCAGAATATCAGTCTGTCCCTGATGTTTTTCCTGGAGAGAAGTGGCTTCTTTGCTGCCCTTCTTGACACCAGGCCATCCGCTGTGCATGCAGATGCACTCACACCTGCCTGCTGCCATTCCTGAGCAAGCTCTGCACTGGTGGTGCCCCGATCCTGCAGCTGAATCAACTTTAGGAGACGGTCCTGGCGCTTGCTGGACTTTCTTGGGCGCCCTGATGCCTTCTTCACAACAATTGAACCTCTCTCCTTGAAGTTCTTGATGATTCGATAAATGGTTAATTTAGGTGCAATCTTACCAGCAGCAATATCCTTGCCTGTGAAGCCCTTTTTGTGCAAAGCAATGATGACGGCACGTGTTTACTTGCAGGTAACCAAGCACCACCCTCCTTTTAAAGCTTCCAGTCTGTTATTCTGACTCAATCAGCATGACAGAGTGATCTCCAGCCTTGTCCTCGTCAACACTCTCACCTGTGTTAACGAGACAATCACTGACATGATGGCAGCTGGTCCTTTTGTGGCAGGGCTGAAATGCAGTGGAAATGTTTTTTGGGGATTAAGTTCATTTTCATGGCAAAGAGGGACTTTGCAATTAATTGCAGTTAATCTGATCACTCTTCATGACATTCTGGAGTATATGCAAATTGCCATCATCAACACTGAGGCAGCAAACTTTGTGGAGACCAATACTTGTGTCATTCTCAAAACCTTTAGCCACGACTGTAGAATAAGGTTGTAGTGTAGAATTAGGCTGTAGTGTAACAATATGTGGAAAAAGTCAAGGGGTCTGAATACTTTCTGTATGTACTGTAGATTCTAACACTCTAGCGTTAGGATGGCAGCGGGGGGTTTATGGGTGTTATGTGTCTAGTATTAAGCTCATCTACACATCCTAAAGCTTAAGGACTTAGTTATTTCAGTCAGCCGGGTATTTGTTGCTTCGTTATCTGGCTCATCTCCAGTCCTTTCCACTCTATAGGCCACAGATGTTTGTTATATTCGGCTGTTTTCTGTCAGATGAAGGACTTGATCCAGACAGAGGATAGTGTTATTACTCTGTTATTTGGCTCCACCACTTATTATCTACATACAGCTAAATATCACTGGCATCTACAGGCCCTTTTATACAGCGTGTTTGAGCCAGTAAGCTATGAACACAGTAAGATGAATCCATGGTGGGCTATGCTGTGGAATTAGCCTCTTAAACCGAGGGTGACACTGATTTCAAGTCGCAGGCAGGGCTACCTCAATCACGCCAGTCCGACTCACCTCCGCTTCAATTGGAAAAGAGAGCATTTCCTTGAGTGACTACTGTTTTGCTAATACCTTACTTTGAAGAGAGTGTTGTCTCCTTGACCTCTACCCCCTCCTAGAGTTCCTGCTCCTGGAGAACGTGGTTCACCACTTCAGATACCCGTGCATCCTGGACCTGAAGATGGGCACGCGACAGCACGGGGACGATGCCTCGGAGGAGAAGGCTGCCAGGCAAATGAAGAAGTGTGAACAGAGCACATCCGCCACCCTGGGGGTACGTGTCTGTGGGATGCAGGTGAGCCCTGGGTTTTCTGTCTTTTTCAACTTTATTTCACCTGAAAGTTTAAAGCTGTCTTTTGCAAGGGAGACCTAGCCAAGACAACAGCAAGCATACCAGCATAGGCTACCACTTAGAATGCATGCCCAATACACTGCTTCATTCTACATTGTATGCTAGTTTGGGTTTCAGTAGGATGGATTACACAGTAGCTACTGCGCCATAGATCTTTACTTTTCATATTGATCCTACTAACACCTGGGCTGACACAGATCCCACAGCGGTAAGCCGAGCAGGACAGAAGGGATACTGAATATTCTATCAAATTAGAAATAAGAGACAACTGGGAAATACTAGATAATTTATTGTCCATTCGGTTGGAACTGAAATGTACCTTCGCCTTGATTCCAACACCCCCAGACACACACGTTGAGAGGCACACCATGAATTAGAGGGATGGACGGCGTGATTGTCTGTTTACAATGTAGTGCCTGTATCACTAGCAGGGACAATAGCCCCAGCATTGATCCCAACGTCCAGCTTCAGAAGGCCTCCTCTCCTCCATTTGCATGGTTTTGTTCACTCTCTCACATAAATCAGAATGACTCACCACTTTCTGTTGTTTTTCTGTCTCTCCTCTGTGTTCTGTTTTAATGGTACAGGTCTAACCTCTGTACTCTCTGCCTGCATCCCAGTGACACCCTATTCCCTACATTGTGCACTACTACTATTGGCCAGAACCCTATGTACCCTGGTCAAAAGTAGTGCACTATGTAGGGAATAGGGTGTAATTTGGGACGGAGCCTCTGTGTTGTGTAGTACCAGGTGTAACCTGTGTTCTCCATGTTTATATGGTCCAGGTGTAACCTCTGTTCTCTCTGTGGTTCTATGGTCCAGGTGTACCAGATGGATACGGGCCACTATCTGTGCAGGAACAAGTACTACGGCCGCAGCCTGTCCATTGAGGGCTTCCGCCACGCCCTCTACCAGTACATGCACAACGGGGCGTCGCTCAGGAAGGACCTGTTTGAGCCCATGCTGTGTAAGCTACGCAGTCTGAAGGTCGTATTGGAGAGACAGACCACCTACCGTTTCTACTCGTCCTCCCTACTAATCATCTATGAAGGGAAGGAGCCTGAGCTGGCCCACAACTTGCAGAAAGCACCACAAGAGACCTGGCAGCAGAAAGCATCACCACCACAGGCCCTGGCAGAGCCCTGGGCAAACCAAAAACCACCAACACCACAGTCAGCAGCTGAGGTGCCCTCAGAGAAGGAGATGGCGGTTAACCCAGGGGTAGGAATCCAAGGTGTCCAAGGACCGGGGTTAGGAGTGAGGCTCCAAGGTGTCCAAGGGCCAGGGTTAGGAGTGGGGCTCCAAGGCGGAGTCCTCCAAGGTGTCCAAGGACTAGGGTTAGGAGTGGAGCTCCAAGGTGGAGTCCTCCAAGGTGTCCAAGGACCAGGGTTAGGAGCTGGGCTCCAAGGCGGAGTCCTCCAAGGGGCCCATGGACTGACAGAAGCCCCTCTCCAGCTGCCCCATGCTCTACCACCTCCACCAGACTGCCCCCCCACGCCCGTCCCAACCCCCACCCCTCCACAGCCACAGCAGCCTCTCCAGCCCTCTCCACCCCCGCCCTCAGACCCGCTACCACGCCCCTCCAGCCCTAGCATCAGTGTGGACGTCCGCATGATAGACTTTGCCCACAGCACCTTCAAAGGTTTCCGTGACGACCAGACAGTGCACGACGGGCCGGATCGGGGTTACGTGTTTGGACTGGAGAGCCTCATCAAGATCCTTGAGGGCCTCAGAGAGGAGAACCTGTAGCAGCTGAAACCTGGGACTGACGAGTTGGCTGGGTCTCAAATGAATGGTACCCCCGTTCCCTATATAGTGCACTACTTTTGACCAGGGCCCATAGGGTGTTAATGTGTCTTCTTCCTCTTGGAAAAATATGTTTAAATATAAAACCCATGGTGCGTCCAAAAAAGGCACCTATTCCTATAAGGATCTGTTCAAAGGTAGTGTACTATGTAGGGAATAGGGTGCTATTTGGGACCTACAGAGGATCATGGTTCAGGAGAAGAGAAGCTGTAACCTGTAACTGACACGTCTTCATCCTCCCTCTTCAGAGCTACTACCCACTACCCTATCCTCAATGGTTCTATTTAGGAGAAAACAGAAAACAAACTGAAAGAAACAGTGAGAGATGTTTTGGAGAAAGAAAAGCACATTATTAATCTGATGGAGCAGTGATCTGTAATAACACGGACCTGGTGGAGCAGTGATCTGTAATAAGGACTTGATGGAGCAGTGATCTGTAATATGGACCTGATGGAGCAGTGATCTGTAATATGGACCTGATGGAGCAGTGATCTGTAATAATACGGACCTGATGGAGCAGTGATCTGTAATAATACGGACCTGATGGAGCAGTGATCTGTAATAATACAGACCTGATGGAGCAGTGATCTGTAATAATACAGACCTGATGGAGCAGTGATCTGTAATAATACAGACCTGATGGAGCAGTGATCTGTAATAATACAGACCTGATGGAGCAGTGATCTGTAATAATACAGACCTGATGGAGCAGTGATCTGTAATAATACAGACCTGATGGAGCAGTGATCTGTAATAATACGGACCTGATGGAGCAGTGATCTGTAATAATATGGACCTGATGGAGCAGTGATCTGTAATAATACGGACCTGATGGAGCAGTGATCTGTAATAATATGGACCTGATGGAGCAGTGATATGTAATAATACGGACCTGATGGAGCAGTGATATGTAATAATACGGACCTGATGGAGCAGTGATCTGTAATAATTTGGACCTGATGGAGCAGTGATCTGTAATAATACGGACCTGATGGAGCAGTGATCTGTAATAATAAGGATCTGATGGAGCAGTGATCTGTAATAATAAGGACCTGATGGAACAGTGATGGAATGGATGGAAGGCTGCGGTATGTACAGTTGAAGTCGGAAGTTTACATACACCTTAGCCAAATACATTTAAACTCAGTTTTTCACAATTCCTGACATTTAATCATAGTAAAAATTCCCTGTCTTAGGTCAGTTAGGATCACCACTTTTTTTTTTTTAAGAATGAAATGTCAGAATAATAGTAGAGAGAATTATTTATTTCTGCTTTTATTTCTTTCATCACATTCCCAGTGGTTCCGAAGTTTACATACACTCAATTAGTATTTGGTAGCATTGCCTTTAAATTGTTTAACTTGGGTCAAACGTTTCAGGTAGCTTTCCACAATAAATTGGGTGAATTTTGGCCCATTCCTCCTGACAGAACTGGTGTAACATAGTCAGGTTTGTAGGCCTCCTTGCTCGCACACGCTTTTTCAGTTCTGCCCACAACTTTTCTATAGGATTGAGGTCAGGGCTTTGTGATGGCCACTCCAATACCTTGACTTTGTTGTCCTTAAGCCATTTTGCCACAACTTTGGAAGTGTGCTTGGGGTCATTGTCCATTTGGAAGACCCATTTACGACCAAGCTTTAACTTCCTGACTGATGTCTTGAGATGTTGCTTCAATATATCCACATAATTTTCCTTCCTCATGATGCCATCTATTTTGTGAAGTGCACCAGTCCCTCCTGCAGCAAAGCACCCCCACAACATGATGCTGCCACCCCTGTGCTTCACGGTTGGGATTGTGTTCTTCGGCTTGCAAGCCTCCCCCTTTTTCCTCCAAACATAACGATGGTCATTATGGCCAAACAGTTCTATTTTTGTTTCATCAGACCAGAGGACATTTCTCCAAAAAGTACGATCTTTGTCCCCATGTGCAGTTGCAAACCGTAGTCTGGCTTTTTTTATGGCGGTTTTGGAGCAGTGGCTTCTTCCTTACTGAGCGACCTTTCAGGTTATGTCGTTATATGACTCGTTTTACTGTGGATATACAGTCGTGAAAAAGTAAGTACACCCCCTGGAAAGTTCTCTTTTATTTTTGTTATTTTCTTACATATTTGGACAGATGGCTATGTAATCTTCACTTCAACACTATTGACAGTTAAAGGTTACCCAATTTAACAAATAAAATAAAAACGTTGAAAATGTTATGCAATTAAAATACACAAAAATGCCTTTTCCTTATGGGGAAAAAGTTAGTACACCCCTACCTTTACCATCACATACAGTTAGTACACCGCTACCTTTACCATCACATACAGTTAGTACACCCCTACCTTTACCATCACATACAGTTAGTACACCCCTACCTTTACCATCACATAAAATGGCTAAAATTACAATTAGGTACCAAAACAAGTGCAAATGATTAGAAAACAGAGAGAAACTTCTTTTTTTTGTGATTTATTAAATTAGGTAACCTTTATCTGTCAATAGTGTTGAAGTGAAGATTACATATCCATCTGTCCAAATATGTAAAAAAAAAAAATAGAGAACTTTCCAGGGGGTGTACTTACTTTTTCACGACTGTATATACTTTTGTACCTGTTTCCTCCAGCATCTTCACAAGGTCCTTTGCTGTTGTTCTGGGATTGATTTGCACTTTTCACACCAAAGTACGTTAATCTCTAGGAGACAGAACGCGTCTCCTTCCTGAGCGGTATGACAGCTGCGTGGTCCCATGGTGTTTATACTTGCGTACTATTGTTTGTACAGATGAACGTGGTACCTTCAGGCGTTTGGAAATTGCTCCCATGGATGAACCAGACTTGTGGAGGTCTACAATTTTTTTTCTCATCCACATGTACATCTCCAATTGACTCCAAATGATGTCAATTAGCCTATCAGAAGCTTCTAACGCCATTACATTTTCTGGAATTTTCCAAGCTGGCACAGTCTACTTAGTGTATGTAAACTTCTGACCCACTGGAATTGTGATACAGTGAATTATTAGTGAAATAATCTGTCTGTAAACAATTTTTGGAAGAATTACTTGTGTCCTGCACAAAGTAGATGTCTTAACCGACTTGCCAAAACTATAGTTTGTTAACATGAAATCTGTGGAGTGGTTGAAAAATGAGTTTTAATGACTTAAACCTAAGTGTATGTAAACTTCCGACTTCAACTGTATATGCTACTGTCTGACAGTAAAAGTGAAAGGTTGTGACCTTAGACTGTAAAGGTCACTCCTTTCTCACTGTTGTGCTCCTAGATTGGAGACACATGAGAAACTTAAAGGGAGCATCTATAGCCATGTGTGTATTTTATCAATCCTCCTGGACAGAGATGGCTGCCATTCCTCTGAGGGAAACATAAAAAGGGCAATGTCTGCTTTGTGGGTTTGTCGCCACCGAGTGGCCAACTGAAGTATTGCATTGAAAAAAGGCACAGGATGAGGTCAGGGTTTGGTTTTGAAGGTAGCGCAGCCACTGCTCAGGGCAAGTTCAGGTCCTGTCTCGGTCCCAAATGTAACCCTATTCCCTTTATAGTGCACTACTTTTTTTTACCAGGGCCCATAGGGAAACCCATAGGGCTCTGGTCAAAAGTATTGCACTATATAGGGGATGGGTGCCATTTGGGGACCGGTACAGAGACTGTCTCCGCTGTGGGACCGGTACAGAGACTGTCTCTGCTGTGGGACCGGTACAGAGACTGTCTCTGCTGTGGGACCGGTACAGAGACTGTCTCTGCTGTGGGACCGGTACAGAGACTGTCTCCGCTGTGGGACCGGTACAGAGACTGTCTCCGCTGTGGGACCGGTACAGAGACTGTCTCCGCTGTGGGACCGGTACAGAGACTGTCTCCGCTGTGGGACCGGTACAGAGACTGTCTCCGCTGTGGGACCGGTACAGAGATTGAAGTATGTATACGTCTGTATGTGTGTGTTAAGGGACAGTGGGGACAGTGGGTGGATGGGTGGTATACAGCTGTAGTCCTAGTCTCCATACAACAGTATTCCTATCAGGGGTTTAATAGATTAGCAGCTTTGCTTACAGGCTGATGTTTGTCATGAAAGCTTTGTTGTAAAGTAAGCAAGGGTTAATAAATACTTGGCCCTACTTCTTGATAAGAGGTTAAAACATCAATAAAACCCAGGGTACCTCCGAAACTGCACCCTATTATCTAGTAGTGCACTACTTAGGGACTAGACCCCAGCCTTCAATTGAAATACAACACAGCTCTGTCTGTCTCCACATGGTCATATCATTTATTAACAGGTCACAGTTTTATTATGTTTATTTTTATAGTTAGTATTTCGCATATTCCGTTCTAATAGAGCCACCGACCGTTTCATTTGAAGGTTTCCAACTCATTTTCGAACGTTGCCTTGGGCACGGCCTAACAACGGAAGTGATTGATTCGACTTCCGCTTTACTTCCCTACTGCTGTGCGACAGTGTCAAACTTGCCAGAGTAATTTATTAGAGTCAAAGAGAATAAAAGTCAAGTAAACAAGTGTAAGTGTATAAGTGTAATGTTATATTATTTAATTCAAGTTTGCTAACATTCGGTTGTGATAATAACGTTAGCTAGACCTGCTAGTAGGCTAGTTCTGTTGTGATAATAACGTTAGCTAGACCTACTAGTAGGCTAGTTCTGTCGTGATAATAACGTTATCTAGACCTACTAGTAGGCTAGTTCGGTTGTGATAATAACGTTAGCTAGACCTGCTAGTAGGCTAGTTCGGTTGTGATAATAACGTTAGCTAGACCTGCTAGTAGGCTAGTTCTGTTGTGATAATAACGTTAGCTAGACCTACTAGTAGGCTAGTTCTGTCGTGATAATAACGTTAGCTAGACCTGCTAGTAGGCTAGTTCGGTTGTGATAATAACGTTAGCTAGACCTGCTAGTAGGCTAGTTCGGTTGTGATAATAACATTAGCTAGACCTGCTAGTAGGCTAGTTCTGTTGTGATAATAACGCTAGCTAGACCTACTAGTAGGCTAGTTCTGTCGTGATAATAACGTTAGCTAGACCTGCTAGTAGGCTAGTTCGGTTGTGATAATAACGTTAGCTAGACCTGCTAGTAGGCTAGTTCTGTTGTGATAATAACGTTAGCTAGACCTGCTAGTAGGCTAGTTCTGTTGTGATAATAACGCTAGCTAGACCTACTAATAGGCTAGTTCTGTTGTGATAATAACGTTATCTAGACCTACTAGTAGGCTAGTTCGGTTGTGATAATAACGCTAGCTAGACCTACTAGTAGGCTAGTTCTGTTGTGATAATAACGTTATCTAGACCTACTAGTAGGCTAGTTCTGTTGTGATAATAACGTTATCTAGACCTACTAGTAGGCTAGTTCGGTTGTGATAATAACGCTAGCTAGACCTACTAGTAGGCTAGTTCTGTTGTGATAATAACGTTATCTAGACCTACTAGTAGGCTAGTTCTGTTGTGATAATAACGTTATCTAGACCTGCTAGTAGGATCGTTCTGTTGTGGCAGAGTCAAGGCCCGGGCCATCCACCAAGCCAATAACTATAATTATAAATTATAGGCTACATAACTATAAAACGTTGGTGAGCATCCACACTAGAGGGACGTTTGTTTATCATTCTACAGTCCTACACCTGTCAATCAACTGATCAACACATCCTTCTGAACGCTGCTATTAATAAAGTGGTACAAGACCATTCAGTGCTTTCAGGGTGTGTTTATTGTCATGGTGACAACTGCAAATAATAGGCTACTTCAATGTAAATGTCCGCCTAATGAAAAACATTATAGTAACTCGTATTTAAATTGAACAATTCAACAACAAACACTGTTTAGCCTGCATATCTTCTACAGCATGTCATTGCCTCATTGCTCAAGTGGTTTCCATTTTTGTAATGGTTGTCAATTCCTTTGGGTTTTCTTTTTTCACTGTGCTCATATCTGTCTGTCCTGTACAACCATTTATAATGCATCAGTGCAACGATGTAATCACACGGCCAAAAGTCTCTCCTCATCTTTCCCCAATATTCATTTTCTATGCTCTAGGCCTGTTTTACATTCAGCAATTAGCAAGAGCAAACCTGATCTTTCCCCCGAATAGGCTGTTAGGCTTAGGCTTAGCTTAGGCTTAGTATAAAAAAATATAAAAATAAATGTTTGTAGCTTATAGATTTTCCTGGCATTTCACGAGAAGAGAAATGGCCTATTGCGAAAAGGCTTGCGTAGCCTATAGCGCGCTGGAAGAGAGAGGTTAGTGAAGTGTAGCCAAAGTAAGAAGCAAAATATTAACTAAATATTAACCCGCCAAAGTGCAAGAAAAATAAGTTAACAGATGATGATATGGCAGATCCGTAGTGCGTTCCTCTGTGGTCCCTGGGCATGCAAAGCTTCACTATTGATCAGTTTTACATTTTTTGACAATAACATATTCTACCTGTGCTACAACAACACAGTGCAATGAGGAATGTATTATTGTTGTCAAGTGAATGCACCATTTTTGTCCATAGGCTGTAGTGATGTAGGCTAATTTGAATAACCGCTCACACTCCTGTTTTGTTTCCTACCGAAATAACGTCACAGTTTACAGCCTAGGCCTGATTATGCAACCGTTTGGGTCTATTCTCGACAGTTGAGAAGGGCCAGAAAGGTACATTAGCAGGCCACTCATATGGTGTCAGGATCAAGCCCGGTGTTGAGATGGTCCTACTATAGGCAAATATGGGCTTCTCCTTTCCAACTCCCCGCCCGTTAATGCTGTAGGCTAGTTTACATTAAGCAAGCAAGTGCAAGAGTGCATCTCTCCTCCAATAGGCTCAGTAGGCTAAAGAAAAGTGACCGACAAGCTTTAGTAGCTTTAGCAGAACAATAAAGACAGACATGATGTAGATATAGCCTAAGTTAGAAGCGTATGCACATTAGCCCATAATTCATAAGCTCCAATGTTATGCTTAATACGGCAGTGAATATTATCCAGTTAATTTACACAGCGAAAGAAAAAAAAAGTTTATCGGATAACAAAATCATAGGTAGCCTACACTATGTGCGCTGCCGTGTGCACACCTCGAAAAGCTACCCTATTGTTTCAGTTTTTTAGGGACAGTAAATGTATCCTACCTAGGCTAAAACAACACAACGCAATGAAGAATGTTATTGTTTTCAAGTGAGTACAAAACTAGTCTAGGCTGTAAACTGCACTGAATAGCCTGTCATATGAATAACCACTCAAAAGCCATTTATATTCATTTCGAAATAACTGCATCAAGCCTGCTTGATTGGGAAACCACTTGGAACAGTTATGGGTTTGTTCTCGGCAGTTTAGTCTACAAGGTCCAGGCATATTAGCAGGACAGTAATATGGTGTGTTTTGTCATGATGTATCAGCTAACAGTAACATGCTAATTTCTAGTGGCGTGTGTATGAATTATGATAATACGGAGGAAGTTGTATCCATAGTTGAAGCGTTTGGCTTTCGTGTTTTAAAATCGTTCGAAAATGAGGTGGATATAATATTATTATTATTATTATTATTTCAATATTTTCTTTGCCTATTTTTCTTGATCACCCTCCCTCTACCAGTCTGGTAGTTAGGCCCGTCCCAGCCCAGGTATACCATTGGGACACTGTATAACACGTATCTTTTAGTCCAGACTCATTGATGCCCCTCCCTGTTTTACAAACTAAGCCTTTCTCTCATTTCATGATCCTTAAAATATTAAATATATCTTTACTTTTTAATTTGCACTGTAGAATGTGTATTGAAAGCCTCAAAAGCATAATTTTCTTTTTATACTACAAGTTTTTTTCTGGGGCTGTTAAGTGACGTCAAGGGGCAGACGAGACCTGGGTTCAAATAGTATTCTAAATCATTTCAAATACTTTTATCGGGTTTGATTGGAAAAATAAATAAAACCCAGGTTATGTCCGAAATTGCACCCTATTCCCAGGCAAAATGTAACAAATAGAATAGTCTCAACAGCAAATCCCGCCTCTAACCTGGCATTCCAGGCAAGCAGGCAAACGCTTAAAGTACAGTATTTGAAAGATTTTAGTATTTGAACCCAGGTCTCCTACTGTCACACAGTGAACCCTTGTCCTCCATGTTAGCACATGTAGCAGAACGTTAGTAGACTCCTCCTCCACTACTCTCACCCTCGTCTTCCCTGTGTTCCCATAGAGTCTCAGTCTAGTGTGACTCATTTCATTAGGATATCTCTGTGTAGATTGGTTGAACAATGTTGCACTGTAGCCATATGTCACTTTTGATAAATGAATGTGGATAATTTTTTCTTCTCTGCTCTGGCACGATACAGGTCTCGTCTTAGTTTAAGATCTTTGACAGGGTTGCAAAATTCAGGTAAGTTTATCAAAATTCCCAGGTGTTCCACAAATCATCCAATCAGGATTTCTGGAAAACCTTTTTTGGGGAAGTTACCAGGACATTGCTACTCTACTCTGACTACAAAGCACTAGGATGCTACAATATAATATCTTTACGTCTTAACTAATATTCTCTACTGCTACACAAGCACATGAACTGACTTGGATGTGTCCAGAACTGTAAAAGCACTCAATCATTTCAACACATGCAATCAATGTTGGAAAACAGACTGTTTAATTACTGGCTCTCTATTGGTTTAGAGGTCTACTACATGCATGCTGATTCTAGAACCAATTCTATTTGTTTCTATTTGTGATCCCTAGTTCTGGACATTTGGCATTATGGAGAAAATAGTCACTCTTCTCCACTTCACAACTGTTAAGTTGTGTTGTCGTCTTCTTACCCCCAGAGTTCCAAACTCATTCGTATTTATTGAAAAACGTTTCTTCAAACTCTTAGTAATATGGAAAAATATGATAATGGCATTTCCACCTGTGGGGAAGGAGGACTCTTTATCAATCTACTTGGCAGGGCTTTGTAATGTGTTATTGTTCAAAAATACATTGTTCAGGTTGATTAATCCCCCAGAAATGCTTTGGAGGAACAAAATAGTTTTAGGTTGAAGGAATAAAACATTTCTAGATGCCCAAAGAAATGTATTTCCAAAGCAGCTTGCTAGACATACGTTACTATCTTCCAAAAACAGGAAATACATTTCAAATCTGTTTGTTTGCACGGCAGAGAAACAAACCAAAGCACTTGTGCTGTGCCAGAGACAAAGTATGCATTCCAAATAGCACCCTATTCCAACTATATAATAGTGCACAACCTTTGACCTTTGACCTGAGCCCTATGGCCCTACTGAAGGGAATAGGGTGCCATTTTGAAATCACCCAAAGATAAAGGAATAATACTGTAAAAATAATAAGAGGGAAAGAAGAATTCATATGAGTCTATAAAAGGGATCTGGAAGAAGAAGTGGCCTCCTTTGTGGTGGATGTTATTTGTCTTTCATAGATCTGAGAAATTACTCTTAGAAGAAAAAATATATATATTACCCCGAAAATATCATTTTCCTTTGTTGTTGTTGCATGGATGGATATTTTTTTATGAATTATAATGACATCTTTATGACAACTTTGAATGTGAGCTATAAAACCATTTATTTAAGAAATAAATATTTCTGTGTTTTTGTGTCTGTTTTTTTGTGTCTGCTTATTTGTATTTTATTCATATTCTCTAGTCTTGTAAAACCCCAGACCTAGGGTAACCTCACTAGTGTGTGTTGGAACATTGTTAATGTGATGCAACCCATCTGCCTAGAGACTACATACTATCTAAAAAAGTTGCATACACACACATAGTAGAATTTACAGCAGCCTATATGCCCTTAAAGAGCAAGCAGAGCTGACAGCGGAAAGAAAAAAAACAGGAAGAAACTTTGAGGAACCTGACTGAAGTGGGCAAAAGTTGCATCCACCGGCTTTGAAAATTCATAACTAGTGAACTGTTACATACTGTACTTTACTTGTCCCTATTTGACTCAACCACCTAATCAAGTGATTTGAAATTGTCTCTACATTATACTAGTTTAGTCTTATCTAGAATGAATGCATTTATGAAACAACATTTGGTATTATGAAAATATACATGTGTACCTTTTTGTTGTGGCTGTGTCCAGTGTTGTGGTAGCTACTCTGAAAATATAGTTTACGAAGCTACCAATTACTTCACACTGGAAGATACCAACGCCGATGCTCCGTGGTGAGGTGGGGGGCCCCCAAAAGGCTAGAGCCGGCTCTGTGTCATGTAGTACTAGGCTGGCTGTAACATTAACTACATCATTCAACAGTTACCAAAGGACTATTAGACCATTTATTAGAATAGGAGTTAAATTGTACACATGTATTACCACTTCATCCATGCTTAATTAAATCAACAATAGAGGGCTTGCTGTTGATGCAGAACGCCTCCTGGTGGCCATGTTGGAAGACCATTCTTCTGACAACAACAGCCGAGTGGCCAGCCCAAACTGCATGATAACAGTGCCTAAAACTAGTTGCTTCATCACCACGGTAATTTTCTGTGGAGTTTGTGGCTGCTCTAACACGGCAGAAAAGATAACGGGGGAAAAAATATGTTTACAGATTCCCCACAATCATGAAACACCGTTGGTGACACAAATGAGATAAGACTCTAGAACTGTCAGGAATGCCAAGAAACCTTTTTGCCCTTCAAGACCTGAACCCAGACAGCCGTCAATACAGGGTTTGCTACGATCATTTCATCACTGGTAAATCAAGGTTGATCGATTTCGAGTTTAGTTTTGCAGTTATGCTAACCAGGTGTTAACAACTACACTGTTAGCAAAATTATCTAGCTAGCTCAATAGCTTGTACAGTCGTGGCCAAAAGTTGAGAGAATGACAAGTATTGGTCTCCAAAAACGTTTGCTGCCTCAGTGTTGATGATGGCAATTTGCATATACTCCAGAATGTCATGAAGAGTGATCAGATGAATTGCAATTAATTGCAAAGTCCCTCTTTGCCATGAAAATTAACTCGATCCCTAAAAAACATTTCCACTGCATTTCAGCCCTGCCACAAAAGGACCAGCTGCCATCATGTTAGTGATTGTCTCGTTAACACAGGTGAGAGTGTTGACGAGGACAAGGCTGGAGATCACTCTGTCATGCTGATTGAGTCAGAATAACAGACTGGAAGCTTTAAAAGGAGGGTGGTGCTTGAAATAATTGTTCTTCCTCTGTCAACCATGGTTACCTGCAAGGAAACACGTGCAGTCATCATTGCTTTGCACAAAAAGGGCTTCACAGGCAAGGATATTGCACTTAAATCACCATTTATCGGATCATCAAGAACTTCAAGGAGAGAGGTTCAATTGTTGTGAAGAAGGCATCAGGGCGCCCAAGAAAGTCCAGCAAACGCCAGGACCGTCTCCTAAAGTTGATTCAGCTGCGGGATCGGGGCACCACCAGTGCAGAGCTTGCTCAGGAATGGCAGCAGGCAGGTGTGAGTGCATCTGCACGCACAGTGAGGCGAAGACTTTTGGAGGATGGCCTGGTGTCAAGAAGGGCAGCAAAGAAGCCACTTCTCTCCCCGGAAAAACATCAGCGACAGACTGATATTCTGCAAAAGGTACAGGGATTGGACTGCTGAGGACTGGGGTAGAGTCATTTTCTCTGATGAATCCCCTTTCCGATTGTTTGGGCCATCCGGAAAACACCTTGTCCGGAGAAGACAAGGTGAGCGCTACCATCAGTCCTGTGTCATGCCAACAGTAAAGCATCCTCAGACCATTCATGTGTGCGGTTGCTTCTCAGCCAAGGGAGTGGGCTCACTCACAAGTTTGCCTAAGAACATAGCCATGAATAAAGAATGGTACCAACACATCCTCCGAGAGCAACTTCTCCCAACCATCCAAGAACAGTTTGGTGACGACCAATGCCTTTTGCAGCATGATGGAGCACCTTGCCATAAGGCAAAAGTGATAACTAAGTGGCTCGGGGAACAAAACATTGACATTTTGGGTCCATGGCCAGGAAACTCCCCAGACCTTAATCCTATTGAGAACTTGTGGTCGATCCTCAAGAGGCGGGTGGACAAACAAAAACCCACAACTTCTGACAAACTCCAAGCATTGATTATGCAAGAATGGCCTGCCATCAGTCAGGATGTGGCCCAGAAGTTAATTGACAGCATGCCAGGGCAGATTGCAGAAAAAAGAAGGGTCAACACTGCAGGGTCAACAAATATTGACTCTTTGCATAAACTGAATGTCGTTGTCAATGAAAGCCTTTGACACTTATGGAATACTTGTAATTATACTTCAGTGTGCCATAGTAACTACTGACATAAAGATCTAAGAACACTGAAGCAGCAAACTTTGTGGAGACCAATACTTATGTAATTCTGAAAACTTTTGGCCACGACTGTAGTCTAGCTATTTTTTTCATGTTTATTTAACCTTTATTTAACTAGGAAAGTTAGTTAAGAATACATTCTTATTTACAATTTAAGGCCTACCTACAGGGTCAGCCATAGTAGTACGCTGCCCCTGGAGCAAATTAGGTCAAATGCCTTGCTCAAGGAGACATCGACAGGTTTTTCACCTTGTCGGCTCGGGGATTCACACCAGCGACCTTACTGGCCCAAAGCTCTAACCTTATAGGCTACCTGCCGCCCTACTAACAGGTGTCTTGTGGCTACGGTTGCAAAGGGTCGGAAAGATATGCCACAAGACCTAGAATTGCCTTATGTGTATCCCACAAAAAATGTCCATGGGAAGTCAAGCCCTGGAATTTGGGGAATTTTGCTTAAAGTCATCAAAAAAGTTAGCTTATAACAGTAAACCTTTTTTGTGGGATACACATATGGCAATTCTAGGTCTTGTGGCATATTTTGGTTAAACTATCCCCAATTCAATGGAATTGCAACTCTCTGCATGAACAGTGCATTCTTCCATCACATGTGCAGCTGATTCTCAAGATCTTGCACACTAATGAGATGCTATTGAGCCCACATTACTACACTGTCTGAGCCATGGACTACATACTTTCTGGTAAGTTATGATTACAATACTGGGTGGGGTTTTATATGACATATTTTATATGACATACATGGTTTTTGTTAACTAGTAAATAGTAGCCTACAGCAAAGTGTGTTTAAATCATTTCTGACTTGTTAACAATTTCTTCTAGTTAGTTTTTGCTACCATGTGGGTTTTAGCTTGCTTGAACCTGCTAACTGAGGAGTGTTAATTCACCTGTTTCCATACATGTTTCATTTTAAAACATTTATCTTACAAAAGGGTTGTTTAATCTAACTGCTTAACTATTTATATGTACATGGAATTGTATATGTTTGTTTTTTTTACTAATGTTTTTCTAATCTTTACAGGAAAAAGCCACGGGCACTATCTGATGTGTGGAGACATTTCACAGCAGCTAATGTAGAAGGAAAAGCTGTGTACATGTGCAAATACTGTTTCAAATCATATGTGAAGAATGCAACAAAGATGTGGAATCATCTGGCCAAGTGCATAAAGTTCCCTCAGCGCTCACAACAAGGAACCTCTGACAAAAGTGCCTCTACTTCTATTTGAGGTGAACATGATGAATCAGACACCTTATCGATAGCAACAGCTCATGGTCCTCCTGGAATCAGAAGTTTTCTTGACTCAATGGAGGAACGTAGTCAGAGAAATGCTGATGAATGTCTTGCTCGAGCTGTGTATGCAACTGGTTCACCTCTGATGCTCACAGGCAATGTGTATTGGAAGAGATTTCTGAATGTTCTTCACCCAGCATACACCCCTCCAACCAGACATGCTTTATCTACTAATTTGCTGGATGCAGAGTTCAACAGAGTTCAAGTGAAGGTCAAGCAGATCATAGAGAAAACAGACTGTATTGCAATCATCTCTGATGGGTGGTCGAATGTTCGTGGGCAAGGAATAATTAACTACATCATCTCCACCCCTCAACCAGTATTCTACAAGAGCACAGACACAAGGGACAACAGACACACCGGTCTCTACATTGCAGATGAGCAGAAGGCAGTCATCAATGACCTTGGACCACAGAAGGTATTTGCACTGGTGACAGGCAATGCTGCGAACATGAAGGCTGCTTGGTCTAAAGTGGAGGAGTCCTACCCTCACATCACACCCATTGGCTGTGCTGCTCCTGCATTGAATCTGCTCCTCAAGGACATCATGACACTGAAAACAATGGATACACTCTACAGGACAGCCAAGGAAATGGTTAGGTATGTGAATGGTCATCAAGTTACAGCAGCAATCTACCTCACCAAGCAAAGGCTAATGCACCTGATAGGTCCTCCAGTATCCCCAACAGTACCGTTTTATTGTAGCTCCGGACAAACACACCTGAATAAACCTGTCAACTAATCATCAGGTATGTTTGTCCGGGGCTACAACAAAAATGTGTGCTATTGGGGATACTGTAGGACTGGAGTTGGGAACCACTGCTGTAGGCCTATGGCTGCATTGGCATTGCATGCCATTATCAGCTGCAAAATGGGTTCACATGGCTGATATACTGAAAAAATAGTGGAAATGAAATAAAACTATTTGGAGCACTTATGACTGAACAAAAAGGTCATGTTAATTTGAGAATACAGCAGAGAAACACAGACAAATTAGAGACAGATTCCCTTCCCCTGTTTATTGCAGGATTGTGATCTGTGATTAATCAACACTAGTCGACACTAGTTCATCTTGAATAATAGTTCAGTTAACAATTAAAACACGTTTAAACACTTAACTTCAAAGAATCAACACTCATATTATTTCAAAGTGTACAAGTAAGCTAAGTCAAATGTAAAGTTTAGACATTTTAGTAACAAGTAGGCTATTATTAGTGGAACAAAAAAAAGTAAATACCAGAGGTGGCCAATGCTCCACTGATCCCTGATCTACTGGGGGAGCAGACATCTATTCCAGCATCTGCCCTGAATATTATGTTGCTATCTATCTGTCCTCAGTTCTTCTCACTAGGGACTGGAACTGGAGAATATCTTCATAATGTCCTCCCACAAAGGTACCTGCCCTATCCAGAGTAGCCTACTCTTCCTTCTGACAGCTGGAACTGCTAGCTAATCCTTTCACCCTCTTCCATAGCTGTTAGCTAGCTACTTACCTAGCTACAAATGCATTTAGTTACAACGATAAATACATCACGATATCTGGCTAACTAGCTAATAAGTTAGCAAGCTGGTGATATTTATTCACTTAGCTAACTATACAGTATATACAGAGCCTTCAGAAAGTATTCAGACCCCTTGACTTTTGCCACATTTTGCTACATTACAGTCTCATTCTCAAATGGATGAAATAAAAAAGAATCCTCTGCAATCTACACGCAATACCCCATAATGACTAAGTGAAAACAAGTTTTCAGAAATATTTGCACGTTTATAAAAAATAAAAAACATACCTTATTTACATAAGTATTCAGACCCTTTGCTATGAGACTTGAAATTCAGCTCAGGTGCATCCTTTCCATTGATTATCCTTGAGATGTTTCTAAAACTTGATTGGAGTCCACCTGTGGTAAATTCAATTGATTGGACATGATTTGGAAAGGCAAACACTTGTCTATATAAGGTCCCACAGTTGACAGTGCATGTCAGAGCAAAAACCAAGCCATGAGGTCGAAAGAATTGTCCGCAGAGCTCCGAGACAGGAGTGTGTCGTGGCACACATCTGGGGAAGGGTATAAAAACAATTCTGAAGCATTGAAGGTCCCCAAGAACACAGTGGCCTCCATCATTCTTAAATGGAAGAAGTTTGGAACCACCAAGACTCTTCCTAGAACTGGCCACCCGGCCAAACAGCAATCAGGGGAGAAGTGCCTTGGTCAGGGAGGTGACCAAGACCAAGGTGGTCAGTCTGGCAGAGCTCTAGAGTTCATCTGTGGAGATGGGAGAACCTTCCAGAAGGACAACCATCTCTGCAGCACTCCACCAATCAGGTCTTTATGGTAGAGTAGCCAGACGGAAGCCACTCCTCAGTAAAAGGCACATGACAGCCCACTTGGAGTTTGCCAAAAGGCATCTAAAGACACTCAGACCTCTGGTCTGATGAAACCAAGATTGAACTCTTTGGCCTGAATGCCAAGCGTCACTTCTAGGAGAAACCTGGCACCATCCCTACTGTGAAGCATGGTGTTGGCAGCATCATGCTGTGGAGATGTTTTACAGCGGCAGGGACTGGGAGACTAGTCAGGATCGAGGCAAAGATGAACAGATCAAACTGTTGGAAAAAAATAGTGTTTGACCAAATACAATGCTATTTCTCTGTAAACAAATTAATAACAGACTTTCAGCATGCTTATAGAGAAGGGCATTCAACATGTACTGCACTGACCCAAATGACTGATGATTGGTTGAAAGAAATGGATAATAAGCAGATTGTGGAGCTGTACTGTTAGATTTCAGTGCAGCTTTTGATATAATTGACCATAACCTGTTGTTGAAAAAACGGGTGTTATGGCTTTTCAACCTCTGCCATATCGTGGATTCAGAGCTATCTATCTAATAGAAGTCAAAGGGTTTTCTATAATGGAAGCTTCTCTAATAAATCATGATTTCCGAGTTCTCAGATGTTTTGAACTAGGAGGTGGACAGTAGCAAGCTATCTGGTTTAGTTTTCCAGATGATCGATCTCTGTCGAGGGAGGAGCTGATTTTTATATATAGTGTATATTTATTTATTCTGAACACATTTCTATTTGACCTTGTCTTCTCCGAGTTCCCAGTTGTCTTGAAAGCACCATAAGTCAATGGGTGCATTCGAGCGGATCACTTCCCCTTATATATAAAGCCTTGTTATTGTTATTTTATTGTGTTACTTTTTAAGACTTTAGTTTATTTAGTAAATATTATCTTATTTTTCTTAACTGCATTGTTGGTTAAGGGCTTGTAAGTAATCATTTCACGGTAAGATGTTGTATTCATGTGACAAATAACATTTTATTTGATTTCAAAGTGTGTTGCATTATGAGGATAAAAATTGTCAACTGCATGAACTTTACAAATATCCTGTGATCAAATGTCATGAAGTTTTGACTGCAGTCGACTGCTAGTTTCTGCAATTGCTCTTCACCAACTTCATCCTAATGCCATCATCTGCATTGTGGGTGGCTCTATTGTCAACCAATCATTAGGGTGTTTTTGTTTCACCCAGGCAAACGTCACCAAAGACATGACTGAAACAGGAACTAACTTTTTATTAATGTATTCAGTGGATATACAAACTAATGGGAAATTTGTGTCTCTCTCTCACTAATTGATTGTGCAATCCACACACATATGATTTCAGTTTGTGAGGGTGTGATATGGTGGTTGGAGACATGTTTATTTCAACATTATAAATAAAAACTTGCATAAACAATAGCAACACTGCCATGTCGATCTAATCCTTGCTGTTAGAAAACCAAATTAGTGAAGCATTCAAAAAAACTGGGAACTCGGAAATCTCTGACTTCCAACTTCAGTGCATTCAAGACAACTGGGAACTATCTCTGACTGGGAAAAATCGTTTTAAACAGTCATCCAACTTGGAATTCCAAGTCAGAAACTCTGGAATCTTTCTGGAGCTCTGACTTGGCGATCACTGTTTTCTAGAAAGCACCATATTGATAAATAGTAATGGCTTCTTTTTGTAGGCACTAACTCTGCCATGGTTCGTTGGACAAAGCCTATGTTGAAATAAATGGTGGTTTTGGATAAATGCCGAAATTAAGGTCTTTGGTAAACACCGGCTTAGGAGATCTTATTCTTTTTGTTCTATGAGACAATCTTCATCAGCTAAAGTCACCTTTTGTGAATTTTGAGGCATTTATGTGATTTAAAAAAGCACATAAAGGCTTCGTAATTCATAAAGGTCATGTTAACTGACTGATATTATGTCATAGAACAAAATGTATAAGATCTCCTGAGCCAGTGTTAACCATTCTTTCATCATAGGAATGGCTGAATGAACCAGAGGTAACAAGTTGGTGCTCTCTATTACAACCAAAGATAATACCCATAAAACCTAGCAGTCAAACAGGGAAATGCTTCCCATTGTTTTTCCACCATGAATTTTTCTCATAGGGGATTTCAGAAACACTTCAAATAAGGGTTGTGTTTTGTGTAGGCTTACACTGGCTTGACGTTTTGATAACTGTGTAAATCTCTCTAGGGCAAGGTGACTTTTATCAATATATCCATCTGTATTTACCCCCCCCAAAATGAAATGCTAATTAGCTGCTAATGTGGCTATAATAAAGAACTACAAATGACATGATGCTCTGGATGAGACTGCCGAATCGAGGCAAAGGTAAGAATCTGTGGATTAACTATCTAATATTAACTACATTTAGTAATTAATAAATTGGCAAATTGTCCTTAAATTGACAATTCTGTGAACCGTTTTGGGCAAATTGTACATTTACACTTCCTGTTATCAAAGGTGTCAGGTAGAGATGAGGTGCAGGAGCTTGCAGGGTTGCTACGCTACTATTCTCATTACATGAACATGGAGATCCATCTCGAGACAACTCCGATATAAAGTGTTTTTTCTCAAAGTTGCCGGAATGTCAAGTGTCCTACCTAAATCAGTACACTAGTAACATCTTAAGCATTATGAAACTTCTATTCGATCAAATAAACCTCACGTAGGTTTATTGTTTGTTGGCCAAATTCGACACTCCCATTGACCTCCAGACAAAAACTCCCTGCTTGGTGAGCGAAACAATCCCGCCTGCTGGAGGGAGAGTTTGGTCTCTCTTCTTCTTCGTCTCTGTTACCACTCAAAAAGAGCCCATTATGATACCTCAGACAGTTGAGCACCTATCATGTTGTGCCATTTTGGGGGTCCCAATCACATATTGTGGTAATTTTTATGTTTTCCAGGGTGTCGATGTTAGTTTGCATGTTCATTCACTTAAATAAACAATATTGTATGACAGAAAATATATATAAATAAATAAAGTGCCATTTTGACAGCACTTCCTAGACACGTTGTTCTTCTCTGATTGGTCAATAAAAAAATAATAGAAGGGGCGCGGCCCAAACATTTTTGAGACGTTTTATTATCGGCTAGGGTTGCTAATAAAACGCAAAAAATGCATGTTTGGATATCATTATAATACTATGCACTCGTATAGTCTTAAATAATTCACATTATATCCACGTTTATGTATTTTGAGCCACAATGGCAAATGTGAAAGGCATCTGTCCCTTTACGTCACGAGTTGTAATCGAAAGGCATTGTGGTCTAGCTCCGCCCACTCCTACAGCTTTTGAACTGTTTCTTGTCTTGTCATTCAAGGATTTAAAACCCGTTTTACATGTTGTTTAGTGGCTACGTGTCATATAGCTACATGGTCCGTTATAACTATTTCTTGACGCATTGAAGAAACAAGTTGTCAAAGGGTTGATTAACTAATTGAGTGAGTTTTGTTTGTCTTTGTACTTTGTTGTTGATTTAGCGACCATCCAGCTAGCTAGCCAACTGAACCAACGTTTGTCGGCTAGGTAGATACTGTACGTCAGCTAGGTAGCTGTATGAAGTTTGATTAGTTAGTGATTTAGAGTTTGTTCTTTCTAGTTTTATCTTTCTTTTCGAGAGATCGTTTGAAGTTCCTCAACTCAACAGCAATCATTCGTGATGGTTATTTAATTTGCTAGTTTCATGTTTCATTCATTTAGCTAGCTTCGATACATGGCTAACCAAGAAGACATGTCACTAACTCTAACTTGGGTAGTTAACTAAGTTAGCTGCCTCTTGAGTTGAAATTACTGGTTAACTCTTATCAGCTGAACATCTTTGTTGTTATTTTGGTGTATTTGTCTAGACAGACAGGTAGTTTGATAATCAGCTGGCTTGCTACTAGGATTGAGGAAGGTAGAACTTTAACACCTGTAAAGTTGCAGGTAGTTAGCTGGGTGGGGAGTATTCAGGAACAGTAAATGGTTTCTAGTATGTTGTAAGGCTATTGGCATTGTACCATCAAGGGCAATTGCTTACTAGGGGAGTGAATGAGGGTGACTGCCCACGACACTGGCAACACTTGCTCAACTAAACTGTTATAAATAGAACAACTGTTTAAGGGGTAAACGAAAGATTACACATTTTCAGCCCTGGTTTGGTCAATACAATTAAATCTAAACAACAGATGTTTCTGAACACACTTCTTAACGGCTACACCTCTGAATCCAATGTTGTAATACTGTTTTAGTACAGTCATTGATGACTCACTCTTGTCACATATTTCAATTATTGTATCTAGGTGCCACTATAACCTCAATCTCCAAGGACTTGATGCTGGCTGCCACCTTGCTCTCTTTAACCCATTGATGACCCTATCTCGTACTGGGACAAGATGAAAGCTCTGATCCTAGTGGGTGGCTATGGAACCAGACTCAGACCTCTAACCCTCAGTGTTCCTAAACCACTGGTGGAGTTTGCCAACAAACCCATCCTTCTGCATCAGGTTGAAGCCCTGGTCAAGGTTAGTGACTCTTACAACCTGTCATTGTGAATATTCTTTCATCATTGATGTATAGTCTATCTACTGTTTCATTCACATTTATAGTGTAGATGGATTGGCTAAACCTAGTACAGTATGCACATGGACAGAATGTCTACGTATTGTTTACACAATTTAACATGGGAGAACATCTCATTGACAAGAAGCTGGAGCACTATGTTGTTAGTAGTCTAAACAAGACCTGGAAGGATTGCTCTGACTGCTGTTGGGCCTCAAGGCTGACTAGTGATTCTATTGCACTGACTGCTGTTGGGCCTCAAGGCTGACTAGTGATTCTATTGCACTGACTGCTTTTGGGCCTCAAGGCTGACTAGTGAGTTGTACAACCTGCTATCATGTACATTTATGGAATTATAATCTCTGGTTGCTAGATTATAAATAAACTGTAACATTCACATGCGTATAGTGTAAATGGCTGTACCTACCTACTCTAGTATAGTGTAAATGGCTGTACCTACCTACTCTAGTATAGTGTAAATGGCTGTACCTACCTACTCTAGTACAGTGTAAATGGCTGTACCTACCTACTCTAGTACAGTGTAATATCTCACAATTAAATGCCCACCGTTCTACCTCCTGTATGTTGTTTATTCTGTCCGACTGTCGACAGGCTGGAGTTAACCATGTGATCCTGGCTGTGAGTTACATGTCAGATCTGTTGGAGCGAGAGATGAGGGTTCAGGAAGAGAGGGTGAGGCTTTTTCTTATTGTCAATGTATCTATTGCTTTTTGTTTTAGCTTTTTGTCTAAACTAATTACTAAGTACTTGACACACATGTACTGTTTCTGTTTTACAGCTTGGTATTAAAATCTCCCTGTCACACGAGAAGGAACCACTTGGAACAGGTACAACCTGCTAATCAACTGCGTCGTATACAGTCATTAGTCTGCTCCTACAAGTTAGGGAGAAATCTCACCAGACCATTTTTTGGCGTACACAGTACAAGGCCGTTCGTTTGCTTGCTGTCAGCGCGGTGTGTTATAGGGACCACCTGCCGTTGGCGACTGACTGATGTCATTTTTGTCAATTTCTACATGTACATTGAACCAAAATATAAACGCAACATGTAAAGTGTTGGTCCCCTGTTTCATGAGCAACTTGGTGTGACAACTTTGCTGGAATATTACTTTGGATAATAACAGACAATATTGCCACTCCTATTTGCCACATCTAAGCCTAATAGAAAGTGTGTTCCCTCAGGCCTGGAGGGAAGCAAAAGTAATTCCCCTACCTAAGAATAGTAAAGCCCCCTTTACTGGCTCAACTAGCCGACCAATCAGCCTGCTGTTACCAACCCTTAGTCAACTTTTGAAAAAATTGTGTTTGACCAGATACAATGCTATTTTACAGTAAACAAATTTACAACATGCTTAAAGGGAAGGACATTCAACATGCATGGCACTTACACAAATGACTGATGATTGGCTGAGAGAAATTGATGATTGAAACATTGTTGGAGCTGTTTTGTTCGATTTCAGTGCGGCTTTTGACATTATCGATCATAGTCTGCTGCTGGAAAAGCGTAGGTGTTATGGCTTTACACTCCTTACTATAAAGTGGATAAAGAGTTAACTTTTTAACACAACACAGAGGGTGTTCTTTAATGAAAGCCTTTCCAATATAATCCAGGTACAGTCAGGTATTCCCCAGGGCAGCTGTCTATGCCCCTTACTTTTTAAATGTTTTACTAATGATATGCCACCTTGAGTAAAGCCAGTGTGTCTATTTATGCAGATGACTCAACACTTAAATTACTAATAGAAGGGTCGCGGGCCCAAAAATATTTGAGACGTTTTATTATCGGCTAGGGTTGCTAATAAAACGCAAAATAAAACGCATGTTTGGATATCATTATAATACTATGCACTCGTATAGTCTAAAATAATTCACATTATATCCATGTTTATGTATTTTGAGCCACAATGGCAAATGTGAATGGCATCTTTTATTCCAATGTCCCTTTACGTCACGAGTTGTAATCGAAAGGCATTAAATTACTGCAACATTTACAGTGCTTTCGGCAAGTATTCAGACCCCTTGACTTATTCCACTTTGTTACTTTACAGCCTTATTCTAAAAGGGATTAAATTATTTTTTTCCCCTCATCAATCTACACACTACCCCATAATGAAAAAGCAAAAACAGTTTTTTAGAAATGTTTTTTAATGTATTAAAGATTAAAAAAAACAAAAACATATACCTTATTTATATAAGTATTCAGACCTTTTGCTATGAGACTCAACATTGAGCTCAGGTGCATCCTGTTTCCATTTATCATCCTTGAGATGTTTCTACAACTTGATTGGAGTCCGCCTGTGGAAAATTCAATTGATTGGACATGATTTGGAAAATATATATGGTCCAACAGTTGTCATAGCAAAAACCAAGATATGAGGTCGAAGGAATTGTCTGTAGACCTCCAAGACAGGATTGTGTCGAGGCACAGATCTGGGGAAGGGTACCAACACATTTCTGCAGCATTGAAGACCCCAAGAACACAGTGGCCTCCATCATTCTTAAATGGATTAAGTTTGGAACCACCAAGACTCTTCCTAGAGCTGGCTGCCCGGCCAAACTGAGCAATCGGGGGAGAAGGGCTTTGGTCAGGGGGGTGACCAAGAACCAGGTGGTCACTCTGACAGAGCTTCAGAGTTCCTCTGGGTAGATAGGAGAACCTTCCAGAAGCACAACCATCTCTGCAGCACACCAACAATCAGGCCTTTATGGTAAAATGAATTTATTTTTAAACTTTTTTTAAAAATAGAGTGGCCAGACGGAAGCCACTCCTCAGTAAATGGCACATGACAGCCCGCTTGGAGTTTGCCAAAAGGCACCTAAAGACTCTCAGCCCATGAGAAACAAGATTCTCTGGTCTGATGAAACCAAGATTGAACTCTTTGGCCTGAATGCCAAGCGTCATGTCCGGAGGAAACCTGGCACCATCCCTATAGTGAAGCATGGTGGTAGCAGTATCATGCTGTCGGGATGTTTTTCAGAGGCACAGACTGGGAGACTAGCCAGGATTGAGGGAAAGATGAACGGAGCAAAATACAGAGATCTTTGATGAAAACCTGCTCCAGAGTGCTCAGGACCTCATACTGTCTTTGAATGTCCTTGAGTGGCCCAGCCAGAGCCAGAGCCCGGACCTGAACCCTATCGAACATCTCTGGAGATTGCTGGAAATAGCTGTGCAGCGACGTGCCCCATCCAACCTGACAGAGTGAGAGGATCTGCAAAGAACAATGGGAGAAACTCTCCAAATACATGTGTGCCAAGCTTGTAGCATCATACCCAAGAAGACTTGAGGCTGTTATCGCTGCCAAGGGTGCTTCAACAAAGTACTGAGTAAAGGGTCTGAATACTCATGTAAATGTCGTATTTTGTTTTTTTTATACATTTGTGAAAATTTCTAGACCTGTTTTTGCATTGTCATTATGGGGTGTAGATTGATGAGGAAAAAATCTATTTAATCCATTTTAGAATAAGGCTGTAACGTAACAAAATGTGGAAAAAGTCAAGGGGTCTGAATACTGCATTGTAACAAAGAGCTGCAGTCAGTTTCAGAATGGGGCAAAGAAATAAGTTAGTCCTACATATTTCTAAAACTAAAAGTGTTGTATTAGGGACAAATCATTCACTAAACCTCAACAAAATGTTGTAATTAATGTGAAAAGTTGGGGTGACCTAAACTGCTTGGAGTTGTATTCCC
The DNA here is from genome assembly GCA_023634145.1 of Thymallus thymallus. Taxonomy (NCBI): domain Eukaryota; kingdom Metazoa; phylum Chordata; class Actinopteri; order Salmoniformes; family Salmonidae; genus Thymallus; species Thymallus thymallus. The sequence goes on from CM042410.1 coordinate 4,508,936, forward strand.
TGGATTGTATACAGTCATGGTCAAAACATGTTGATGTTTCAATAGCTAAGATGTGGAGAAGTCTTTCCATAATAAAGCACTGCTCTGTCTTAACAACAGGTCCTACAGGCCATAGTTTTGTCGCACCTGGACTACTGTCCATTCATGTGGTCAGGTGCCACAAAGGGGTATTAAGGGAAATTACAATTGGCTCAGAACAGGGCAGCATGGCTGGCCTTCAAATGTACACAATGAGCTAACATTTAATTATATGCATGTCAATCTCTCATGGCTCAAAGTAGAGGTGAGAGAAACATTTTTGTAAGAAGTATTGACGTGCTGAATGTTGTGAACGGAGTGCCCCATTGTGGCGGTGAGGTTATGGTATGTGCAGGCATAAGCTACGGACAACTAACATAATTGCATTTTTGCATTGCATTGAAGAGGAGTGGGACAAAGTTACACAGGCCACAATCAAAAGTCTGATCAACTCTATGCGAAGGAGATGTGGCATGCTGCAGGAAGCAAATGGTGGTCACACCAGATACTGACTGATTTTCTGATCCACACCCTACCTTTTTTAAAAGTTGTCTGTAAGATTCATGTCTGTATTCTCAGTGTGATTAGGGCCTAATGAATGTATTTCAATTGACTTATTTCCTTATGAACGAACTCAGTAAAATCTTGGAAATTGTTGCATGTTGTGGGACTCTGTTCCGGGACTCTGTTCAGACCGGCAGACGCTCGACAATCTTCTCTTTTTGAGTAAGGACATCTTTGCTCATGAGTAAGGACAGGACTGACTGTGGAATGGTCTGGTGGTCAGTGGTCACATGTTCAGGACATCAGGGCCCTACTTATGAGGACATTCTGATGCCACAGTATGGATGTTCTACCATGTATCTATGGTGTATGGCCACTTTCAGCCCAGCAGCAATGGATCCTTTATAGGTATAAAAATCTAGTTAATAGAATAGAATTGTTCACCCAAAGTGTGTTGTCCCCCAGCCGGTCCTCTTGCTCTGGCCAGAGAGCTTCTAACAGACAACAACGAGCCATTCTTCGTCCTCAACAGTGATGTAATCTGTGACTTCCCCTTTGAGGACATGTTGGAGTTCCACAAGCACCACGGCAGAGAGGGAACCATTGTGGTAAGTTAAACTGTGTTGACCCTGTCCATAAACCCTAATAACTCATAGCTCCTACACGCTAGAGAGTCCTGTAGATCTGAGGGGATTGGTTAGGTGTAAGCTAACCTGGGCTCCCAAGTGGTGCAGTGGTCTAAGGCACTGCATCTCATCACTAGACACCCCAGTTCGATTCTAGGCTGTATCACAACCGGCCGTGATTGGGAGTCCCATAGTGCTGCGCACAATTGGCCCAGAGTCGTCTGAGTTTGGCCGGTGTAGGCCGTCATTGTAAATAACAATTTGTTCTTAACTGACTTGCCTAGTTAAATAAAAAGCCATATGGTGAAAATACCACCCAGCCTATCAGAGGGCAAGGTGGAAATACTACCACATTGCTGTGTTTAGAGGCTATGGGTTGTTGCTGGACAGAACCTTGTAGTGAGGCAGGGTCCCTTGCTGTTAGAGCAGGCCAATCAACACTGTCAGAACGTGGTAGTGAGGCAGGGACCCTTGCTGTTAGAGCAGGCCAATCAACACTGTCAGAACGTGGTAGTGAGGCAGGGACCCTTGCTGTTAGAGCAGGCCAATCAACACTGTCAGAACGTGGTAGTGAGGCATGGACCCTTGCTGTTAGAGCAGGCCAATCAACACTGTCAGAACGTGGTAGTGAGGCAGGGACCCTTGCTGTTAGAGCAGGCCAATCAACACTGTCAGAACGTGGTAGTGAGGCAGGGACCCTTGCTGTTAGAGCAGGCCAATCAACACTGTCAGAACGTGGTAGTGAGGCAGGGACCCTTGCTGTTAGAGCAGGCCAATCAACACTGTCAGAACGTGGTAGTGAGGCAGGGACCCTTGCTGTTAGAGCAGGCCAATCAACACTGTCAGAACGTGGTAGTGAGGCAGGGACCCTTGCTGTTAGAGCAGGCCAATCAACACTGTCAGAACCTTGTAGTGAGGCAAGTTATTAGTGATGTAGTTATTAGTGATGCAAGGTGAGTAGTTATTAGTGATGCAAGGTGAGTAGTTATTAGTGATGCAAGGTGATTTGTAGACCGCAATGGAGTCAATCTCAAACCAGCACTGTGACCGTCTGTTCCTAGGTGACAAAGGTAGAGGAGCCGTCTAAGTATGGTGTGGTGATGTACGAGGTAGAGAACGGACGCATCCACCGTTTCGTGGAGAAACCCCAGGTGTTCGTCTCCAACAAGATCAACGCAGGGATGTACATCTTCAGCCCAACCATGCTCAAGAGGATCAAGGTTAGTGCATCACTGCTCCACTTTGACATCACCATTTCAGTCTTCCTTATTTAGTGGGATTTGAAAGCTCTCATAATATTCTAGAAAGGGGGTCCAAAGTTTTGCAAATAGCCTTTAAGGGAATATCTGTTTTATTTTTTTTCTATTTTTTTTTTTCAAAAACTGCATAATGTCCCTAATCCATTTTGTGAAGGTAGGGGGTGCTTTTTCTTCCCAGGAAAGGAGGATGAGACGTCTGGCAATCAAGGATGTGAATGCTATAATTACATGAGCCTTGCCTTTAAGAGAACAGGTCTCAGGGGTAAATCCAAATAGGGTCACACATGGGGTTGGGAGTCATATTTTTTTGAAACATCTTAGTATATGCGTCGAAAATTCCGGCCAGAATGAGTTAAGGTGGGGGCAGGACCAGAACATATGTATATGGTCTGCTGGTTGACCCATGCAGCGAGGGCATGAGGGGTCTACATCGGGAAACATCTTTGTCAGTCTCTCCCCAGTCAAGTGAGCTCTCAGGACAACTTTGAGTTGTTTTAAACTCTGCCTAGCACAAGGGGAGGAGGCGGGACTTAAGTGTAGCACTGTCTCCCATTGATCATCTTCGATTTCTTTTCCAAGGTCATCTTCCCATAATCTCCTAACATCTTGTAGTGAGTGGGGGGAAAATATTGGATATATTGGTGTAGAGAGCGGAAGTGAGACCTCTGCGATAAAGATAGGATCTGATCAGCCGGTTTACTTGTCGGGAGGTCTGGGAAGGAAGCCGTGCTTTTCTGAACGAAGTGTCTAACTTGAAGATATTTAAAGAAGTGAGAATTCGGTAAATTGAACGATTTGAGAAAGTTGTGCAAATGATCCAAATGATCCATCAGCAATAGATTTAATACCTTTTGAGGCCCAAGTTACAAAAGTAGAGTCCGAGAGAGATGGAGGGAAGTTATGGTTGTTCTTGATGGGGGAGTTCAGCACGGATGTTGTGCGTAAGTTGAAATGTCTTCTAAATTGTGACCAAATTCTAAGCGAATGCTGAACCACTGGATTAGAACAGAATTGACCCTGAGGGGGGAGACGGGGCGCATATCAAAGAGCCTAGATTGAATTGACTTCCAGCATATTCAATTTGCACCCAGGCCTCACATTTACTAGGTGAGTCTGCCCCAGTCCAGTGTAATATTTTCTCCACATTGTATGCCCAGTAGTAAAACATAAAGTCAGGTAAGGACTGCAAGGTTTTTGGGTCTCTGAAGAGAGCTCCTCTTAATTCTATGCGGTTTACCATTCCAAATGAACGCAGTTATGTACCTTTCCAGTGAATTAAAGAATGATTTTTAAAAAATCAGAATGGTAATGTTTTGAAAAAGGTAGAGACATTTTGGTAGTATAGTCATTTTAATGAGGTTAAAATGATTATATTATACATCTAGCCATGTCTTTTTTACATTTAAAAAAAAATAAAATGCCAAAGTTCTTAGTGAAGAGGGATGATAAAGTGGAGGTGATCTCAACCCCAAGGTACCGAAAGCCTTTGTTGGTGATTCTAAAAGGAAAGCAGGAAGTAGAGTGGCTGCCTTTATTAAGAGGCAACATTTCACTTTTTCATAATAAATTGAATAGCCTGAGAGTTTCCTGAACCGGTCTAGAATATTGTTGTCATTTGTAATTACTGCAGCCAGAGGATCAGTGTAAAGAAGTTTTATCCAAGAGATAAATGTATTGTCAAATCCAAATTTATTTAGGGTCGAGAATAAGTATTGCCTTTCTACTCTGTCAAACGCTTTCTCAGCGTCAAGCGATAACACCATTTCGGGGGGGAGATTATTTTGTGATCTACGTTCAGTAAAGAAATGGGATGGAATTATTTCATCTGAGGCATTACGAATCTTGGTGATAAATCGAGAGGATTGAGCTAGCTGAGCTAGCAGCTTGCCGGACTTATCACCTGAGTCGTACACATTACAGCAGCTTTCAGCTTTCGTGATTACGTATGTAGCTTTATCGGTGGCAAGCAAGTTATATTCTGTCTGCAGGCGTAGTCTCTCTTTGAAGAGTGCTGGGGAGGGGGAGGAGCAGTAAAGGCTGTCAATCTTTGCTATAGATTCAGATATGTCCTTAAGTTTGGAATCTCTTGCTTTCTTTGCCCTGGAGGAGTATTCAATTATGCGTCCACAAAGATATGCTTTGAGGGTCTCCCATAGGGTTGAGTGGGAGATTTCTGGAGAGGCATTCGTGTCAGTAAAAAATGGTATTTGAGAGGGAATAGAATTGACAAATTGTTCATCAGCCAGGAGGAGGGGATTAAGTCTCCAATTACGAGAGACCCTGGTGCAGTTGGGCAAAGCTACTTGAAATGAAACCGCACCATGGTCCGATCCGATGTTGTAATACTGTGATAAGAGCACAGGCTAACATTTCCCAGTAATCTATTGTCTAAGAGGAAGTAGTATATGTGGGTATATGTGTGATGGACATTGGAGAAGAAGGAAAATACTCTTCTGTCATTAAACATAAATCTCCAAATATCCGAAATACCATTCTGAGCCATGTAGTTGTTGACCACTTTAGCGGATTTAGTCAGGGGTTGAGTCCTGGTCGATGATCTGTCTAATACGGTGTTAAGTACGCAGTTAAAGTCACCCCCTATTATCAGGTCGTAGTTGCTATGACTGGGTATTGTAGAAAATAGCTTGTCAAAAAAGTTATCGTCATAGTTCGGAGCGTAAACATTAACAAAAGTAACGGAGCTGGCGAACAGTTGACCCGAGACTATGACAGATCTGCCATTCATATCAGCAATCACCTCTTCAGCTCTGTGTGGGTGGTGGGCCATTCTTGATACACACAGGAAACTATTGAGGGTGAAAAACCCAGCAGCTTTGCAGTTCTTGACACTCTTAAACCAGTGCTCCTGGGACCTACTACCATACCCCGTTCAAAGGCACTTATCTTCTGTTTTGCCCATTCACCCTGTGAATGGCACACACACACGATCCATGTCTCAAGGCTTAACAATCCTTCTTTGACATAAATACGGGATCATAGCTTTCACCTGGATTCACTTGGTCAGTATGTCAATGTTTTGTCCACTCAGTGTACATTGTATTCTTCCAGCTCAGGCCCACCTCCATTGAGAAGGAGATCTTCCCATTAATGGCTGAGGAGAACCACCTCTACGCCATGGAGCTACAAGGGTTCTGGATGGACATTGGTCAGCCTAAGGACTTCCTGACAGGGATGTGTATGTACCTGCAGTCTGTACGACAGCACACACCTGACAGACTGAGGACTGGGCCTGGGTTCCTGGGTAACGTACTGGTGGTGAGTCAACCAGTCTGACACTGGATCTCATATCTCAGTTCATCAAGACCGGCAGATCTGAATAGACATTGCATATGTAGAAGTTATATCATAGTAGCTCCACCTTGCCCTCTGGTTGGCTTGGTTGTGTTTCCTACATTTAGCTGACACCTTTCAGATCTTTAGGGCCTAGGGTTTGTTTCTGGACTAAGCCACAAAATATAGACAGACACTGGTGTAAGATTTTAGTCCATACCATCAATTAGTGTATAAGTAAATTCCACACGTAGTATGTCCCTGCAGTTACACACACATCCCACCAGAGAGAGCCTCATCAGAAGAACCGATATAAACTGCCAGGCTCCCTGTTGTTAGTGTGCTGATCTAGGATCAGTTTAGCCTTTAGATCATAATGAATAACATTATATGGACAGGAGGGGCCTGATCCTAGATCAGCTTTATGAATACATTCTAACCTGTCATTGCTTTGTTCTGCTCCAGGACCCTACTGCCCAGATAGGGGAGAACTGCACCATTGGGCCCAACGTGACCATCGGGGCGGGGGTGGTGCTGGAGGACGGGGTCCGGATAAAAAGGTGTACGGTACTAAAGGGGTCAAGGGTCAGATCACACTCTTGGCTAGAGTCCTGCATCGTAGGGTGGAGCTCCTCTGTAGGACAGTGGGTGAGTAGAGGAGACACACACACAGTGGGTGATTAGACAATGTTGAATATTGAGTTGTATCTGTAATAATACCACAGAGATATTATTGGTTTTTGTATGAGTAGAGGACAGTTTACCACTTTATTAACTAGACTCAATCTTTACACACACACACGTGCACTTACACTCACTCACACAGGGTGGGACAGTGGGTGAGTAGACCATACTCATAGGCTTACTGTAAAACACTTTGTGATAACTGCTGATCTAAAAAGGCCTTAATAAGTGAATGTTATTTTGGGGGGTAGAGTATACAGTCTGCATCTTCATTAACATGACTCACTCCACTGATGGGAACGCATCCTGCCTGAGTAATATGGAGGTGTGACGTCACAAATACTTGATGTGCTTAATTAAGTTGGTCTAGTACACAGGATATGACAAAACAAAGTTTTCCCAAAAGTCTGCACACTCCAAGCCGTACTCCACATAAACACAGTATGGCTGTGTTTACACAGGCAGAACAATTCTCATCTTTTACCCAATCGTTTGCAAAATAGCTGATCTGGGCGGCCTGTGTAAACGCAGCCTACAGTATGTGACCCAGGTCTGTTTGATAAAACCGAGAATATGATCCCTGTCTTTATCATATCTGTGTCTGTCCCTGACTGTGCTCATCCCCTCACTGAAAGTATTTCACATAATGTCCAGTGTGTGACCGACCGAGGTCTGTGAGCAAAAAGTTACACTCTAAACGTACCTCCACTCAAACACTTGAAATAAAGTTTATGAATAAATATTTGTATTTCACATTTACTGTATACAGAATGTGTCTCTAGTGCTTCTCTCTGTCTTTAACTCTCTCTGTCTCTCTCTCTCTCGCTCTCTCTCAGGTGCGTATGGAGAATGTGACTGTCCTGGGGGAGGATGTTATTGTGAACGATGAGCTCTACCTCAACGGTGCCAACGTTCTTCCTCACAAGTCCATCACCGACTCAGTGCCTGAACCACGCATCATTATGTAGTTCTACAACAACAGACAGGCCACCAGCACATTATTACAACCAACCTTAAGCTCTAAGTGCCACAGAGATGGGTTCTAGTTGTACTGGGTACCGGTCCATTTCTGCTAAAATTCCACTCCTTGTCCTCTGTCATGCGCTATATGTCTGGCAGAGGAGTGGAATGGTGGTAGAAACAGACTGGTACCCAGGCTAGAGTCTGGGTAGTGGGAGTTTGCATTTAAAACCAAGGGGAACTAGCTAGCTAGGGCCTTGTCTAGAGTGAATTCCTAGCTCCTCCACCCTAGGCTCTTGAGTAGATCTGAAATACTTTGATAGTCAAGGTACCAGCAGTATGGTAGTAGCATCACCTTGCCTTCTGGTGGGATAGATGTTTTTTTTAAACCGGTCTCTCTTGCAAAATATATTTTTGTGTCTGAGGCAAACCTGTATAAATAAAGGATACATGTTTTGGGCTGGCTGGTTAGGGGTTGGTCTGGTCTGGGCTGGCTGGTTAGGGGTGGGTATGGTCTGGGCTGGCTGGTTAGGGGTTGGGTATGGTCTGGGCTGGCTGGTTAGGGGTTGAGTCTGGTCTGGGCTGGCTGGTTAGGGGTTGGTATGGTCTGGGCTGGCTGGTTAGGGGTTGGTATGGTCTGGGCTGGCTGGTTAGGGGTTGGTATGGTCTGGGCTGGCTGGTTAGGGGTTGGTATGGTCTGGGCTGGCTGGTTAGGGGTTGGTATGGTCTGGGCTGGCTGGTTAGGGGTTGGTATGGTCTGGGCTGGCTGGTTAGGGGTTGGTATGGTCTGGGCTGGCTGGTTAGGGGTTGGTATGGTCTGGGCTGGCTGGTTAGGGGTTGGTATGGTCTGGGCTGGCTGGTTAGGGGTTGGTATGGTCTGGGCTGGCTGGTTAGGGGTTGGTATGGTCTGGGCTGGCTGGTTAGGGGTTGGTATGGTCTGGGCTGGCTGGTTAGGGGTTGGGTATGGTCTGGGCTGGCTGGTTAGGGGTTGGTATGGTCTGGGCTGGCTGGTTAGGGGTTGGTATGGTCTGGGCTGGCTGGTTAGGGGTTGGTATGGTCTGGGCTGGCTGGTTAGGGGTTGGTATGGTCTGGGCTGGCTGGTTAGGGGTTGGTATGGTCTGGGCTGGCTGGTTAGGGGTTGGTATGGTCTGGGCTGGCTGGTTAGGGGTTGGTATGGTCTGGGCTGGCTGGTTAGGGGTTGGTATGGTCTGGGCTGGCTGGTTAGGGGTTGAGTCTGGTCTGGGCTGGCTGGTTAGGGGTTGAGTCTGGTCTGGGCTGGCTGGTTAGGGGTTGGTATGGTCTGGGCTGGCTGGTTAGGGGTTGGTATGGTCTGGGCTGGCTGGTTAGGGGTTGGTATGGTCTGGGCTGGCTGGTTAGGGGTTGGTATGGTCTGGGCTGGCTGGTTAGGGGTTGGTATGGTCTGGGCTGGCTGGTTAGGGGTTGGTATGGTCTGGGCTGGCTGGTTAGGGGTTGGTATGGTCTGGGCTGGCTGGTTAGGGGTTGGTATGGTCTGGGCTGGCTGGTTAGGGGTTGGTATGGTCTGGGCTGGCTGGTTAGGGGTTGGTATGGTCTGGGCTGGCTGGTTAGGGGTTGGTATGGTCTGGGCTGGCTGGTTAGGGGTTGGTATGGTCTGGGCTGGCTGGTTAGGGGTTGGTATGGTCTGGGCTGGCTGGTTAGGGGTTGGTATGGTCTGGGCTGGCTGGTTAGGGGTTGGTATGGTCTGGGCTGGCTGGTTAGGGGTTGGTATGGTCTGGGCTGGCTGGCTGGTTAGAAATGGCACCCTATTCCATATACTGTATAATGCCCTACTTCTGACAAGGGTCTTAAGGGCCCTATTCCCTATTTAGTGCACCATATTTGACTGGGGCTCTGGTCAAATGTAGTGTTTTAAATAAGGAATAGGGTTCTATTTGGGATGTACCCAGAGAGAGCTGTGGAGATTCATTATGCATTACACAGCTATTGACCATGGGAGGAAGTGACTTGTTGTATACCAGAGGCTCTGGTCTAAAGAAGTGCACTATATAGGGAATAGGGTGCCATTTGGGATGTTTATGCTCTGATGCCAACCTCTTCTTCTGCTGCACTACTGTTGATTGATGAGGACCATCATTGGTCAATAGAATAGAAGACTTGGTTTTGATCTTAAGGATTCTGTTGAGCTGATGTTTTAGACCAACAGTGTCTGTGAACCCATCACTTTGCCAGCCATTCTTGTAAGCCATTCCATTTAATCATCATAATCAAAGGATACTCTAAAAAGTCCTTCCTTACATCCTGTCTCCTACCTTCCTTCTGACACGATGAGAAGGAGCTGAGGAGAGGATGTGAGCAATCAAGGAAAGACTTTTGAGATTAGTCCAAAGCCTCAACACATATTATTGCTTGTCTTTTTAAGAGGAATTGTTTTCAGTGACCTGATCTTATTGTATTCTCCCACAAGTCTACTAGAGTACTGAGATGTAGAGGGTTAGCAGTTTGATTTAGATTTTACAATCTGGACATTTATCTTTCTATTCTAAAGGTGAGGGGTAGGTTTGAATATTCGATTAACTTTCCCAAAATGTGCTGGTTTTCCAGAAATTCTGTTTGGAATATTCTTGGAATTGCAAGGGAATAACTAGGAAATCCAAGTTACCGGAATAGGTGTAAAGTTACACCTAGGTAGGTGTAAAGATTGTTCTTCAATGTATCCCATGTCTAACTGATGGTGATGTGTCAATCACCATGGCCCCAAAACTATCAGTGGACCTGTCAATCAAACAGTAACCGTTAACGATGCCACTGATGTGTCAATGTCCAAATGAACACCTTTAATAAAGTAGTTTTATTATCATATTAATATAATTAATTGATTGAACAACTCCTTGTGTGTTTTTTTTTTCTTCATAAAGAATGTGATATTGTTTGAGATTATTGATGAACAATGTCAATAAGAGTGATACGTTTATCTCAACCCATCTACCTAACCTACTATGGCTGTCATATCTCTGGATAATATTCTGTAGGAATGGGACTTGCGACAGCAGTCAATAACTGATTAGATTCTGCATTTTTTCGACTACCATAAGAATATTTTAGTCCAGCTGAAGCAAGTCTGACACATTTTGTTCCATGAAAATTACTTTCTAGTTCTTTATGAAAATTGAACAATTATTCAGAAAAATCAAGTCATGTAATTTGAAGGGAGTTTTTTATTTTTTACCTAGCCCATAGATGGCAGGATTTGATAGAAAACATTAGAAAGGTTGAACCTGAAATTACAACCTATCCACTGTGTAGTGCACTCTGGTGATAATAGTGCACTAGGGTATAGGGTACCATTTCAGTCAATGTTCTCTGAAGTATGTGGGATTCAGTCTTGAATGTAGATTTAGTCATTAAGAAGTGTTGTATGTCCAAAACCCTAACTGTACTGAACATTGTGTCCAATTCATACCAATGTGTATATATTATTTTGGGTGAATATTAATGTTGGCTCAGTCACAGATCTGTATAAAAACAGCACACTGGAATGAGGTTAGAATAATGAATCATTTCTACAGAGTAAGTATGGTTGACTGTCTCCTTCTCGACCCTCACAATTTAACTTCAGAGCTCCTCTCTGTGTGTGTGTGTGTGTGTGTCGACCCCCGCAATATAACTTGGGTTTGTTCTACGTACGCATGATTCACCCCCTTACGCTCTTCCATAAAAAGGCAAAATAAAGCTGTCGGTTTAACGGTACAGGAAACATCTCCCCTGTCTGCATCCCAAATGGTGCCCTATTCCTATGTAGGCAATAGGGCACCATTTGGGACGGGTACTATGTGACCAGCACATTCCTCTGGCCTTGTATCGCATACTCACTCCTCGGTGATGTCATGTCTCTATCTACTCTAGAGGTCCAGACGATGGGTGTTCCCAATTGGTAGGAAAGGGAGAACAAAGTGGGCGGAGAGGAAAAGGGAAAATACCACTTCAAATCTATTGGTTGAGGTATTTTTTCATTTGCTGTGATTGGTTGGCATGAGTGTTCCAGGGAATCCCTCCAGCCAGTCATTTAAGCTGTCTGTCAGACTTATGTGGAGCAGAAAGTCCACAGTTCACCACAGTTCTCTGAAGAGGAGAGAGCTATCCAACACCTCCAGTACCTTTCACTTTGGAACTTTATCTCAGCCCTTCAACTTGAGGACAATGGCTTTGACCTCTGGAATAGAGAAGGTGAGTGAAACTTTTTATTTTAATTGTATATATGTAACCTTTATTTAACTAGGCAAGTCAGTAAAGAACAAATTCTTATTTACAATGACGGCCTACCCCGGCCAAACCCGGATGACGCTGGGCCAATTGTGTGCCGCCCTATGGGACACGCGATCACGGCCGGTTGTGATACAGCCCGGGATCGAACTAGGGTGTCTGTAGGGACACCTCTAGCATTGAGATGTCGTGCCTTAGACCGCTGCGCCACTCGGGTGCCACTTGTAAAAACTTTATTGCATGCCTAGGATTTGGAGTTTAACTTTTGTTTTTACATTTTCAACAAAAACAAGTGCAACAAAATGGTACAAATCAGTAGAAAATGAATGAATGCATAAGCTTCAATATTTAATTTCATGATTGCTACTGCTGTACTCTGATCCAGTGCAACGTGTTAACTTCTTGGTCCTGACCCTCTCAGCTTTTGTGTGTAAAACTGTGGGGGAAACTGCATGCACAGGCTAAATTAGATAATTGACTGACCAGTAATCCCTAAAAAAACTGTTTAATGAAGGGAATCATAGAAGTAGAGCACATAGAATGGATTTACCGCTTCTCAGGCTTGCTTTCAATGAGAATGACTGATTTGAATTTAGTCGGGTCGCCCACAAAGCTACATACTGTACCTTTAAATATCTCTTACTGGAAGAACTACTAAAAGAAATTGAAAGACATTTAACATGTGTAGAAAAATGACATGTTAGTTTGATATTGCAAATAGCAATGCCCTTCAACAATCACCTGTCCAAGGTGAGCTTCTACAAGATTCTCTGGTCTGATGAAACCAAGATTGAACTCTTTTGCCTGAATGCCAAGCGTCACATCTGGAGGAAACCTGGCACCATCCCTATGGTGAAGCATGGAGGTGGCAGCATCATGCTATGGGGATATTTTTCACACAATACCACATAATGATACCACATAATGACAATGCAAAACCAGGTTTTTAGAAATGTTCGCAAATTTATATCACATTTACAGAAGTATTCAGACCCTTTACTCAGTACTTTGTTGAAGCACCCTTGGCAGCGATTACAGCCTTGAGTCTTCTTGTGTATGACGCTACAAGCTTGGCACACCTGTAATTGGGGAGTTTCTCCCATTCTTCTCTGCAGATCCTCTCAAGCTCTGTCAGGTTGGATGGGGAGCATCTCTGCACAGCTATTTTCAGGTCTCTCCAGAGATGTTCGATCGGGTTCAAGTCTGGGCTCTGGCTGGGACACTCAAGGACATTCAGAGACTTGTCCCGAAGCCACACCTGCGTTGTCTTGGCTGTGAGCTTAGGGTCGTTGTCCTGTTGGAAGGTGATCCTTCATCCTAGTCTGAGGTCCTGAGTTCTCTGGAGCAGGTTTTCATCAATGATCTCTCTGGACTTTGCTCCATTCATCTTTACCTCAATCCTGACTAGTCTCCCAGTCCCTGCTACTGAAAAATATCCCCATAGCATGATGCTGCCACCTCCATGCTTCACCATAGGGATGGTGCCAGGTTTCCTCCAGATGTGACGCTTGGCATTCAGGCAAAAGAGTTCAATCTTGGTTTCATCAGACCAGAGAATCTTGTTTCTCATGGTCTGAGAGTCTTTTGCCTTTTGGCAAACTCCTTTTACTGAGGAGTGGCTTCCGTCTGGCCACTCTACCATAAAAGCCTGATTGGTGGAGTGCTGCAGAGAAGGTTGTCATTCTGGGAGGTTCCCCCATCTTCACAGAGGAATTCTGGAGCTCTGTCAGAGTGACCATTGGGTTCTTGGTCACTTCCTTGACAAAGGGCCTTCTCAATCAAGTTGTAGAAACCTCTCAAGGATGATCAATGGAAACAGGATGCACCCGAGCTCAATTTCGAGTCTCATAGCAAAGAGTCTGAATACTTATGTAAATAAGGTATTTCTATTTTTTGTTTTTAATACATTTGCAAAAACCTGTTTTCGCTTTGTCATTATGGGGTATTGTGTGTAGATTTGATGAAAAAACAAACATTTATTTAATGAATAAGGCCTTAATGTAACAAAATGTGGAACAAGTCAAGGGGTCTGAATACTTTCTGAATGCATTGTATCTCATAAACTCCACAATAGTGTTTCAGATCACACTTACACCGTCTTGGTGTTTCAGACCACGCTTACACCGTCTTGGTGTTTCAGACCACGCTTACACCGTCTTGGTGTTTCAGACCATGCTTACACCGTCTTGGTGTTTCAGACCACACTTACACCGTCTTGGTTTTTCAGACCACACTTACACCGTCTTGGTGTTTCAGACCACACTTACACCGTCTTGGTGTTTCAGACCACACTTACACCGTCTTGGTGTTTCAGACCACACTTACACCGTCTTGGTGTTTCAGACCACACTTACACTGTCTTGGTGTTTCAGACCACGCTTACACAGTCTTGGTGTTTCAGACCACGCTTACACAGTCTTGGTGTTTCAGACCACGCTTACACCGTCTTGGTGTTTCAGACCACGCTTACACCGTCTTGGTGTTTCAGACCACGCTTACACCGTCTTGGTGTTTCAGACCACGCTTACACCGTCTTGGTGTTTCAGACCACGCTTACACCGTCTTGGTGTTTCAGACCACGCTTACACCGTCTTGGTGTTTCAGACCACGCTTACACCGTCTTGGTGTTTCAGACCACGCTTACACCGTCTTGGTGTTTCAGACCACGCTTACACTGTCTTGGTGTTTCAGACCACGCTTACACCGTCTTGGTGTTTCAGACCACGCTTACACCGTCTTGGTGTTTCAGACCACGCTTACACTGTCTTGGTGTTTCAGACCACACTTACACTGTCTTGGTGTTTCAGAAACGATCAAACCATTTCACAGATACTGTGCTCAGAGAGAAACATGTGCAACCAATACATTTGTTTCTAATTATTATCTATTATCAGAATTTTTATGTTACTACTAAAGAACAGTGTGCTGTTGTATTCTATGAATCTACAATCCTCAATGTATAATTGATTGGATGTGTCAACTTGTGCAGTGTTGCTCTTGACCCTCTTCAATGGCATTGGACACAAACACACACCAACACTTCAGTTTCCTACTCAGCTCCGTTCCCAAGGAAACACTTTCTAAATCTATTACTTCTCTTTAATTCCTCAAATGTTATTGCCTTTAGACACACACACAAACACACACTTTAACCTCACAGCTCTTATCCTTAACAACTAAAAATAGATGCTCCAGACTTCCTTTAGTTAATTTCAACACTCCTCCGCCTGGCTAAAGCAACATTGGTTTAAAGGCAGCACACTATTGTTCTTCTCTCTACAACCTAATGTGGTTGCAATGAAAGACCGTTTTCACCCCATATGTAGCTACCATATCTCACTAGTTATTTATTTATACTCATAAAGCATGTAGATTGACTGGGTTATTGTTGCTCTATAAATCACACTTCAGGAAAATGATCTCTTTGTTTCTGTTTAGAGAGATCCTGCAGCTTGACGTGTTACCAGAGTCTTGTGTGTGTACACGTCATAACAATAGTAAACCAACTATGGTCCTCACTTGCTCTTTTAGGGTTAAGGGTTAGAATTAAGGTTAGAGTTAGGTTTAGGAGTTAGGGTTAGGAGTTAGGGTTAGGGGTTAAGGAAAATGAATGGTCCTCACAATTATAATAAGACATGCAGTGCCTTTGGAAAGTATTCAGACCCCTTGACGTTTTCCAACATTTTTTACGTTACAGACTTATTCTAAAATGGATAACATTTAAAAAAAATCCTCAGCAATCTAGACACAATACCCCATAATGACAGAGCTGGCCGTCCAGTCAAACTGAGCAATTCTGGGAGAAGGGCCTTGGTCAGGGATGTGACCAAGAACCCGATGGTCACACTGACAGAGTTCTTCTGTGGAAATGGGAGAACTTTCCAGAATGACAACCATCTCTGCAGCACTCCACCAATCAGGCCTTTATGGTAGAGTGGCCAGACTGATGTTTTTCAGCGGCATGGACTAAGAGACTAGTCAGGATTGAGGTAAAGATGAACAGAGCAAAGTACAGAGATATCCTTGATGAAAACCTGCTCCATAGCCCTCAGACTTGGGGTGAAGGTTCACCTTCCAACAGAACAACAACCCTAAGCACACAGCCAACACAATGCAGGAGTGGCTTCGGACAAGTCTCTGAATGTCCTTGAGTGGCCCAGCCAGAGCCCGGACTTGAACCCGATCGAACATCTCTGGAGAGACCTGAAAATAGCTGTGCAGCGACGCTCCCCATCCAACCTGACAGAGCTTGAGAGGATCTGCAGAGAAGAATGGGAGAAACTCCCCAAATACAGGTGTGCCAAGCTTGTAGCGTCAAACCCAAGAAGACTCAAGGCTGTAATCTCTGCCTGGTGTCATTATGGAGTCTGGTGTCATTATGGGGTCTGGTGTCATTATGGGGTCTGGTGTCATTATGGGGTCTGGTGTCATTATGGGGTCTGGTGTCATTATGGGGTCTGGTGTCATTATGGGGTCTGGTGTGTTAGCTTTGGATTATAAAGGGATTTGATACCATGGTTGCCCTCTAGTTTGTTTTGTTGCTGTCCTGTGCTTAATGCTGTGTGCCTAACCTTTTCATCAGAGGGATTAACCCACACACCCTCAGAACAGTCGGCTGTCTCTCTGGCTACATCCTAAATGGCACCCTATACCCTACATAGAGCCATATGAGCGCTGGTCAAAAGTAGTGCACTGTCTCTCCTTTGGACAAAGTGATCGATGATGGTGCTTTATTCATAAAGCAGGGCTGGCTCTGGCTTTGGAAGTTTACTCTGTAACATCATGGCTCATAAATAGACCGGAACCAGAGAGAAGAGGAGTCATGATCAGACCAGACAGCAGAGGAGTCATGATCAGATCAGAGGGAAGATGAGTCATGATCAGACCAGACAGAAGAGGAGTCATGATCAGATCAGAGGGAAGATGAGTCATGATCAGACCAGACAGAAGAGGAGTCATGATCAGATCAGAGGGAAGATGAGTCATGATCAGACCAGACAGAAGAGGAGTCATGATCAGATCAGAGGGAAGAGGAGTCATGATCAGATCAGAGGGAAGATGAGTCATGATCAGACCAGACAGAAGAGGAGTCATGATCAGATCAGAGGGAAGATGAGTCATGATCAGACCAGACAGAAGAGGAGTCATGATCAGATCAGAGGGAAGATGAGTCATGATCAGACCAGACAGAAGAGGAGTCATGATCAGATCAGAGGGAAGATGAGTCATGATCAGATCAGAGGGAAGATGAGTCATGATCAGACCAGACAGAAGAGGAGTCATGATCAGATCAGAGGGAAGAGGAGTCATGATCAGATCAGAGGGAAGAGGAGTCATGATCAGACCAGAGAGAAGATGAGTCATGATCACCGTGCTCCACTCATTGTTCCGTATTCATAAAGTGTCTCAGAATAGGAGTGCAGATCTAGGATCAGTTTAGCATTTTAGATCATAATGAAAATTATTACATGGACAGGGAGACCTGATCTTAGATCATTTACATGTTACAACTTTGTCATTTAGCAGACGTTGTTAAGTGCATTGCTTGCTCTTTAGGATTTTAGGCTGGGTATCTGTACAGCTGATGTTATATAACATAAATAAAATACACTTTGTGGATACAGGCTTTGTGGATACAGGCTTTGTGGATACAGGCTTTGTGGATACAGGCTTTGTGGATACAGGCTTTGTGGATACAGGCTTTGTGGATACAGGCCATTGTATTTTCTGTCAGACTAGAAACCCCCCCTCTTCTTCCTCCTCAGGAATTGTCCAATAGAGAGAGAGAGAGAACCTTGGCTCAGGTCCCAAGTTAAAATAAACATCTTTAAGACACCAATTTGTAACAGTGTGGTCTTTCTAAGCCCTTCATTCATGAGGTTGTTATGTGTCTTGGCTCAGACTCAGAGACCACACGCTGCAGGAGGACACACACACACACACACACACACACACTCAGACCACACGCTGCAGGAGGACACACACACACACACACACACACACACACACACTCAGACCACACGCTGCAGGAGGACACACACACACACACAGACCAAACGCTGCAGAAGGACAGCACAGGACACACACACACACACACACACACACACACACACACACACACTCAAACCAAACACTGCAGGATGATAACACAGGACACACACACAGTTTTTGAGAGTTTTTCCTCTGAGAATGGGGTTTCAGGTTACTGTTAGATTTAATTGTCTCAACAGTGAGTAGTCATGAATAGCTCTTTAACAATGACATCATTCCAGTCATTGGAAAGTTCCATCGCAGTGTATCTGTAATCAGTGACATCACTCTACGCTGCCCATCCTGCACACCTGTATTTGTGTGTAACAGTCTGTGTCTTGAGGCAGGGTTTGTGTGTAACAGTCTGTGTCTTGAGGCAGGGTTTGTGTGTAACAGTCTAGTAACAGTCTAGTAACAGTCTAGTAACAGTCTAGTTACATGGGTCTGAGATGTTTGTCTTCCTGTCTGTATCCCTTGTCTAATCATT
Organism: Thymallus thymallus; assembly: GCA_023634145.1. Classification (NCBI taxonomy): domain Eukaryota; kingdom Metazoa; phylum Chordata; class Actinopteri; order Salmoniformes; family Salmonidae; genus Thymallus; species Thymallus thymallus. The sequence goes on from CM042410.1 coordinate 4,527,034, forward strand.
GTCCCTTCCCTTCCCCTCCCCTCCCCTCCCCTCCCTCCCCCTTCTCCTCCCTTCTCCTCCCTTCTTCTCCTCCCTCTCTCTCCAGATGTGTGTGGGGCAGCAGCAGCCAGTGGTGAGGGGTGCAGCGTGTCTGTCATGTAAAGGTATCTGCTCTGGATTCATCCCACATTCCTGGAGGTAATTTAACCCCAACGATAAAACACACACACACACACCGATAAACAGAATATATCTACAGATAATTTACACAAATCCATCAGGAAAGAATGCACCCAAAGTGGCTGCAGTGTGGAGGAGCATGGTTCCATCTGTGACCTAGAGGATGACCTTTACCTTACCATACCATACCTTACCACACCATACCTTACCATACCATACCATACCTTACCATACCACATCATACCATACCACACTTTAACCACACCTTACCATTCCTTACCATACCACACCTTACCATACCATACCTTACCATACATACCACACCCTACCATACCATACCTTACCATACCATACCTTACCATACCATACCATACCTTACCATACCATACCATACCATACCTTACCATACCTTACCATACCATACCATACCATACCATACCATACCTTACCATACCACATCATACCATACCACACTTTAACCACACCTTACCATTCCTTACCATACCACACCTTACCATACCATACCTTACCATACATACCACACCCTACCTTACCATACTTTAACATACCTTACCATACCACACCCTACCATACCATTCCTTACCATACCACACCTTACCATACATACCACACCCTACCATACCATACCTTACCATACTTTAACATACCTTACCATACCACACCTTACCATACCATACCTTACCATACCATACCTTACCATACCACACCTTACCATACCATACCTTACCATACTTTAACATACCTTACCATACCACACCTTACCATACCACACCTTACCATACCATACCTTACCATACCTTACCATACCTTAACACACCTTAACACACCTTAACATACCTTAACATACCTTAACATACCTTACCATACCTTAACATACCTTACCACACCACACCTTACCATACCATACCTTACCATACCTTACCACACCTTACCATACCTTAACATACCTTACCACACCACACCACACCTTACCACACCACACCTTACCATACCATACCTTACCATACCTTACCACACCTTACCATACCTTAACATACCTTACCATACCTTAACATACCTTACCACACCACACCTTACCATACCACACCTTACCATACCATACCTTACCATACCTTACCACACCTTACCATACCTTAACATACCTTAACATACCTTACCATACCTTAACATACCTTACCATACCTTAACATACCTTACCACACCACACCTTACCTTACCATACCATACCTTACCATACCTTAACATACCTTAACATACCTTACCATACCTTAACATACCTTAACATACCTTACCATACCTTAACATACCTTAACATACCTTACCATACCTTAACATACCTTACCATACCTTAACATATTCCACACCTTACCACACCACACCACACCTTACCTTACCTTACAACACCTTACCTTACCATACCTTACCTTACCACACCTTATCATATGTTACCATACCACACCTTACCATACCTTACCATACCATACCTTACCACACCATACCTTACCACACCCTACCTTACCTTACCTTACCACACCACACCATACTTTACCACGCCACACCTTACCATACCACACCTTACCATACCATACCTTACCACACCACACCTTACCATACCACACCTTAACATACCTTACCATACCTTAACATACCTTAACATATACCACACCTTACCATACCACACCTTACCATACCATACCATACCACACCTTACCATACCACACCTTACCATACCTTACCATACCTTACCATACCACACCATACCACACCTTACCAATCCATACCTTACCATACCATACCACACCTTACCATACCTTACCATACCTTACCATACCACACCTTACCATACCACACCTTACCATACCACACCTTACCATACCATACCTTACCATACCACACCTTACCATACCACACCTTACCATACCACACCTTACCTTACCATACCACACCTTACCATACCTCACAACACCTTACCACACCTTACCATACCTTAACCATACCTTACCATACCTTAACCACACCATACCTTAACCACACCTTACCATACCTTACCACACCTTAACCACACCATACCTTAACCACACCTTACCATACCATACCAAACATTAACCTTACCTTTACCATACCATACCTTACCAAACCGGTCTCTCCCCACAAGGAAAGTGTGCACAGTGTGTGGCTGCAGTGTGGAGGACCATGGCCCCAGCTGTGACATAGACGATGATCACAAGATGGGGCAACTCCTGGCCGACTCCAAATATGCCCACCTGACCGCCAAGGTGATTAGTCAGATTATTTAAAAACACAACTCAGCCATTCTAAGTGGATACACTGCATTTTACATCATCAAGGATAACCACAAACCTCTGACAACTTCTGAGAACAGGTGAAGGGCGTCCGGGTGTACAAACGTAACCGCATGGTCATCACCAACCCTGTCGTCTCCAGGAAGGATCCCACCTTCAACACCATCACCTACGACTGGGCTCCGCCAGGACTCACACAGAAACTGGTGAGAGAAAGGGAGGAGGAAAGAAAGAGTGAGATGTTAAGACAATCACCTACGACTGGGAGGGAGGGGGACGTTCAGCACCATCACCTACGACTGGGAGGGAGGGGGACGTTCAGCACCATCACCTACGACTGGGAGGGAGGGGGACGTTCAGCACCATCACCTACGACTGGGAGGGAGGGGGACGTTCAGCACCATCACCTACGACTGGGAGGGAGGGGGACGTTCAGCACCATCACCTACGACTGGGAGGGAGGGGGACGTTCAGCACCATCACCTACGACTGGGAGGGAGGGGGACGTTCAGCACCATCACCTACGACTGGGAGGGAGGGGGACGTTCAGCACCATCACCTACGACTGGGAGGGAGGGGGACGTTCAGCACCATCACCTACGACTGGGAGGGAGGGGGACTTTCAGCACCATCACCTACGACTGGGAGGGAGGGGGACGTTCAGCACCATCACCTACGACTGGGAGGGAGGGGGACTTTCAGCACCATCACCTACGACTGGGAGGGAGGGGGACGTTCAGCACCATCACCTACGACTGGGAGGGAGGGGGACTTTCAGCACCATCACCTACGACTGGGAGGGAGGGGGACGTTCAGCACCATCACCTACGACTGGGAGGGAGGGGGACGTTCAGCACCATCACCTACGACTGGGAGGGAGGGGGACGTTCAGCACCATCACCTACGACTGGGAGGGAGGGGGACGTTCAGCACCATCACCTACGACTGGGAGGGAGGGGGACGTTCAGCACCATCACCTACGACTGGGAGGGAGGGGGACGTTCAGCACCATCACCCAAGACTGGGAGGGAGGGGGACGTTCAGCACCATCACCTACGACTGGGAGGGAGGGGGACGTTCAGCACCATCACCTACGACTGGGAGGGAGGGGGACGTTCAGCACCATCACCCAAGACTGGGAGGGAGGGGGACGTTCAGCACCGTCACCCAAGACTGGGAGGGAGGGGGACGTTCAGCACCATCACCTACGACTGGGAGGGAGGGGGACGTTCAGCACCATCACCTACGACTGGGAGGGAGGGGGACGTTCAGCACCATCACCTATGATCTTCAAAACCTGGTAAAATGGCGCCCTTTGGGTCCTGTTCAAACGACGCCCTATGAACTTTACAGACAATGAACTTTACAGAGTAAACACAGATGCAGTAGCTAGGTTTCCATCTAATTGTAGACAGATTTTCATATATTCTAAAATCAGAATAAAACAATATGCACATTTTCTACCAGATATGTTGGTGTGGATAAAAGGCTGTGCGTGATGACTTGAATTCCCATGAACCGAATAAACACGTTCAATGGGTTTCCATCGTATTTTCAACTCCACTGATGGTTTTGTCACAATAATGTTTTTGTTATGTAGCCAGTGCTTGACTTGGACTGAAATAGGTTCCGGTATTCATTTTTGGGGCCGGTACTGTTTATATTTAGGTGCAGGAGCTCCAGAATACTTCTTAGATAATATTCTATAAGAGGAACAGGAGCTCCACAATACTTCTTAGATAATATTCTATAAGAGGAACAGGAGCTCCACAATACTTCTTAGATAATATTCTATAAGAGGAACAGGAGCTTCAGCAGTAGAACAGTTACTGTAATGTGCCGGTACTCAGCTCCGGTGAGCTCCTGCCCAAGTCAAGCACTGGATATAGTGAATGTGCCACTTCCAGTATTGGCACGTGCGCGCTCGCCAACAGCTCACAGATACAGTGCAGGTATAGTCTACCTGATGAAATAGTTATGGACAAAAGAGTGAGGTTATAATGTCACCAGAATTACACCCTCAATATTTATTGGAAAGGAGCATCAAGCTCATCAACGTGGACATTCACCAGCCTGTGAAGTTCATCATTTATTTCATCTGTAGCCCAATAAACTGCATGGTTTCCCGAGTCGTAGCGGGAGGACCACACAACATGTCATTGCGTGATTCCAAGTTTACTTCGATACGATGGTTATTATATCAATATTTGCCCTTAAAAGCTTTTCCACTGCCATTTCTCACATAATTAATTTTATACACACAAAAAGATCTCACCTTGTCTAGCTTATTTTGTTTTGTCGACATTCCGAAAGTTCACTGACAAATTTGCCTGTTTAGTTTGACTGTTATATACATCACAATCTCCATCAGATCAAGATTGAGAGATTCATACGATCTCAGTGTAGCACTTTTACTGTTAATATCTTTCTTCTGTTAGTGGGCCAGTAAATATTTGTGGTCTCTATAAGAATACCTCAGAGTTTTATGATGCAGTGGGGAACATTATCCAGTCCATGTCTGTGGTGCAGCCTGTCTGTCTATATGTGGGACTTTGGTTTAGCTCTGAGGCCAGGGCAGGCCTTCCAGGAAGCCTTCATCAGGACACACTAATGACAGGCAGGATTGTAGTGTTTGAGTGGTGAGCTTTACCCCAGGATTGTAGAGTGTGAGGTAGGCAGAGAGTGGTGCGCAGAGCTTACCCGTTAAAGAGAGCTGTAGCCACCCGCTTGTCCTGGATGTGCTTACAAAAAAACCCCACTGTGACTGATGTCCTCTTCCAAGAGGTTTTCTGACTGTGAAGTGTTTTATGACGTGTCTGGGGAGAGATGAAGAGTGATAGGCTGTTAGAGTTACTAGTTAGTGGACAGATAGCTAGATATGTTTAGTTAGAAATAGACAAAAGAGGAATAGAGGGTTGTGATAGAGAGTGATGACAGTAGAATGGAAGGATGGATGGAGGGTTGTGCTAGGCCACAGAGTGATGACAGTAGAATGGAAGGATGGATGGATGGATGGAGGGTTGTGCTAGGCCACAGAGTGATGACAGTAGAATGGAAGGATGGATGGAGGGTTGTGCTAGGCCACAGAGTGATGACAGTAGAATGGAAGGATGGATGGAGGGTTGTGCTAGGCCACAGAGTGATGACAGTAGAATGGAAGGATGGATGGAGGGTTGTGCTAGGCCACAGAGTGATGACAGTAGAATGGAAGGATGGATGGAGGGTTGTGCTAGGCCACAGAGTGATGACAGTAGAATGGAAGGATGGATGGAGGGTTGTGCTAGGCCACAGAGTGATGACAGTAGAATGGAAGGATGGATGGAGGGTTGTGCTAGGCCACAGAGTGATGACAGTAGAATGGAAGGATGGATGGAGGGTTGTGCTAGGCCACAGAGTGATGACAGTAGAATGGAAGGATGGATGGAGGGTTGTGCTAGGCCACAGAGTGATGACAGTAGAATGGAAGGATGGATGGAGGGTTGTGCTAAGCCACAGAGTGATGACAGTAGAATGGAAGGATGGATGGAGGGTTGTGCTAGGCCACAGAGTGATGACAGTAGAATGGAAGGATGGATGGAGGGTTGTGCTAGGCCACAGAGTGATGACAGTAGAATGGAAGGATGGATGGAGGGTTGTGCTAGGCCACAGAGTGATGACAGTAGAATGGAAGGATGGATGGAGGGTTGTGCTAGGCCACAGAGTGATGACAGTAGAATGGAAGGATGGATGGAGGGTTGTGCTAGGCCACAGAGTGATGACAGTAGAATGGAAGGATGGATGGAGGGTTGTGCTAGGCCACAGAGTGATGACAGTAGAATGGAAGGATGGATGGAGGGTTGTGCTAGGCCACAGAGTGATGACAGTAGAATGGAAGGATGGATGGAGGGTTGTGCTAGGCCACAGAGTGATGACAGTAGAATGGAAGGATGGATGGAGGGTTGTGCTAGGCCACAGAGTGATGACAGTAGAATGGAAGGATGGATGGAGGGTTGTGCTAAGCCACAGAGTGATGACAGTAGAATGGAAGGATGGATGGAGGGTTGTGCTAGGCCACAGAGTGATGACAGTAGAATGGAAGGATGGATGGAGGGTTGTGCTAGGCCACAGAGTGATGACAGTAGAATGGAAGGATGGATGGAGGGTTGTGCTAGGCCACAGAGTGATGACAGTAGAATGGAAGGATGGATGGAGGGTTGTGCTAGGCCACAGAGTGATGACAGTAGAATGGAAGGATGGATGGAGGGTTGTGCTAGGCCACAGAGTGATGACAGTAGAATGGAAGGATGGATGGAGGGTTGTGCTAGGCCACAGAGTGATGACAGTAGAATGGAAGGATGGATGGAGGGTTGTGCTAGGCCACAGAGTGATGACAGTAGAATGGAAGGATGGATGGAGGGTTGTGCTAGGCCACAGAGTGATGACAGTAGAATGGAAGGATGGATGGAGGGTTGTGCTAAGCCACAGAGTGATGACAGTAGAATGGAAGGATGGATGGAGGGTTGTGCTAGGCCACAGAGTGATGACAGTAGAATGGAAGGATGGATGGAGGGTTGTGCTAGGCCACAGAGTGATGACAGTAGAATGGAAGGATGGATGGAGGGTTGTGCTAGGCCACAGAGTGATGACAGTAGAATGGAAGGATGGATGGAGGGTTGTGCTAGGCCACAGAGTGATGACAGTAGAATGGAAGGATGGATGGAGGGTTGTGCTAGGCCACAGAGTGATGACAGTAGAATGGAAGGATGGATGGAGGGTTGTGCTAGGCCACAGAGTGATGACAGTAGAATGGAAGGATGGATGGAGGGTTGTGCTAAGCCACAGAGTGATGACAGTAGAATGGAAGGATGGATGGAGGGTTGTGCTAGGCCACAGAGTGATGACAGTAGAATGGAAGGATGGATGGAGGGTTGTGCTAAGCCACAGAGTGATGACAGTAGAATGGAAGGATGGATGGAGGGTTGTGCTAGGCCACAGAGTGATGACAGTAGAATGGAAGGATGGATGGAGGGTTGTGCTAGGCCACAGAGTGATGACAGTAGAATGGAAGGATGGATGGAGGGTTGTGCTAGGCCACAGAGTGATGACAGTAGAATGGAAGGATGGATGGAGGGTTGTGCTAGGCCACAGAGTGATGACAGTAGAATGGAAGGATGGATGGAGGGTTGTGCTAGGCCACAGAGTGATGACAGTAGAATGGAAGGATGGATGGAGGGTTGTGCTAGGCCACAGAGTGATGACAGTAGAATGGAAGGATGGATGGAGGGTTGTGCTAGGCCACAGAGTGATGACAGTAGAATGGAAGGATGGATGGAGGGTTGTGCTAGGCCACAGAGTGATGACAGTAGAATGGAAGGATGGATGGAGGGTTGTGCTAGGCCACAGAGTGATGACAGTAGAATGGAAGGATGGATGGAGGGTTGTGCTAGGCCACAGAGTGATGACAGTAGAATGGAAGGATGGATGGAGGGTTGTGCTAGGCCACAGAGTGATGACAGTAGAATGGAAGGATGGATGGAGGGTTGTGCTAGGCCACAGAGTGATGACAGTAGAATGGAAGGATGGATGGAGGGTTGTGCTAGGCCACAGAGTGATGACAGTAGAATGGAAGGATGGATGGAGGGTTGTGCTAGGCCACAGAGTGATGACAGTAGAATGGAAGGATGGATGGAGGGTTGTGCTAGGCCACAGAGTGATGACAGTAGAATGGAAGGATGGATGGCACCCTATTCCCTAAATAGTGCACTACTTTTGACTTGGACCCATAGGGCTCTGGTCAGCATCCCAAATGGCACTCTATTTCCTACATAGTGTGCTACTTTTGACTTGCGGTTATAGGGAATAGGGTGACATTTGGGACGCAGTCCACAAGTCAGGGCCTGTGAAGTATAGCTCCGGTTTAAAAGGACCATTCCCAGGTCCTTAAGCCAGTTAGTGCTGCTGCCTACAGTCTTTTGTTTTGACAAACAGCACATTGACGGTCACATACAATATAAAGCTTTATTCAAAGACCAACTGTACAGTTTATCTCAAGCAAACTCTCTGGAGTCTATGCTTTACATAGCTCTGTCACCTTCAGCTCTGTCACCTTCAGCTCTGTCACCTTCAGCTCTGTCACCTTCAGCTCTGTCACCTTCAGCTCTGTCACCTTCAGCTCTGTCACCTTCAGCTCTGGCACCTTCAGCTCTGTCACCTTCAGCTCTGTCACCTTCAGCTCTGGCACCTTCAGCTCTGGCACCTTCAGCTCTGGCACCTTCAGCTCTGTCACCCTCAGCTCTGTCACACTGGTCTGTTGCTGTTGCTGTAAAGTTGAGTCCTCAGTCCTTGTTGTTCCAGGTATCTCTCTCTCTCTCTCTCAATTAAATTAAATTCAGTTCAAGGGGCTTTACTGGCATGGGAAAGTAAATAAACAAAAGTGAAATAATCAATACAAATTATCTCGTTCCTTCCTTCCTTTCTATCAATTCAATTTAAATTTAAGTCCACGAGAGCACGTTGGCCAATAACGTTGTGTCCTCTTTGTCTTCGCTTTGTGAGGTTGAATCCTGCCTCGTCCACAAAGATGAACTCATGCAAGGTGTCACTGGCATCAAGCTGGAGTATTGTCTGTATGAGATCTGATTACATTACATTTCAATACAGCCAATCCAGTATTGTTACAGTAAGCCAAGAAAACTATATCACAACATGTAAGTTATCTGTAGCCTTCACAGTACAATAGTTGATATTTACACACAAATTATGTAATACATGTAAACACATACCTGGACATGGACGCAGCTCTTTCACTCTGAGTTCCTCTCAGATGGAACCCGGTACACTTGTTTCTGGTGGTGGTTTGTGTTGGATCCCTAATTAGAGGCAGCTGTAGTGCATCGTCTCTAATTAATAGGTTTGTATGTTCCACACCGGGGTTGTGGGTCGTTGTCACGGTGACAGTAAGTGTGCACATTTGATGCGTCCGTTCATTCGTGTTTGTTTTGTAAACGTGAAGTTTGTACATCGTGTGTTTGTTTGTTTTGTTAGTTCGTACATTTTAGTTGGTTTATACATAGTATAAATAAAATGTCGAACTACTATCCCTGCGCTGCGTTTTGGTCTCTCGCTGCACCCAACCGTGACAGACCTTGGGCTGTGTATGCGCCCGGTCGTGACAGAATGACCCACCAGTACGAGACCAAGTAGCGTAACTGGGGAGAGACGGAGAGGAAGTGCCGCGTTATAGACGGGGGCGCGAGACGGAGAAGAGCCTGAAAGCAACCCCAGGGTGATTTTGGGGAGGGGCTATGGGGGTGGTCTGGTGTAGAGGAAGAGGTACCAGTCCCACTTTCCAGGTGGTATTCGCCGAGGCCGGAAACTAAGTGCATGGTGAAATACCGGAGGGAGGTGTATGAGAGGATAATGGAGCTATGTTGGCGAAATATGGAAGAGTGTGAGAGCGAGAGGAGGGAGCTGGAGTTAAAGGTGCCCAAGGTGAGCATCCCCAGTCCGGGTCCGGTTGTCGTCTCCACCCCCATGCCAGAGCAGTCCCCTCCACCGATGTCCAGTCCGGGTCCGGACCTCTGCTCTACTCCCCGCACCCCCACCTCCAGTGCGTGCGCCCAGCCAGGTGCTTCCTGTGCCAGCTCCACGCACCCGACATCCGGTGCGCCTCCCCAGTCCGGTACGTCCCGTGCCGGCCCTCCGTAGCCCGGAACCTCCAGCGAAGGTCCGCAGCCCGGAACCTCCAGCGAAGGTCCGCAGCCCGGAACCTCCCGAAGTCTGCTCCGCTCCAGTGCCTGAGCAGTCCGCTCCACCGGTGCCCAGTCCGGGCCCGGTTGTTTTCCCCGCTCCATGGACGGAGCCGTTTACCCCACCGGTGCCCAGTCCGGGCCCGGTTAATGGTCCCGCTCCATGGCCGGAGCCGTTTGCCCCACCGGTGCCTAGTCCGGGCCCGGTCATAAGGAGGGGGCACGGGAGAAAACTGTCCACTTTGCCGGAGCCAGAGCCGCCCCCGACGGACTAGTCTTCCCTCCCTATTAATCCCCCCCCCCCTTGTATTTGTGTTTTTTTTGTTGGCGTCCGGGAGTCCGCTTCTTGGGGGGGGGGGGGGGGCTCTGGCCATAGAGAAACCTATTTGCTTCTCTATGTAGCCATGGTCAGAGTCTGACAGTTCTTTTCTTTCTGTTTCTGGTGGTGGTTTGTGTTGGATCCCTAATTAGAGGCAGCTGCTGTGCATCGTCTCTAATTAGTGATCCTACATAGGCTTGTATGTTCCACACCGGGGTTGTGGGTCATGGTCGGACACAGACGATGCAGTACCTTAGGGCCTCCCGAGTGGTGCAGTGGTCTGTCTTGTATTTTCTGCTTCTGCTACTGTAATGCATATAGTTTAATGATACGTATAGTACAGAAAAGTACTAGTACATAAACTCTCCCTCTGCCTCTGCCTCTCCCAATCCTCTCATTTTTACCATCCCTCTGCCTCATTCTCTGATGTTTGCATCATGATTCTGAAACACAGGTGAGCTTAGCTGTTGCCCTTTTTATTCATTCCAATCTCCTGATTGCTTGTTGAGTATTTTTGGTCGTTAGTGCTTACACCTGAACAATTGTTTGTTAAGAGTGTTTGAATTGCGCTGGTTTGAGTTTACTTATTGAACGGCAGTGTTTTCTAAACAACAACATGGTGACAATTGTGTCTTAAAGTGAGAGGTGTGTTTAGACTTTTGCAAAGAAGAGTGAATGGACCAGAGAAATGTGTCAAAAAGGGTAAATAGTGTTTATAGACTGGGGTACATGGTCTTCCTGCTGAGAATTGGCTAAATGGTTTCGTGAGGATGGCTTTTCTCTCTCCCTCTCCCTCTTCAGGCCATGCTGTACATGGCGTTAGTCCCGGAGGAGAAGCGTCCAGTAGCAGGGACTGAGGGAGCGATGTACCGGCGCAGGCAGCTGATGAAACAACTACCCGTCTACGATCAGAATCCCTCCCAGTGCCATGGGCCTCTGCCAGAGGACCAGGTTAGATTTTGATGATGTCCAAATAAATCATCACTATACATTTTTGACAGGCCTCCACCTCTACTAGTATTTTAATTATTATTCTTAATTTGTTGACATTTATTAATAGGCCTACATACAGTATGAAGCTGCACTAGACGAAGCAAACCTTACATTCATGAAACATAGTTGTGGATGGACTATACACCATGTAGCCTGGACGCTTATTTCCACTGTTGGTCTTGTTCCTCCACCAGCTGCAGGCCATGTCTGTCTTCATGAAGAGCTACAAGGAAGAGGCTCTTGGGGTGGGGGAGGTGGCGCTGCC
>CM042410.1:4541320-4611320 GCA_023634145.1 Thymallus thymallus
CTCTCTGTGTGTCTCTCTCCCTCTCTCTGTGTGTCTCTCTCCCTCTCTCTGTGTGTCTCTCTCCCTCTCTCTGTGTGTGTGTCTCTCCCTCTCTCTGTGTGTGTCTCTCCCTCTCTCTGTGTGTGTCTCTCCCTCTCTCTGTGTGTCTCTCTCCCTCTCTCTGTGTGTGTGTCTCTCCCCCTCTCTCTCTGTGTTTCTCTCTCCCTCTCCCTCTCTCTGTGTGTGTGTGTGTCTCTCCCCCCTCTCTCTCTGTGTTTCTCTCTCTGTGTGTCTCTCTCCCTCTCTCTGTGTGTCTCTCTCTCTCTCTCTCTGTGTGTCTCTCTCCCTCTCTCTCTGTGTGTCTCTCTCCCTCTCTTTCTGTGTGTCTCTCTCCCTCTCTCTCTGTGTGTCTCTCTCCCTTTCTCTGTGTGTGTCTCTCCCTCTCTCTGTGTCTCCCTCTCTGTGTGTCTCTCTCCCCCTCTCTGTGTGTGTGTCTCTCCCTCTCTCTGTGTCTCCCTCTCGGTGTGTCTCTCTCCCCCTCTCTTTGTGTCTCTCTCCCTCTCTCTGTGTGTGTCTCTCCCTCTCTCTGTGTGTGTCTCTCCCTCTCTCTGTGTGTGTCTCTCCTTCTCTCGGTATGTCTCTCTCCCTCTCTCTGTGTGTCTCTCCCTCTCTCTGTGTGTTTCTCCCACTCTCTGTGTGTGTGTCTCTCTCTCTCTCCTCTCTCTCTCTCTCTCTATACCTCTATCTTTGTCTCTCTCTCTCTCTCTTTCTCTGTCAGCTCAGGTGTGGACAAAACCTGGTCACTTCTCATTAGAAAGTGACTGTATGTACTGTAAGAGACACTGTTAACAACTTTGGAATTTCTTGGAGGTTATTCAAAAAAGCCCCCATAGGAGATGCTAAATTCTCATCACCTCTTTTTTACAAGAAAACTAGCGAGCGAATCGCGCCGCCATTTCATTCCAAAATAGGGAGTATTGATGGAGAAATGATGAGGGAAAAAACTCACTTTAACATGTATTGTGACTATTGTAGCTTCTATAATCTGTCCTCTCTCTTGTTATTATACATTCATAATGAAGAGAGAGCTTGTTATCATACATATACACAGACAAACCCTTTGCTCTCTGTTTAGAAGAGCTGTTTAGGGGGTGAGGGGGCGCAGCATGAAAACAATTAAAGGCTGACTAAACATCTGCATTTGATTGCTTATCATAACAGGAATGCACCATGGTTTACTGTTGCTATAGTGATGGGGGCTTGATTACTTTGAGAGAGGCCTATGCAGTATCATCGTGGTGTGTTGTGTTGATAGAACAGAGTACTGGCTAGGCTAGTGGGTTACAACATCTCTCTAGGACTGGGCTGGGGTTTCTCCATCTGGATCATGAGTGTCATGTCTTCATGGTTTGTTTTCTCTCTCTCTGTTCTCTCTGTTCCCTCTGTTCTCTCTGTTCCCTGTTCCCTCTGTTCTCTTGTTCCCTCTGTTCTCTCTGTTCCCTCTCTCTCTGTTCTCTCTGTTCCCTGTTCCCTCTGTTCTCTTGTTCCCTCTGTTCTCTCTGTTCCCTCTCTCTCTGTTCTCTCTGTTCCCTCTGTTCCCTCTGTTCTCTTGTTCCCTCTGTTCTCTCTGTTCCCTCTCTCTCTGTTCTCTCTGTTCCCTCTGTTCTCTCTGTTCCCTCTCTCTCTGTTCTCTCTGTTCTCTCTGTTCCCTCTCTCTCTGTTCTCTCTGTTCTCTCTGTTCCCTCTCTCTCTGTTCTCTCTGTTCCCTCTCTCTCTCTGTTCCCTGTTCTCTCTGTTCTCCCTGTTCCCTCTCTGTTCTCTCTGTTCCCCCTGTTCCCTCTGTTCCCTCTCTGTTCTCTCTGTTCTCTCTCTCTGTTCTCTCTCTCTCTGTTCTCTCTGTTCCCTCTCTCTCTGTTCCCTCTCTCTCTGTTCTCTCTGTTCCCTCTCTCTCTGTTCTCTCTGTTCCCTCTGTTCTTTCTGTTCCCTCTCTCTCTGATCTCTCTGTTCCCTCTCTCTCTGTTCTCTCTGTTCCCTCTGTTCTCTCTCTCTGTTCTCTCTGTTCCCTCTGTTCCCTGTCTCTCTATCTCCCCCTCTCACTCTCATTCCTCCCCACCTTTCCAACTCCCTCTCCTTCTCCTGTCTCCCCCCGTCCCCATCTCCCCTCCTACAGCATTGCAGTGGTTGCGGGGAGCTCACCCCCCTGGACAGTCCTGTGGTGTATGCAGAGTGGGCAGGCTACGACAAGCAGTGGCACCCGACCTGCTTCCTGTGTTCCGAGTGTGGGGAGGCCCTGGTGGATCTGGTATACTTCTGGAAGGAAGGAGAGCTGCTGTGTGGAAGACACTACTGCCAAAGGGCCAGACCCCGTTGTGCAGGCTGTGACGAGGTGAGAGCAGAGGAGGGAGGGGAGGGAGGGGAAAGGAGGGAAGGAAGGAGAGCTGCTGTGTGGAAGACACTACTGCCAGAGGACCAGACCACGCTGCCATGGCTGTGACAAGGTGACGGGGACTGATAGAAATAATTTTATCCATTATAATTCTATGGGGAGATTACCACAGATACAGTGACTGTGTACCAAATGGGCCGTGGTACACTATATAGGTAATAGGGGGCCATTTTGGACACAAACATATCTTCTCTCTCAAAGATAGAAGCTACCTAGAACCATAAAGGGTTCTTTGGCTGTAGAAGAACCATTTTTAGTTACAGGGACAACCCTTTTACCCAACAAAGAACCCTTAAACACATTCTCTCTTTTCTGTCCTGTCTGCAGCTGATCTTCTGTGAGGACTACAAGAAGGGGACAGACAGTCGGGCGTGGCACCAGGACCATTACTGCTGCTGGCAATGTGGACAGAGTCTGGACAGCCCCTGTTCCTGCCCCAGCCCTGTTTAGATCCCCTGGCCCCACTCCTGGAGTGGCTACAGTCTGGACAGCTCCTGTTCCTGTCCCCATACACCCAGGAAAGTGTAGGCCCCCCACCCCAGTCCCAGTGTGGGCCCCTGCCCCCGCCACAGAGCCCTGGTCAAAAGTAGTACACTATATAGGAAATAGGGTGCCATTTGTGGTCAATGGACAGCTCTCAGCCAAGAGAGTTAGTGTTTCTTAACTGGAGAGCTTTCCACTCTACTGTCTGTCTCCTCTTCATAGTGTATTTGTCAAATTGCAAGTTGCAGATTAACTTAATGTTGAATGTAATTCTGCCCCTCTCTCGCTGTTCCAGCATGTTTTCATTGTGTATGTAATGATTATGATGAAACAATTTAAAAGAAGATGCTTTAGTTTAATATTAATGTTAGTCGGTGAAAGAAAAAAGAAATAAACCACCCTTCGTCTCAATAATGTCCTCCACCCTTCGTCTCAATAATGTCCTCCACCCTTCGTCTCAATAATGTCCTCCACCCTTCGTCTCAATAATGTCCTCCACCCTTCGTCTCAATAATGTCCTCCACCCTTCGTCTCAATAACGTCCTCCACCCTTCGTCTCAATAACGTCCTCCACCCTTCGTCTCAATAACGTCCTCCACCCTTCGTCTCAATAACGTCCTCCACCCTTCGTCTCAATAATGTCCTCCACCCTTCGTCTCAATAATGTCCTCCACCCTTCGTCTCGATAATGTCCTCCACCCTTCGTCTCGATAATGTCCTCCACCCTTCGTCTCGATAATATCCTCCACCCTTCGTCTCAATAATGTCCTCCACCCTTCGTCTCAATAATGTCCTCCACCCTTCGTCTCAATAATGTCCTCCACCCTTCGTCTCAATAATGTCCTCCACCCTTCGTCTCAATAATGTCCTCCACCCTTCGTCTCAATAATGTCCTCCACCCTTCGTCTCAATAATGTCCTCCACCCTTCGTCTCAATAATGTCCTCCACCCTTCGTCTCAATAATGTCCTCCAATAGTAGAAACCTGTAGTGTTAGTTAGTTAGTTAGTTAGTCTGCCTGGCCCTCTCATTGTTAATAGTAAAAACCTGTAGTGTTAGTTAGTTAGTTAGTTAGTTAGTCTGCCTGGCCCTCTCATTGTTAATAGTAAAAACCTGTAGTGTTAGTTAGTTAGTTAGTCTGCCTGGCCCTCTCATTGTTAATAGTAGAAACCTGTAGTGTTAGTTAGTTAGTTAGTTAGTTAGTCTGCCTGGCCCTCTCATTGTTAATAGTAAAAACCTGTAGTGTTAGTTAGTTAGTTAGTTAGTTAGTTAGTCTGCCTGGCCCTCTCATTGTTAATAGTAAAAACCTGTAGTGTTAGTTAGTTAGTTAGTCTGCCTGGCCCTCTCATTGTTAATAGTAAAAACCTGTAGTGTTAGTTAGTTAGTTAGTCTGCCTGGCCCTCTCATTGTTAATAGTAAAAACCTGTAGTGTTAGTTAGTTAGTTAGTTAGTTAGTCTGCCTGGCCCTCTCATTGTTAATAGTAGAAACCTGTAGTGTTAGTTAGTTAGTTAGTTAGTCTGCCTGGCCCTCTCATTGTTAATAGTAAAAACCTGTAGTGTTAGTTAGTTAGTTAGTTAGTCTGCCTGGCCCTCTCATTGTTAATAGTAGAAACCTGTAGTGTTAGTTAGTTAGTTAGTCTGCCTGGCCCTCTCATGCCTCTACAGAAGCTGGGGAAGGCAATAAAGAGTTAGTATGTTTCCCAAATGGCACTCTATTTCCTATATAGTGAACAACCTATGAGCCCTGGTCAAAAGGAGTGCACTTCAGTGCATTTGGAAAGTATTCAGACACCTTGTCTTTTTCCACATTGTGTTACGTTACAGCCTAATTTAATCCCTAACATCAATCTACACACAGTACCCCATAATGACAACAATGCAAAAAGAGTTAATTTTTTATTTTTAGCAAATTTATATAGAAAAAAACTGATATAACATTTACCTAAGTATTCAGACGCTTTACTCAGTACTTGAAGCACCTTTGATAGCGATTACAGCCTTGAATCTTCTTGTGTATGACGCTACAAGCTTGGCACACCTGTATTTGGGGAGTTTCTCCCATTCTTCTCTGCAGATCCTCTCAAGCTCTGTCAGGTTGGATGGGGAGCGTCGATGCACAGCTATTTTCAGGTCTCTCCAGAGATGTTCGATCGGGTTCAAGTCCGGGCTCTGGCTGGGCCACTCAAGAACATTCAGAGACTTGTCCGAAGCCACTCCTGCATTGTGTTGACTGTGTGCTTAGGGTCGTTGTCCTGTTGAAAGGTGAACTTTCGCCCCAGTCTGAGGTCCTGAGCGCTCTGGGGCAGGTTTTCATCAATGATCTCGCTGTACTTTGCTCCATTCATCTTTCCCTCGATCCTGACTAGTCTCCCAGTCCCTGCTGCTGAAAAATATCCCAACAGCATGATGCTGCCACCACCATGCTTCACCGTAGGGATGGTATTGGCCAGGTGATGAGCAATGCCTGGTTTCCTCCAGACGTGACGCTTGCCATTCAGGCCAAAGAGTCCTTTAGGTGCCTTTTGGCAAACTCCAAGTGGGCTGTCGTATGCCTTTTACTGAGGAGTGGCTTCCGTCTGGCCACTCTTCCATAAAGGCCTGGTTGGTGGAGTGCTGCAGAGATCTCTACAGAGGAACTCTGGAGTTCTGTCAGAGTGACAATTGATTGCTCAGTTAGGCCGGGCGGCCAGCACTAGTTAGAATCTTGGTGGTTCCAAACTTCTTCCATTTTAGAATGAAGGAGGCCAGCGTGTTCTAGGGGACCTTCAATGCTGCAGACATGTTTTGGTACCCTTCCCCATGGCTGTGCCTCGACACACAATCCTGTCTCGTGGACTCCAATCAAGTTGTAGAAACATCTCAAGGATGATCAATGGAAACAGGATGCTCAAGAGGAGCTCAATTTCGAGTCTCAAAGTAAAGGGTCTGAATACTTATGTAGATAAGGTATCTGTTTTTTATGTTGAATACATTAGCAAAAATGTATAAAAACCTGTTTTTGCTTTTGTCATTATGGGGTATTTAGTGTAGATTGATGAGGAACTTTTTTTATTCAATCCATTTTAGAGTAAGGCTGTAACATAACAACATTTGGAAAAGGGAACGGGTCTGAATACTTTCCGAATGCTATAGGGTACCATTTGGGACCCAGCCTTGCTTCCATAAAACTGGAACTAAATAGTAGAAGCCTGGAATCCTCAAAAGCAGAACCTTTTTAAAAAAAAAGTATTTTGTAACGATTAAATGTTATTCTCTTGATGTTGTTTGTTTTTGATTAATTGACTGTGCTATCATGTGCTAGGATGATAAACATATGTTCTAATGATCTTTACTCCAAGACTGTTTGTATGGATACGGACTAAAACTAACATCCACTTGGATGGGCTTCTGATTTCAGAGAAGGCTTCTAAAATGTAATAATAAATTATTCAGGTAATAATTGATCTAAAATGCAATAACAGTGTAATAATAGTGTAATAATAGTAAAGCTGATTTTGTTGAAAGTTAGTTCAATGCCTTGTTATCTTGTTAGACTATAGAGAATAAATAAAAAATAATGTGTTGTTTGTGCTCTTATGCTAACAATTTGACAATTTCTGTCTTGTTGAAGTAGATCATTCTGGTAATTTTGTTAATCTAGTTAGTAGTTAATGTACAGTTATCCATTTTGTTCATCTAGTTAGTAGTTAATGTACAGTTATCCATTTTGTTCATCTAGTTAGTAGTTAATGTACAGTTATCCATTTCCTACATATACACAATAGATATTTGATGTTGTAAAACTCTTTTGATCTCATCCTTTTGTTTGATTTGATGTTCTGGTATTATAAACCTCAGTACAGGAGAATACACACTTATTCTTCAGAGTTCACTAATGTACCTTTATATTATATTGGTCTCTCTCTCACACAATAGAGAAATCCAGAATCAATCCCTAGAAGTATAAAGTTATTGGTTCAGAGTGAGAGTGAGAGTGAGAATTTTTGAAAGACTACTTTATTACAATTTTTCAAACAATCAACATTTACCAATCTTTTTCTACATTAGTAGAAGAGAAAAAAATATTTTTCCATCAATAACAGAGCACAGAGCTTCATTCTTACACCATTTCATTTCAAATGTAATAACATCATCCATGGAACTATAAAAACGAAAATCAATGAGTATTCTGGATTTAACCGTGGCTAAAAACAGAATATTAATATCTTGATCTGCACCCATTTCTATCTTGTTTTTTCTACTCATATAGATTGCCAACTTTGCTTGACCTATAAGAAAATTTAAACACTGACAAATAAACCTATTTCTTCTAACATATTTAAAACCAACAATAAATACGTCTATAGAAAAAGATTCATTGAAACTATTAAATAAATCATATAATAAACTAAACAACCTTTTCAGTCTAAAACAATCCATATAGGCATGAAAAACAGTTTCTCTTTTTAAGCAAAAAGGGCATTCTGTAGTGACATCAGGATTTAAAACTGAAATAAAAGCATTAACTGCTATTGCACCATGTAAAAGTCTCCATTGTATGTCCCCAACTCTTTTACTTAAAGGTGGCTTATACAATGATCTCCATTCTGGCTTATCATCAACACATAGTTTTAAAACATTACGCCATGGTGTATCAACCCTCTTATCAAGCACTTTTTTATTAAAAACAAGAACACAAGCTTTATAAAAAGATTTACCAGTACTTGAAAAAAAGTTTAAACATAGGGATTTACCAGAGCTTAAAAACATTCCTGAAACATCATCTAACACAGGAAAAATTAAAAACTCAGCTAATACATCTACATTTTTTTTTTCACTATAGTCTGATAAAAGTTTCAGTTCATCAGAAGTGAGTCTTTGTTTCCATTTTTCTAATAAATGAAAAACAAATCGTCTAGACTTAATTTTCAGACTCAAAGCAACTTCTTCCATGTTCCCAAAGTCTGGTCCTGTCAAGTTAACTAGACTCCCCATTGTACATATTTTGGAAGCCACAAGTGTTTCCGTGAGTCCAGGAAATGTACAGTCATTGTGTGTTAAATCAAAGCGTGCTCCATATATTAACGGTTCTTCAAGGATCCAGTGAAGAGATTCAAAATGTCTTTCTCTTTTCACTTTGAACATGTTCCACACTTTAAAAACATTCCCATAAAAAATAGGCATTCCATTGAGGTTCAGTTTTGACAAGTCCATAAAGAAAAGATTTCTGTCCATTTTCAAATTTCCAAGATTTTGTAGTATTTTACACGCAACTACTTTCCAGCTTGAAATTATTGAACCATCAAGAAGTCTTTGCAAAAACTGTAAACGAAAAGCTGCTGCTCTACTTTGAAGGTGTACCAATCCTTGTCCTCCTTCTTCTTTAGGTAAAAACAATACACTCTGAGGAACCCAATGTAACTTGTCCCAGAAAAAATCTACTAAAATCGCTTGAGTCTCTGCTAAGAGACGCAAAGGAGGATCAATGCATGTTAACTTATGCCATAAAGAGGAAGCTACTAAATTATTTATAACTAAAGTTCGACCTCTATATGACATATTTGGGATTAACCACTTCCATTTTTCAAGTCGACCTTTAACTTTTTCAAGAGTTCCTTCCCAATTTTTTTGCACAGTTGCTTCATCTCCTAAAAAAAAACCCAAATATTTAAAGCCTCCTCTCTTCCATACTAAACCAGGAGGAAGGGAAAAAGAACCATTTTTCCAATCCCCTATTAGTATTGCTTCACTTTTTTCCCAATTAGTTTTAGCAGAGGACAGTTTTTTTAAATCATCAAGTACACTCATTAAAACCTGTACATCCCTCTGTTGACTAACAAACACTAAAACATCATCAGCATATGCAGAGACTCTTATACTTTTTACAAAATTAGGCAACTTAAAACCTTGTACATTTTTTCTCAATTGTTGTAACAGAGGTTCTATTGCTAGCGAATATAGCATTCCAGATAGCGGGCATCCCTGCCTTACTCCCCTAAACACTTTAAAAGGAGTGCATAAGCCACCGTTCATTTTGAGTATGCTCTCAACATCACTGTACAAAACTTTAATTTTATCTATAAAACTTTTACTAAAACCAAAAGCTTTTAACGTTTCCCATACGTATGTGTGTTCAACTCTGTCGAAAGCTTTCTCTTGGTCGAGTGAAATCAATCCAATGTCACTATTTGATAACTTAGAGACATCAAAAATATCCCTAATAAGGGAAATATTATCAAAAATTGACCTTTTGGGGACACAGTAGGTTTGGTCTGGATGAATCAACTCATTCATAATTATTGATAATCTGTTTGCTAAAATCTTTGAAAGAAGTTTATAGTCACTACACAGAAGTGAAACAGGTCTCCAGTTTTTGATCTCTGTGAGATCTCCTTTTTTGGGAAGGAGGGTCAGGACTGCTCTCCGGCAACTCAAAGGTAGAAGACCTTCGTCCAAACTACCATTGAGTACTTCTAAGAGATCCTCTCCTAAAACTTCCCAAAAACATTTATAGAAGTCTATTGGTATGCCATCAATTCCAGGCACCCTTCCGGATTCCATGCTCTGAACGGCCTGATGCAGTTCTCCCAGGCTAAGCACACCTGAAATCTCTGCATTAGCTTCATCAGACACCTTTGGTAAATCCTCAAAGAAGACACTCTCATTGATATTGTCTGATCCTAGTTCACTTCTGTACAGTTTCTCATAAAAACCAATTGCCCTCCTTCTAATCACTACAGGATTGGACAATAGAATTCCTTCCTCAGATCGCAAAGCATGAATGATTCTTTTTTGCCCATTTTTTCTTTCAAGGTTAAAAAAATACTTTGAAGGTGCATCCATTTGATCAAGACTTATAAATCTTGACCGGACCAAAGCCCCTTG
Organism: Thymallus thymallus; assembly: GCA_023634145.1. NCBI lineage: Eukaryota > Metazoa > Chordata > Actinopteri > Salmoniformes > Salmonidae > Thymallus > Thymallus thymallus. The sequence goes on from CM042410.1 coordinate 4,551,092, forward strand.
TGTTTTAACCCCTAATAATTCTGCCAATTGATTCTTTTTCTTAGAAAGAATTTTCAAATAGCTTTGTTGTTTTGTTGATTCTGCCAATTCCTGTATCTTAATTATGTCATTCTCTAAGTCTTTCATTGACTGATTTAAAACTTTGGTGCTGTTGTGAGCATACTGCTGACAATACTGTTTAATTTGTACTTTTCCAAAATCCCACCATTTTTGTACTGATCGAAAAGATTCTTTTTTTGTTCTGTAATCAGCCCAAAACAATTTAAAAGTGTGTATAAAATCCTTATTATCTAACAAAGTTAAATTAAAATGCCAGTAAGCACTTTTAGGCTTGACAGAATTCAAAATAAAAGAACATTGCACCATGCAATGATCTGAAAAACCAAAAGGAAAAATACAATTTTTAAAAATACCAACATGATGCTTAAACACATAAAATCTATCCAGTCTTGCCAGAGATAAAACATTATCACGTGCATGTGCCCAAGTATATTGTCTTTTATCCTCATGATAAAACTTCCATACGTCACTTAACTCATGCCTATTTATTATTTGAATGAGACGTTTTCTTGAAGGCATATGGGGTTCAATATGATTTCTGTCACAATTACTCACTGTACAATTAAAATCTCCTCCTAAAAATAAATAATCATCATTAGAAACATCTTGTAAAACAGAACATAATGTGTCTAAAAACAACATCCTATCAATTGTTGAGTTGGGGACATACACACAAATAAAAACAAAATTATAATTCTCCATTTGTGCTGTCACTTTTAAAAGTCTACCCTTCAAAAACCTTTAATCCATGTTCATATCAAGTTAAAGGTTTTTGCAAATAATATTGCTATTCCTCCACTTAACGTGGTGTTGTGGCTGAAAAAAGATAAACCTTCCCATTCCTTCATTCAATCATTAACATTGTTCACGTCACTATGCGTTTCCTGAATCAAAGTGACATCTATTTTTTTCTGCTTGATAATTTCATACAGCTCAGCTCTTTTTCTATAATTTCTAGCACCATTAACATTCAAGGAGGCAATCCGCACTTCAGCCATACTGAAATAAATAAACAAACAAAAAAAAACAAGCAAAACCAGATTATTCTTAGTCCTCATTTTCATTTAATTCCGTGCCAACTTTCCTCACAATCTTTTTCAACCGATAAACCTCCCTGTCTGAAAGGCACCCAGCTGTTATTAGGCTTTTGGCTTTGTCATGGAACTGCGTTAAGTCATGGAAATATTATTTTACAATCACACCTCTTTTGTTTTTAGTGGTATTAAGGAAATGTTTTATGTCATCAACATCATAGCTTCTGCTAATACCTTCGATCTGTGACAACACTGTACTTGAGTCAGACATTTCACTTCCACTTTCTGATTCTTTCTGATCTTCAAACACTTCTCCTTTTTTAAAACACTTTGCCTTACTGATCTTTGCCACATTTTTTTGGTATTTTAAACATCCTATTTTCCGTTTCTGTGTCAGACACATCATCTTCCCCATGTTTTCTACATCACTGTTCAACAGCCCAGTTTCTGCAGCTACAGAAGTATCCCTACCTTCATTCACCGATTCCGTCGAGGTCGATCCAGCTTCCACAGGCCCCTCAACAGATGTTCCTTCCCCAGCAGGTTTATCCACGGTCGGCACTGCTTCAGCCAGACCGACCCCAGACGGTTTAACAGTAGTATCTTCAGTCGACCCACTATCCTTACTACCTCCAGCTGCATTCTTGTCGGGACATGAACAGATTAAATGGCCCGATTTACCACATCCAAAGCACTTCATTTTGTCAGTAGTAACAAACACTACATATTCAAAATCGTCCACACGGAAATTTAGCGCCAAGTCCAATTCTGCGTCATCTTTGATAATCATGAAAGCAAATCTCCTAAATGAAACGATATGTTTCAATAAAGGAGATTCACACCTGATCATAATCTTCTTGATCGGCGAAACCAACTTTCCATACCGTGACAGCGCTTGTTTCAAAATATCATCACTGAGAAACGGAGGGATATTCGATATTGTGACTTTTTTAGACGGTAACAACAGCGGTAAAAAAGGTGTAAGTATTTCGTCAAAGATTATACCTCGCGCAACCACCTCGTTTGCTTTTTCCACCGAGTTAAAAAAAATCACGGTCGCGCCATTCATTCTGGATGCGGAGACAATGTTTAGATGGCCAACAATCTCTCCTACACCCAGACAACAAGCCTCTACACTCGCCACGGTTACTATTTTGACTCCGTGACGGCGTGTGAGGACATCAAGCCCACTCCCAGCCTGAGCTGCCATGCTTCCTAAGAAAGCAGGCAGCACAAACAACACACAAGATAAATACTAAATCAAATAGACAAACTTAGAAGTAAAAAATAAATACAAATATAGAATAGAAATATATAAGGAAAAGAACCAAATACACGCGCTCGAGCTCTCACACAGAGAGAGAGAGAGAGAGAGAGAGAGAGAGAGAGAGAGAGAGAGAGAGAGAGAGAGAGAGAGAGAGAGAGAGGAGAGAGAGAGAGAGAGAGAGAGAGAGAGAGAGAGAGAGAGAGAGAGAGAGGAGAGAGAGAGAGAGAGAGAGAGAGAGAGAGAGAGAGAGAGAGAGAGAGAGGAGAGAGAGAGAGAGAGAGAGAGAGAGAGAGAGAGAGAGAGGAGAGAGAGAGAGAGAGAGAGAGAGAGAGAGAGAGAGAGAGAGAGAGTCCACCCACATAAAACTTCCACACAGCTCTGAACCATCTGAGAGACAAGGCAAGAAGGGCCTTCTATGCCATCAAAAGGAACATAACATTAGACATACCAATTAGGATCTGGCTAAAAATACTTAAATCAGTTATAGAACCCATTGCCCTTTATGGTTGTGAGGTCTGGGGTCAACTCACCAACCAAGAATTCACAAAATGAGACAAACACCAAATTGAGACTCGAAACTACCCATCCAACCTGACAGAACTTGAGAGAATCTGCAGAGAAGAATGGGAGAAACTCCCCAAATACAGGTGTGCCAAGCAGGTAGCGTCATACACAAGAACTCGAGGCTGTAATCGATGCCAAAGGTGCTTCAACAAAGTACTGAGTAAAGGGTCTGAATGTGATATTTCCAAATTACCTTAGAGACACCAGAACAACACATTAATCAGTAATAAGATCCTCAATCAGCGTTCTAAATTACCTTAGAGACACCAGAACAACACATTCATCAGTAATAAGATCCTCAATCAGCCTTCTAAATTACCCTAGATCAGGCTTGGGCAATTATTTTCCAATAAGGGCCACATTCAAATATATTTTTGCCATCACGGGCCAGAATCATATTACAGGATTATGCATCATGTGTTGACAGATATATCTACTGTAAATCACTATGACTGTGTTGACAGATATATCTACTGTAAATCACGTTATGAAATTTCCCCCCCGGGGGATCAATAAAGTACCTATCTATCTATCTATCTATCTATCTATCTATCTATCTATCTATCTATCTATCTATCTATCTATCTATCTATCTATCTATCTATCTATCTATCTATCTATCTATCTATCTATCTATCTATCTATCTATCTATCTATCTATCTATCTATCTATGCTACTTATTTGACTTTTTTAACATGCACAGAAATAAACCACATCCATGTTCTCCTTTTGGTAGATATTTTCATTATTAAACATGCAATGAACTCAGGGGCGCCGTATGGGGGGGGAAAGTTAGGATGATTCTAAGGGCCTGTGACTGACAGGGGCCCTAAAATATTATTCCAGCATTAGGTAAAAACATTTTGGAGCCCAATGTTATATATTTTCATGGGGCCCAAAATCCCTGGAGGCTCCCCTGAATTAACTACACAGAGGGAAAAATACACTGTGCATTCATCACCACAGACAGAACTCTTGTTAACGGGTGACGCACAAAAACACAAGAAGGAGAGAGATCTCAACATTACATTTAAACTACTCAATCAGTGTGAGGAGTGAAGTCTCTGATGGGCGTTGACTAGAGCAGTGAAGTCAGCTATAGTTTCTGACGTCGCTATGCACAGGATTGCTGAGAGGTGAGAGTCAGTAAGAGATGATCTGTGCCTTGACTTGTTATGTTTCATCATTGAAAATGTCTGTTCACAGCATGACTCCTAATCTTTGTAAAGTTTTGTTCATCGAGAGATGCATAGAACCTCGTCAGTGACATTGTTTTGAATAGTTCTCCAATCACTGCATCAGACTGAAGATCGATAAGCTCAAGTTGCAGGTCAGTGAGAGTGTTATCCACATTGAAGGTGAAAGGAGAGGAAACCAACAGCATGTCATTTCCCAACACTTTGAAATCCTCAAAACGACGAGAAAACTCACCGTTCAAAGCACGCAGCAGCGATGTATACTTCTCCTGCTGGCCATCTGATAGGGAACAGACTAGTAGTGTCAGAAGGTGGGTAATTTTCCCTTGAAGGCTTTGATAAGGCTGATGTGCTAAAATGCCCTTCCCTTGTAGTTTGGAATTCAGTTCATTCATGAGGGCCTTGATGTCCATGGTGAAGGCAAAATCAGCCAAACATTATTTCTCTTGAGGGAAATCCACATATTTTCCTTTAATTTGCAAAAATTCAGCAATCTCCGACTTCAGGTCCCACAAAGTCTGGAGTTAGAATGTGCCTCGTAAGAATATCAACAACTGTGCCGTGTCACGTGCAGGAATAATACAACTCTGGACTTGTTATATGCTAATGTGAAGGATGCATACAACTCCACTGCACTCCCTCCCCTCGGTAGATCGGATCACAACCTTGTCCACCTCACCCCACTCTACAGGCCTATGGTCCAACAGCAGCCTGCAACCACCAGGACTATTAGGAGATGGTCCCCGGAGGCGAATGAGGCCCTACAGGACTGCTTTGAAACAACAGACTGGGATGTGCTCTGTGAGGCTCATGGGGAGGACATCGATGGACTCACTGACTGCATAAGACTATATTAATTTTTGTGTAGACAACACTGTACCCACCAGGAAGGTACGCTGTTTCCCAAACAATAAACCCTGGGTCACCAGCGACCTGAAGGCCCTGCTGAATGAGAAGAAGAGGGCCTTCAAGGAGAAGGACAAGGACAAATTGAAATGCGTCCAGAGGGAGCTGAAGTTGCGGATTGCTGAGGGGAAGAGAGTGTATAAGGAGAAGATGGAGGACAAGCTGAGGCAGAGCCAGGTGAGAGAGGTGTGGAAGGGTATGAGAAATATCACTGGCTTCAAAAAGTCAAACAGTGGGCAGACGGAGGGGACCCAGGACAGAGCCAATGAGCTGAACCAATTTTTTAACAGGTTCGATACTGGCCCTGTCCACCTCCCCTCCAGCTCCCCAGACCACACACCCTCACGGCTATCCCACCCCCACTTTGCTCACAGCACCTCTGCTGAGACAATCAGTGACCCCACCTTCGCCCCTGCCCCCCCTGGACTGATCCTCAACACCCCCCTTCCCCCCACCTCCCCACCTGTGCTGGCTTTCACCACCAACCAAGTGAAGAGAGAGCTGGAGAGACTACACCAGTGGAAAGCGGCGGGCCCTGATGGCATCAGCCCAAGGGTGCTGAGGGTCTGTGCTGACCAACTGTGTGGAATACTCCAGCGTCTTTTCAACCTTAGCCTGAGTCTAGAAAGGGTCCCTGTGCTGTGGAAAACATCCTGCCTCGTCCCAGTGCCCAAGAAGGCACACCCCACTGTCCTGAATGACTTCAGACCTGTAGCGCTAACATCCCACATCATGAAGACCCTGGAAAGGTTAGTCCTCGCTCACCTCAGACCCCTGGTGTGTTCATCAATGGACCCCCTGCAGTTTGCATACCAGTGCAACATCGGGGTGGATGATGCAATCATCTACCTTCTGCAGAGGGCCTACTCTCACCTGGACAACGCAGGTTGCACTGTGAGGGTCATGTTTTTTGACTTCTCCAGTGCCTTCAATACCATTCAGCCCCTGCTACTGGGTGAGAAGATGAGGAGGATGGAAGTGGAAGCACCCTTAGTCTCCTGGGTCACGGACTACCTGACCGGTAGGCCACAATTTGTGCGACTACAGAGCTGTGTGTCAGAACGGGCAGTTAGCCAGGGGTGGGCAGGAGGAGGAGTACAGGAGCACAATCAGTGACTTTGTGTTGTGGTGTGAGCAGAACCACCTTCAGCTTAACATCAGCAAAACTAAGGAGATGGTGGTGGACTTCAGGAGAACCAAGGCACAACTGACTGCAGTCCCTATAAAGGGGATGGATGTGGATATGGTTGAGTCATACAAGTTCCTGGGTGTCCATATGGACAACAGACTGGAATGGGCTGGTAACACCGGGGCCCTGTACAAAAAGGGCCCGAGCCGACTCTACTTTCTGAGGAGGCTCAGGTCCTTCAACGTGTGCAGTAAACTACTGCATACCTTCTACCAGTCTGTGGTGGCCAGTGCCATCTTTTTTGCAGTGGTGTGCTGGGGAGCAAACATCAAAGCCGGTGATGCTTCTCGGGTAAATAAGCTGATCAGGAAGGCTAGCTCTGTCCTGGGGATGAGCCTTGACACTCTAGAGGAGGTGGCGGAGAGACGGATCCTGGCCAAACTGCTGGCCATCATGGACAACGTCACCCACCCTCTGCACGCTATGGTTATGACGCAGAGGAGCACATTCAGTCACAGACTGATCCCACCACGGTGTGCCAGAGAGCGCTACAGGAGGTCCTTCCTGCCGGCGGCTATGAGACTATATAATGCCTCACCGGGGTGCCGTGCCGTCGGCATCATAGATCTGGAACTGTTGGGGTGCTAGGACCTAGTTTAACAATTATGCATCCATCCGTGAGTAACTCTGGTCCGTCAGCACTCATCCACTCAGGACCTATTTATTCATACAGGTCTGTATATACATACTCATGTACAGTTGTTATATTATATCACATGCAATATTGTAAGTAATTATTGGACGTAGGCATTCACTCAGGAATGCATATTAGTATCCTGCCAGTTGCACCTTTTCTCATTGCTTTTAGTATATCGAATGTGCAATAAGTGCAGTTGTCTGTAATTAAACCCTGTGCACTAAGGACTGTATTTTAAGGGAATTATTACTATTATTACCCCAAATGATATCATACACACATTTAGCTATTAAAGTATCTCTTCCTGTCATTTACCTGTACAGTTTGTGTAAACATGCAAGTATTCACTTATCTGTAAATATAACTGTATACCTAACTGTACAGCTAATTTAACCATGCAAAATTTTCACTTACCTGTTCATTTACCCAGTCTGTCTATTAAGTAAACTATTATTACCCTCGCTCATATCATACGCATTTTTAGCTACTGAAGTATTTCTCTGCCTGTATAGTATAGCTAACTATCCAACATCCACCAATGTATAGTGTACATATTCAGCCAACCACTCATACTATGCAATGTCCTTTTATAGCTTTTTTTTGCACTCCAGATATCTTGTATTTCTATACTTTTTCATACTGCCGCTCTATGTATCGTGTACCGTGTATCTGTCTTTTGTGTACTTTCGTTGTGGCATTTTGCACCTGCCCTGTGTTTTGTTGTAGCTGCTTGACAATGAAATTTCCCCCCCGGGGGATCAATAAAGTACCTATCTATCTATCTATCTATCTATCTATCTATCTATCTATCTATCTATCTATCTATCTATCTATCTATCTATCTATCTATCTATCTATCTATCTATCTATCTATCTATCTATCTATCTATCTATCTATCTATCTATCTATCTATCTATCTATCACTGCTCTCATCCAGGGCCAAGGACAAATAGGTGAAATCCTTTGCCTCATCTGTCAACTGTTTTTCCATATTCTCTGCGATGTCTTGACAGGGAAACATTTTCAAACAGCTCTTTCTTGTCGGGGCAAAGTATTGCTGCAGAGTCAATTAAACATTCTTTAATGAATTCACCCTCAGCGAATGGCTTGCTATGTTTAGTAATTTTATGGGACAGTACATCGCTAGCTCTCGCAATTCCGTCATTTGCTGAATGCAGTTTTGTGAAAAGTCCTTGCTGCTTTTGCAACTGAGAAAGCAACTATTTTGATACACTTTCCCTCTGCTCAGAAGACATATTCCTATATTTCTCTGCATGCTTCGACTGGAAGTATCGGGACAAGTTGTAGTCTTTCAAGACAGCGATGCTCTCTTTGAACATGTAGCCGGTCGCACCTAGCGGTTGGTGTGGGACAGTTTCCCCGGTACATAAAAGGAGGGGGAACTAAGTTTTAGCAGAGCGTTTGTTGTCGGGCGGAGAGAACAGAGCGGTGCACAGTTCCTTGTTGGGTTGAGAACTGGCGAACGTTTGGTAAATTGATGTTTTGTTACTGTGGATAATTCTGTCGGTAGTTAACTATGTTTGTAGCGTTGCGTCACGATTTGGTGGAATGAGAGACCAAGGCGCAGCGCAGTTGAAGTTCGACATGTTTATTATACTATGTAAGATAAAACACACAAAGACGAACTACCACAACCAAAACAAACACGATTGACAAACGTATAAAATGGCACACTTACTTCTCCGTGACTTGAAATATATATATAACGAATATATACATATAACGATAACGACCCACAAACCCAGTGTGAAACATACAAACCTATGTAGGATCCCTAATTAGATACGATGCGCTACAGCTGCCTCTAATTAGGGATCCCACACAAACCACCACCAGAAACAGAAAGAATAGAACTGTCAGACTCTGACCATGGATACATAGAGAAGCAAATGGGCTTCTCTATGGCCAGAGCCAGACACGTTGCCAGTGTTAGGGACACGTGGCTGGAACGAGTATAGCTCGCCAGTGTAGGAAGGTATGGCATTTAATTGTTTAAAATAAAGTTGGTTTTAAAATGTAAGGCTTAACAGTGTTTTGAAGCGAATGGAGAGAAGCCATCGCTGCTCTCACTATAGGATTAATTTGCCCTTACACACATTTGATTTAGGTTTATTTTCTGTCTAGTCCACCCGGGCAGTTGTGTGGTAATTCAGGCAAAACATCTGGGGTTTCCTTGGCGGGTGGACTAGTTTATTTTTCTCATTCATGTTAAATGTTTGTTTAGTATTTTGTTTGTCACCACTTCCCCGGTCTACCCAGCCGTGTTCAACTAACTGTGTGTTGTTTTCCAAGAGATGTGTGATTATAACTAATATACTACTAATATACTACTAATATACTACTATTTCCATCAGTGTGATCACAAGTGTGCTCAGATGGTAGTTCAGTTTGTCTCGCCCTGCTACTTCTCCGGTGTGTTGATCTTAGGTGCAGCTTAACTCAGGCCTAACATGAATTGTGGGGGTTGAGTGTGATTTTATTGTGAATAAACTGTGTCATCCATTTGTCATCCATTTGACAGACCTGTTTAACTTGTCCCGAGGACCTCCTAAGCACACAGCTTTCCCTGATACCTCAATAAAGAGCGATTTCGTTGTCCACTATTGCTGAAACACCCTACATTCATAGTCTACTTTCCTTTGAAAAACTCATTGTTGTGCAATTTCTGGCTAGATACTATTTGTAACTGTTGTTATTTATACGTGCCTTAAATGAATGTCCCACAAGAGGTGGGGGTTCATTTGGCATTTAATTTGAAGAACACATACGTTTTTCAAAACTTTACTATCGCAAATTCTTTATGTGATCTGAGCATAATTCCCGGGCCGTATTGAATTAGGTTGCCCAGGCCTGCCTTACAGGCACCAAAACATCACATTTAAGAATATTTTGAAGATTGTTCCACAAATTAGATGCAAAGAAACTCAAAGCTGATTTACCTAACTCGGTAGAGACCAACGAAATTTCCAGAGTTAACCATCCCTGACACCGGGCGTGATAACTCGATTGTCTAAAGTTGAGTAAATACGTTAAGTACAGTGGAACTTTTTTGTAAAATGGCTTTTTAAAAATTAAAACAGCAATGTATCAACCTACGTGATATCAGAGGTCCAACCAACGTTCTGGTAGAGTATGTAGTGATGAGTGCTAAAACTGTCGCCCGTAATAAAGCGCAGTGCGCTACGATAAACTGCATCTAACGGCTGCGTTCATACAGATGACGTCGCATTAGAGTCTAGGACAGATAGAAACGTTGACTGAATCATCTGCTTTCTACTGTTTATCCAGAGGCAGGACCTATTTCTATTGAAGAAGCTTATTTTTATTATCCGCTTCCTAACTTGTCAATACGCTTTCAAAAAGACGAAGGTAAAGTTGGTTTTATATTCACACATTCGTAAATTCAACAGACATTCGTCGGACATTCAACAAACATAAGCTAAAAGCCATTTATAAGGTAAAAATCAATAACTAGAATATAATGTCTAGAATACTTTTACAACCTCTGTTTTGAACAAAAATTCAGTTTTGATGGAAATACATAAAATCTTTATAATGCAATTTAAAGCTGAATAAATCAATAACTAATTCACAGTTTGTCACAGAAACATCCAACTATGTATGATTCTATAAATGTCTTTTACAACCTCTGTTTTGAGGAAAACTTCCAGTTTTGACTTGATAGTATAACGATACAAGGTGAGAGCCAGATGCAGACACAGGAAGCAGAAGGTTAGAGCTCTGATATTTATAATAATAAAGGGAACAGGCAAAGGGCAGGTCAGGGAAAGGAAATAGTTCAGAGTCTGAACAGTACAGTGGAACAGGCAGTCTCGTGGTCAGGGTAGGCAGGGGTCCAATAACCAGATCAGAGTCTGAACAGTACAGTGGAACAGGCAGTCTAGTGGTCAGGGTATGCAGGGGTCCAATAACCAGGGCTGAGTCTGAGCAGTACAGTGGAACAGGCAGTCTAGTGGTCAGGGTAGGCAGGGGTCCAATAACCAGGGCTGAGTCTGAGCAGTACAGTGGAACAGGCAGTCTAGTGGTCAGGGTAGGCAGGGGTCCAATAACCAGATCAGAGTCTGAACAGTACAGTGGAACAGGCAGTCTCGTTGTCAGGGTAGGCAGGGGTTCAATAACCAGGGCTGAGTCTGAACAGTACAGGAGGGCAGGCAGTCTCGTGGTCAGAACAGACAAGGGTTCAATCACCAGGGCTGAGTCCAAGACGGTACAAGACGACAGGCAGGCTCGAGGTCCAGACAGGCAGAATGTTCAGACAGGCGGGCTCGGTGTCAGGGCAGGGTCAGAACCGGGAGGACTGGAACAACAGAGACTAGGAACGAAAGGAGCTAGGAAAAACACGCTGGTTGACTTGGCAAGACGAACTGGCACAGAGAGACAGAAGACACAGGAATAAATACACAGGGGATGATGAGTGACACCTGGAGGGGGTGGAGACAAGGACAAGGAAAGGTGAAATAGATCAGGTGTGACAGCACCAGCAAAGCACCCCCACACCATCACACCTTCTCCGCCATTCTTTAGGGCGGGAACCACACATACAGAGATCATCCGTTCACCTACTCTGCGTCTCACAAAGACACGGCGGTTGGAACCAGAAATCTCAAATTTGGACTCATCAGACCAAAGGACAGATTTCCACCGGTCTAATGTCCATTACTCGTGTTTCTTGAACCAAGCAAGTCTCTTCTTATTATTGGTGTCCTTTAGTAGTGGTTTCTTTGCAGCAATTCAACTACGAAGGCCTGATTCACACAGTCTCCTCTGAACAGTTGATGTTGAGATGTGTCTGTTACTTGAAGCATTTATTTGGTCTGCATTTTCTGAGGCTGGTAACTCTAATGAACTTATCCTCTGCAGCAGAGGGAACTCTGGGTCTTCCTTTCCTGTGGCGGTCCTCATGAGAGCCAGTTTTCTCATAGCGCTTGATGGTTTTTGCGATTGCACTTGAAGAAACTTTAAAAGTTCTTGACATTGACTGACCGTCATGTCTTAAAATAATGATGGACTGTCATTCCTCTTTGCTTATTTGAGCTGTTAATATGGACTTGGTCTTTTACGAAATAGGGCTATTTTCTGTCTTAACAATATCTACTTATCTGTAAAAATCTGCAATCTGCACTTGTATACCGATGATACTGTTGCGTATGCTACTGCCCCCACGGTTGACCAGGCTCTATCTCTATCTAAACTACAGTCTGCCTTCACTGTATTACAGAAAAACTTTATTAACCTGAAATTAGTACTGAATGCAGGACAAACTAAGTACAGTGCCTTCAGAAAGTGTTCAGACCCCTTGACTTTTTCCACGTTTTTATTCTAAAATGTATTAAATACAAAAAATTCCTCAGCAATCTATACACAATACCCCATAATGACAAAGTGAAAACAGGTTTTAATTTTTTTTTGCAAATGTATAACAAATTTAAAACATAAATACCTTATTTACATAAGTATTCAGACCCTTTGCTATGAAACTCGAAATTGAGCTCAGGTGCATCCTGTTTCCATTGATCATCCTTGAGATGTTTCTACAACTTGATTGGAGACCACCTGTGGTAAATTCAATGGATTGGAACTGAGCAATCGGTGGAGAAGGGCCTGGGAGATGAACAATAACTTGATGGTCACTCTGACAGAGCTCCAGAGTTCCTCTGTGGAGATGGGAGAACCTTCCAGAAGGACAACCATCTCTACAGCACTCAACCAATCAGGCCTTTATGGTAGAGTGGCCAGACGGAAGCCACTCCTCAGTAAAAGGCACATGACAGCCCACTTGGAGTTTGCCAGTAGGCACCTAAAGGACTCTCAGAACATGAGAAACCAGATTGAACTCTTTGGCCTGAATGCCAAGCGTCACGTCTGGAGGAAACCTGGCACCAGTCTGACTGACACCAGCTCTCCAGTGTGTAGTCACGTGGGTCGCTTCAGCCAGGCTACATTCCTACCAGTCTGACTGACACCAGCTCTCCAGTGTGAAGTCACGCGGGTCTGCGTGACTGTGTTAACCCACTGAGCTAATCAATTCTCTTACCATCCTCTGGAGTCCTGTGTAGAATTATATTATATGACATTGGCAACCTTCTCATCTGAGCTGGAAATAGATAATAATCCACCTGAACAAAGAACAAATTCCATCTCCATTATGCCATGCAGTTCACCCAAAATAGCAGCCAGCATAGTTCAATTTCAATCATATGAAATGCGATGGTCATTAATTTGTCTTTTTTTCAGGAAGTTGCTAGGTCTGGTTACCGGTAATTGTGAATGATGTAATGACCTGAGAATGTAGAATGTGGAATAGCTAGGATAGAATGTGAAATGGCTTCTAGAAGGGTGAATATATGGGATTCTTACTGGGGCTATGTCAACACACAATGGTTATTGTTAGCCCCACAGTCGTTCATCAAAAAATGGAGTATGAGTTTAAGGTCTGAGGTATCTTAACGATTGCCAGCAACTGTGTGTGTGTATCAAATCAAATGTTATTTGTCACATGCTTTAGACTAACAGTGACATGCTTACTTACGGGCCCTTGCCAACAATGCAGAGAGAAAGAAAAATGTAATAATAGAAAAAATAACAAAGAGTATATTTATAGCCTGGCTGAGGTGATGTATTGTCATCTCTACCTTCTAGTCCTTTGTGCTGTTGTCTGTGCCCAATAATGTTTGTACCATGTTTTGTGCTGCTACCATGTTGGGTTGCTGCCATGTTGTGTTGCTGCCATGCTATGTGGTTGTCTTAGGCTAATTTCAGGTCTTTCCAGAGATGTTTGATCGTGTTCAAGTACGGGCTCTGGCTGGTCCACTCAAGGACATTCAGAGTCTTGTCCCGAAGCAACTCCTGCGTTGTCTTGGCTCTGAGGGGCTCTGGAGCAGGTTTTCATCAAGGATCTCTCTGTACTTTGCTCCGTTAATCTTTCCCTTGATTCTGACTAGTCTCCCAGTCCCTGCCTCTCAAAAACACCAGACGTGACACTTGGCATTCAGGCCAAATAGTTAAATCTTGGTTTCATCAGACCAGAGAATCTTGTTTCTCATGGTCTGAGAGTCTTTAGGTGCCTTTTGGCAAACTCCAAGCTGGCTGTCATGTGCTTTTACTGAGGAGTGGCTTCCGTCTGGCCACCATAAAGGCCTGATTGGTGGAGTGCTGCAGAGATGTTTGTCCTTTTGTCTCCCCACTTCACAGAGGAACTCTGGAGGTCTAATCTTATTACCCATGGAACCTCTGGCCCAGGCAATTTGTCAATCAAATGAAATAACACAAATTTCTCTAAAATCTACTGATCCCTTCATTTCTTTTTTTATTTAACTAGGCAAGTCAGTTAAGAACACATTCTTATTTACAATGACAGCCTAGCCCGGCCAAACCTGGACGACGTTGGGCCAATTGTGCGCCGCCCTATGGGACTCCCAATCACGGCCGGACGTGATACAGCCTGGATTCGAATCAGGTTCTGTAGTGACGCCTCTTGCATTGAGATGCAGTGTCTTAGACCACTGCACCACTTGGGACCATCTCATTAGAAGCAGGTGATATTTTACTACATCTAGACAATGTATCTCAATCGCTCCCAAATGCATTGAAGATCATAGATAAATTCAGGTTCTTCTCAAGTCATAAAATTAATCTAACCAAATCAACCCTACTGCCGCTCACAACCCGATGGAGGACTCCATCTCTACTTATGGAATCCCAATCGTTTCCATTTTAAATATTTGGGAGTAGATATAGTTCCTTCTTTAGACAAAACCATTGCCAGAAACTTTAATAGAACGCTCAGATCAGTTAAATCCGAGTTCAGTAGATGGAATAATATCCCAGTTGCTTTAACCGGCAGAATATCTATTGTCAAAATGAACATATTGCCACAGCTGCATTTCTGTAGTTTAATGCTTCCCCTTCTGGCTATTGGTATAAAATTCAAAATGCGGTTTAAAAATCTATATGTCAAGGTAAACGATCCCAGGTAGAATGTATAAAAAAAGGGAAAGATGTAGGAGGACTATCTGTACCAAATTTAACTTCATTTCCATGCTCTAGCATTTCGCCCCATCCTAAATTGGTTTAGACATGATTGTTCTGCCCCCTGGCTGAGTATAGAGAGAAATATGGTGTCTACTATTGCCCTGGAAGAGGTGGTCTTCGCTGATATATCCCTTAAACAATGTAAACTACACTTTGGTACTTTTATTGCTCACACAATTTCTATTTGGTGCAAAATTGAAAGACCATGTAACTGGGAATCAAAATGGCATGGCCATACTCCAATGGTCCAAATGTGGAATCTGTACACTTACCGATATCACCGACAGTAATGGTTTGAGAACAACCCAAGATTTGAAAGATACATACACATTACCAGGCAAATCCTTTTTTTTCTAGATTTGAAAGATACATACACATTACCAGTCAAATCCTTTTTTTCTAGATTTGAAAGATTTTTTTATTTTTATTTTTATTTCACCTTTATTTAACCAGGTAGGTCAGTTGAGAACAAGTTCTGATTTGCAACTGCGACCTGGACAAGACAAAGCAAAGCAGTGCGACAAAAACAACACAGAGTTACACAGTAAACAAACAGTCAAAAACTATATACAGAGTGCAAAATGTAGTGCAAAATGCAGTAAGGTTAGGAGGTAGGACAATAAATAGACCATAGTGGTGAAATAAATTACAGATTATCATCATTAACACAGGAATGAAGGATGTGCAAATTATGATGTGCAAATAGAGATACTGGAGTGCAAGATTAGTGAAAATAACAAAAATAAATATGGGGATGAGGTAGTAGTGTGGGCTATTTACAGAAGGGCTATATACAGGTGCAGTGATCGATAAGCAGCTTTGACAGCTGATGCTTAAAGTTAGTGAGGGAGATAGGAACCTCTAGCTTCAATGATTTTTGCAATTCGTTCCAGTCATTGGCAGCAGAGAACTGGAAGGAATGGCGGCCAAAGGAGGTGTTGGCTTTGGGGGTGACCAGTGAGATATACCTGCTGGAGCGCAAACACATTACACAAACATATTACCAGGCAAATCCTTTTTTTCTAGATTTGAAAGATACATACACATTACCAGGCAAAGGTTGGCCTATGGAGTCCTATGGGAATCCCAACTACCGAAACATCCAATGATGGGATTTATAAATAAATTATCAGGGCTCCCGAAAGGACTGATGCCTATAATAAATAATCAACTTTTGGAAAAATCATATTCTGAGCCAGCCATTAAAAAAGTTTGGTCCACAGATCTAATTGAATCGGAACCATGCTTTAACTGGAACAGAATATGGAAAAATATTGACCTTGGCATCCCATAATCCGAACCATCAATTTATACATTATATGTTTGTTCCCAGACTGTATTTAACTCCAAGGAAACATTTTACCATGAAATTGGCCTCAACTCACAACTGTTCAATGTGTTCCCTAAATCAGGTAGGCATATTTGTTCATATGATGTGGGAGTGCCCTGCAGTTAAATGCTGCTGGGGCAAAGTTACACAATTAATTTCAAAGTGCATGGGTTATCTATATAAGTCGGGGTTATCTATCTGATTGTTGTTTTACCTGTAACTCCCTTCTGAAAAATAAAAATTATAAAACTAAATAAAAAGTTGGTCACAAAACTAAATAAATCACAGAAGCAATGTGGAACTTAAGAACTCTTAATAAGGCCGAAGGCAACTATAAACTAATAATTAACCGTGCTAATTCTTACGGATGAATACGGTAACTAGTCAACAATACAAAGTCATTAGATACTTCAAAGTCTTGTCTAATAAAATATAATGAATCTGGATTATTACAACCATTGAGTTATACCTGTTTACTACTGATTTATAAACTAATAATTAACAGTCCATTCAACACACAGAGGGAACCTTAACGGATACCAATAGGAACCAATCTTAACTGACTTGCCTAGTTAAATAAAGGTTAAATAAAAATGTAAAAATCAGTACTCATACTCTGAGACGCTTCATGAATACTGCCAATAGCCAGTAAACGAGCTGAGATGTTATTTACTTTGTCGCCATCTAGTGGTTGAAATCATTAAGCATACGAAAGGTGGCGCTAGTCAGCAAACAGCAGGCGTGCAGCAGCTTGTTTCATCTGTCAATGTAGAAGAAGAGAATGACGCATGCGCACTTCACTTTGAACGTGACATTTGAAAGTTGTTGGTATTTTCCGAGTTGGAAGATTCATCTTTGAAAACATCAGGTAGGTTTTCTGCAACACTTGTATGGATTAATTTCTAGCTGTTTGATCTGATTATCCGTTTTTTGTACTGCAGCTTCAATCTACAACTTCCAGTGTTTGCAAGCTAGCCACTAGCTAGCTAACGTTAGATAGCTACAGTAACGTTACTGCCCCAGTATACACATATTTATAGTTTACCCCTTCTGTCTGTGCAGTATCTGTGCTTTAGAGATGGCGACTATGTATTTAACATTCATATTGGAATGTACAGCCTTACCTATGGATCTGGAAAATGGAATTGTTGTTTTCATCAGATGACAACAGAAGTGCAACGCTATTTGGCTAGCAGCCACACATGTAAAAGCAATGTCTTTTTGTTGTTGTCGCTAAAACAACATATTGTATATTTCTGTTTAGGCAGCTACATTTCCTAATGTTTTGCTTGAAGTTAGTCTTGCATTTTAACTTGCTACCGGAGAAAAACAACACCTGATAAAAGTAGCCTACACATCTCTGAGCTCTGTGTGGTGATCTAATGATGAGAGCAAAGATACTGTATTTAATCCAGAGTAGTGCAACTATAGCATGAAATTAGACCTTTTACATTACTGATTTGGAGAAAACACTGAATGAAGCAGAATTCACAATAATAATAATTTTTGATCTGCGTTTACAAAATGCCACAAGATTTTTTTAATGCGTTTTTATCTTTCCTTTTCTGTGTGAAAAAACAAAGAATCCTGCGTTAACGTGACCCCTGCTTTGGTTGAGCACCTTCCACTTCTTTCCATATTTGAAAACTAACACTTGAAAATAGAAAAAAATGAAATACAGCCAGTATTATGCTGCGTTTTGCATCATATGAAGCACAATGCATCATACGGCTGTATTTTGAAAGTTATATATCTTGAAAACTTGATTGCTGACATGCAAAACATGGACTAATGAAACAAATAACAAAAGATAGTTTTGGGGTGGATTTTTCCTTTAAGACGGACCCTTAGCAGGGAGTGCATAATATTCCCCAATTGAAACCAACATAAAGTTTTGAGAACAAAGAAAATAAAAGGTGTACCTTGCTCTCTACCATCATATGATTCTAGATGTATCACTCTCATCGTCCTAGGAACTTCAGTGGAAGAGGTATTGACAAGCAAACTCTGAATATCTAACCAATATCTAAATTGAATAATGTTTACTGCAGTGTTACCGTTGCTGAAATAGAGATGAGAAGCTAGCTAGCTACTCTTTTGCAGGCAGTTCTCTCTCTAGCTGTGTTTATTGTAGCTTCCTTACTCAAACACATCGAGCACTTGCTATTATTTACTCTAACTTCATCCATATTATTAAATTGAAGTTATTTAAACTTGTAGTTTTTCCATAGGCTCCTTCAACCATGTCGTCCAGATTAGGCAGTAGGTCGTCTCCCATCTCCCCTGTCCTGTTCCTGACAGTAGACGGTGAACCCATGCGCTTCTTCCTGCGTCCTGGCCCCACCAAGGTTCACCTGCAGCCCATCATCAAGGCAGGCGGAGGCCTGGTGTGCAGGGCCCAGGAGCCTAGGGCTTTCCTACTTGTGGACCCAGAGGAGATGGGGTCTGTTGCGGGTTCGGCAGTCCACTGGTACGTGTCCACCCAGTACATCCTGGACTGTGTGGAGAAGAACCAGCAGCTGGAGGTGGAGGATTACCGCTTCAAGCCTGACAACGTACAGGTATCTTGATATAGAGCAGGGGTCATCCCAGGATTTTGTTTTAAAAGGTTGTGCTGATGAGTATGTTACACTGAACTACAAAACTGTTGGGACAGTGACACATTCTGGGTTGTTTTGGTTCTGTACTCCAGCACTTTGGATTTGAAATGATAAAATGACTGAGGTTAAAGTGTAGACTCATTTGAGGGTATTTCCATCCATATCGGGTGAATGTGTCACTGTACTTCTTTTACATAGTCCCCCCATTTTAGGGGACCAAAAGTATTGGGACTAAAGTAGTAACAGGTTTAGTATGTGGTCCCATATTCATATCACACAATGATTACATCAAACTAGTTGGAAACATTTGCTGTTTGTTTTAGTTGTTTCAGATTATTTTGAGCCCAATAGAAATGAATGGTAAATAATGTATTGTGTCATTTTGGAGTCACTTTTATAGTAAATAAGAATAGAATATGTTTCTAAACACTAATACAGTACTGATTATGGACAGTCCTGAATCGTGAATAATGATGAGTGAGAATGTTAGACACACAAACATCATAACCCCAAGACATGCTAACCTTTCACCATTACAATAACAGGGGAGGTTAGCATTAATATAATATCATAACCCAAGACATGCTAACCTCTCACCATTACAATAACAGGGGAGGTTAGCATTAATATAATATCATACCCCCAAGACATGCTAACCTCTCACCATTACAATAACAGGGGAGGTTAGCATTAATATAACATCATACCCCCAAGACATGCTAACCTCTCACCATTACAATAACAGGGGAGGTTAGCATTAATATAATATCATACCCCCAAGACATGCTACCCTCTCACCATTACAATAACAGGGGAGGTTAGCATTATAATATCATCATACCCCCAAGACATGCTAACCTCTCACCATTACAATAACAGGGGAGGTTAGCATTAATATAATATCATACCCCCAAGACATGCTAACATCTCACCATTACAATAACATGGGAGGTTAGCATTTTTGGAGGTGGTATGATATTTGTGTGTGTAACATCTTCACTCATCAGATTCATTCAGCATTATAGATAGATAGATGGATAGATAGGTACTTTATTGATCCTTGAGGGGAAATTTCTTTGTCAAGCAGCTACAACAAAACATAGGGCAGGTGCAAAATGCCAGAATGAAAATACACAAAAGACTGATACACGATACATGGAGCGTCAGTATGAAAAAGTATAGAAATACAAGAAGTCTGGAGTGCAAAAAAGCTATAAAAAGACATTGCATAGTATGGGTGGTTGGCTGAATATGTACACTATACATTGGTGGATGTTGGATGGCAGAGGTCGATGGCAGAGATACTTCAATAGCTAAAAATGCGTATGATATGAGTGAGGGTAATAATAGTTTACTTAATAGACATACTGGTTAAATAAACAGGTAAATGAATATTTTGCATGGTTAAATTAACTGTACAGGTAAATATACAGTTACATTTACAGGTAAGTGAATATTTGCATGGTTATATTAACTGTACAGGTAAATGACAGGAAGAGATACTTAAATAGCTAAATGTGTGTATGATATAATTTGGGGTAATAATAGTAATTCCCTTAAAATACAGTCTTTAGTGCGCAGGGTTGAATCACAGATAACTGCACGTATTGCACATTCGATATACTAAAAGCAATGAGAGAAGGTGCAACTGACAGGATACTAAAATGCATTCCTGAGTGAATGACTACGTAAGTTAAGTCCAAGAATTACTTACTCATGTACAGTTGTTATATATTGTATGTATATACAGACCTGAATGAATAAATAAGTCCTGAGTGAATGAGTGATTACGGACCATGATTATCTGTAACCATGGTAGCATCCACATGAATGTAGAAGTGTTTAGAAACCTATTCTATGACCGTCTGCACTTTAACCTCATAGTCATTGTATCATTTCAATGTGCTGGTGTACAGAGCCAAAACAACATAAAATGTGTCACTGTCCCAATACTTTTGGATCTCAATTGTTGTGTCAATGTGGAATGACACTTAAATAAACTCTCTCCCTATCTACAGGTGAACGTCCAGACCAGGTCAGCGAAACAGAGCGTAGGTAGCGGCGGGCGTATGGGCTACACTCCGGAGGAGGACGAGGCCATTGTGAGGTACGTCTGTGAGCACAAGCGTGAGGCGCGGGGGAACAAGGTGTGGCAGGAGATGGAGAAGAGTGGTCTGACCTGTCACAGCTGGCAGTCGATGAAGGACCGCTACCGGAAACAGCTCAGTCACAGACAACCTGAGCCTCAGGACCGCAGGGGAGGGAAAAAACCTGAGCCTCAGGACCGCAGGGGAGGGAAAAAACCTGCCGCTGCCTCGGAGGAGAAAGGAGGGAACTCGTCTGAGAAAGAGCGAGAGAAAGACATCTCACCACAGCCTTCCTCACTTCAGAAAGACATCCCACCACAGCCTTCCTCACTTCAGAAAGACATCCCACCACAGCCTTCCTCACTTCAGAAAGACATCCCACCACAGCCTTCCTCACTTCAGAAAGACATCCCACCACAGCCTTCCTCACTTCAGAAAGACATCCCACCACAGCCTTCGTCACTTCAGAAAGACATCCCACCACAGCCTTCCTCACTTCAGAAAGACATTCCACCACAGCCCTCCTCACTTCAGAAAGACATCCCACCACAGCCTTCCTCACTTCAGAAAGACATCCCACCACAGCCTTCCTCACTTCAGAAAGACATCCCACCACAGCCTTCCTCACTTCAGAAAGACACGCCACAGCCTGATATTATTATTATGCCGTTGGCCCTAGAGTCAAACGCCTCGGAGTATGAACTCCCTCACGCACAATCAGACTCTGGTCTCCAACTCCCACAGATGTCTCCTCAGGAAGACCAGGCTCAGTGCTTTCCTGAAGGAACAGGTACAAAGGAACCAACTTTGGAACCAGAGAGATACCCCTCACCCCAGCCCCAGATAGAGCCATCTACATCAGTGAAAGCACCAGCAGGCCTTGCCCAGTCTGATACTACCACACCCCAGCAGATCCCTTCTAAGAGACCTCACCAGCTCTCTCCTCCTGCGGGCAAACACCCACATCCCCAGCCTGAGGAGGCAGCAGCCACCCCGTCACCTAAAAGAGCCAGGTCAAATAGTGGAGCAGTGGCAGAGGTACTGCATGAAATGGATTCAGCTGTTACATCAGGTAGGCTTAGGGTTGAAGAACTGATAGAACTACCCCTCTCTCTAGATCTCTCTATGTCTGTCTGTCTGTCTGTCTGTCTGTCTGTCTGTCTGTCTGTCTGTCTGTCTGTCTGTCTGTCTGTCTGTCTGTCTGTCTGTCTGTCTGTCTGTCTGTCTGTCTGTCTGTCTGTCTGTCTGTCTGTCTGTCTGTCTGTCTGTCTGTCTGTCTGTCTGTCTGTCTGTCTGTCTGTCTGTCTGTCTGTGTCTCTGTGTTAGTTATAACATATATTTTGTTCTTGCTTCAGGAGAGAAGGCAACAACCTCCAACACGACAGAGGGGCAACTGGGAAAGAAAAAGGCCAACAAGCGTAAACTGGGCATCCTCGAGAGTGCAGTGAGGGAATTTGAGGGGTCAGATGAGGTAAAATAATCTGACACCTAGGCTAGTTATTACACATTTAGGACCTAGAATCAGGAAAAACCCTGTAGTTCAATATCTTATGTTTAGGGCCTAGAGTTAGGAAAAACCTTGGGAAGATCAGGATAACCTCCTGGCCCCACTCATACTGAATACAAATGAGCTAACTGTATTTGTTGTATAGCCTATTAAAAATGTACCTGTATTAAAACGTCAGTGTTTGTATTCATTAGTACACACTCTAGCAAAAGGTTATGCAACAGAAAACAAAAAAAATGTTACTGTCTGTTTGGTTCCTAGTACTGACCGTTGTTTCCCTTTCCTAGTCAGGTGATGACGATGAGACTCCAGACCTGTCTGAGATTGCTACCCCTCCATCTGCTCCCCCTGCACCAGTCCCAGGACCAGGCCGGGAGACCCAGTCACCAGCAGCTGTCCCCCAGACAGAGAACAGCTCTGCTCAGATACAGCCCCAGCCTGCTGCCCAAGAGAAGAGCTCAGAGACCCAGCCTGGGGGCCAACTACCTGAGGCCAGTGGTCCCGCAATGAGTGGGTCAGTCCCAAATACCCCCACTGTCCCAAATGCCCTTGCTATCCCCTCCACCACTTCAGTTACTCACCTGTTCCTGTTTGAGCGTGACTCCCAACAGGTAGGAAAGGGCAGACACCATTGAGGTTTTTAAATCACCTTTTTAGCTTCAGTAATTTTGTTTTATTAAACATTGTTTTGTTCTTTTCTCTTTTACTGCTTTTTCTCATTATTATTTTACTTTAAAATGCAATTTTAAATAAAGTTGGATTTGTTTTGATTTGAGGCGGAGGAAGAGGAGCTTTCCCAGCCCTTCACCCAGCTCCAATTCCAGCAGTCTAAGCAGCTGGTCCTCAGCCTGATGAAGGACTCCAAACTGGGGCTGGTCGCTGTCACCAAGGCACTCCTGAAAAACAGTGGAGATGTCTCAGCTGCCCTGCGAGACCCACTGATGATGCCTAACGTAGGTAGGTAGCCAAGTGGTTAAGGAGGTGGAGGAAACGTTGCCAGCGGCTGGGGATTGGAAAAAAGGAGGGTGAATTGATCTGGAGGGCAGCTGGGTTCAAATCCAAAAAACATTTGCCTACCATTGAGCCCTTGAGCAAGGCACTTAACACATAACATGTTCTCTATCCATGGGCGTGTCACTGTGGCTTGACCCTGTGCTTCTCTTAACTGTGTGTGCTATCTGGGTGGGTGGGGGTGGGGAGGGGCAGTCCGAAGACATGTTTATTGTTCACTGTCACATATGGACACTAAAAGTGTTTTGTATTATTGTAGGGGGCGAGGTTCCGCAGGGCCCTCGATGGGAACGTCATGACGACTGCCTGCTGCTGTCAGCTGACCCATCTGAACTCCACAAAAAGTTTGGGGAAGAGGGTGTGGCCAAGAGGATGGCTTTCCTCGATGCAGAGTGACACTGGCGTTCAATTTGGTTCAACGGTATGCAATGTAGCGTGACGGTTTGTACTGAACAACACGTTTCCTTCTAAATGATACTCCTCATTCTTTAACAGTTTTTGAGGTATGGTTGTTCCCGTTTGGTGGGTGTGGGCTGATCAATATGGGTCTGGCATGACCATTTTAAATTGCAAAATTCGTGCAGCCAGCATACCATACACAATTGCATCTCTGGGCCCACATAATCACAATGTTATTTCCTAATGAACGTGACCCAGTGTTGTATTAATCAAACTGAAGAAAACATGGAGGGACTACCATAGATAGATAGATAGATAGATAGATAGATAGATAGATAGATAGATAGATAGATAGATAGATAGATAGATAGATAGATAGATAGATATTTTATTGATAACCAATTCCCGTTTAGATGGAGTATTTGCTGTTTTGACTCCCAGAGCCACTTCGCCTTCAAGCAGAACATGTAAGGTCCTTGGACTGACTATAAGGAGTAACATTAGCTGGTTTAGTCCATTATTGGGCTGGGAAATGCCATGCCACATGTAAGAAAGCAGCTTTTAACTTGTAATATTTTAGCCTTTGTAATGTGTCTGTTTGGAATTCAAATATGTAATTTTTTAGCAACAGTAAACATACTACATATGTGAAATATATGATGTATCAGATGATTTGTGAAATCTGTAATTGAAATAAAATAACTGATGCAATTCGCTTTATAAGTAACCGAACTTGCTTATTTCTACAGCCAATTTAGTGATAAGATGGTTTTGGGTATTTGGTTTGCCAAACAGTTTCAGTATTTTCAAATATTTAGTAGCTTGTGCAAAATATATGACCAATGGCCACAATACCACCAGACACAATACATCACAGAACCATGTAATTTTTGGACCACGAACTACTACTCCGACTGAATAAATCTCATCAGCTCATTCGCGTTCTGCAAAGAGATCTATTTTGGACCATCTGGTACTCCGTGACTTCGAATCACTTGACAAGAAGAGGATTATTAAAACATGTAAAGGGGGAGTGAGCGTCCGGAAACAACAGCACATTACTGTCGAACAAGCAGACTTTATATTTCGACACGTTTTCGGAGGTCTTCGAGTTCTTGAAAGGGAACCGGGTAAGTGTCTAACCAGCCAGCTTGTTAACGCTAGCGAGCCGGTACCGGTACCGACAGCGTCAGCGCAATGGCCGCACTGTTAATGCCCGTTAACGGGCTGGTCGGGCTCTGCAGACGCCTGCACATTTAACGGAGAACAAGGTCGCTAAATAATCACAGGCTAACGTACTTTATCAGCGCCGTAGCCAGACACTCATGCAAAAGGTTGGCGCATAATTAACATAGCTTAACTACTGTAACTATATATTTTATTGAAACGTGATTGATAATGTTTTTTTTGTTCACAAACCTTAGCAACTAACGTTAGCTAGGAAGCTAACGCTGGCTGCAACCTGGGTACAACACCAGGTTAACTAACTAACTAACAACTAGGTACAATAACTTTAATGTATGGGTAGTCATTATGTAACCTATTTGCACTACAGTAGTGATTTGGTTAGCTTAGCTATAAAGTATTTTAGTTAGCTACCAGCTAATGTTGCACCAGGCATTTACTTAGCTTAGCTAGCTAACGTTATATTTCCTACTATACCACCACAGTTCACTGACTATCCATCTAACTTCAGTAATCTGGGTACAGTAGCCAGTCCTCCGTCTGAAAGAGCTAGTTTATGAACGTTACTGTAATTGTCTTGTACTGTGTTTCTAGCTGCCTACGCCCTGTTCTGCTCCTACACACCTGCTGTGTATGTACGCGTTGTATACGTTCAAAGGCACAATTGTATTGAATTATAATACAGGTTAACTGTTGTTAATATAACAAACTTCTCAACTCCATTCCATGCAAAGCTGGAGCATTGGTAGTACGATGTTCCCTAACTTACAGAGCAGAGGAAATGTTTAGTCAGTGTCACCCAACCCAGACATGTCGTTCCCAGGAGCCACTCTTATAAGATCATTATTTATGCATGCAGAACAAACTTATTTACAATGATGACAGCATTGTATGACAACAACATGGTAGCAACACATGGTAGCAGCACTAAACGGTACACACATTATTGGGCCCAGACAACAGCACAAAGGACAAGAAGGTAGAGATGACAATACATCACGCAAAGCAGCAACAACTGTCAGTAAGAGTGTCCATGATTGAGTCTTTGAGAAAAACCTATATATTTCAAACTGGACAGTTTTATCTCAATCTCTTCAGTATGCAACAAGGTTGTTTATTATGGGTGTGGTGGTCTTTTCCTAGCTGTGCATGGGACAACGTCGGCAGGTAACTCAGTCTCCTGACCATCCCACTGAGGCAGAATGAGTTCTAAGGGGGGAGGAAGCACAGCCCTGACCCGACGAAACTACAGACTGGCCTCTGACACAGACAAGCCCAAAGTTACAGGTGAGTAGAGAGAGGGGGAGCAGGGGTGAGAGGAGAGGAGCGGACCGGTTAGAGGGAAGAAAAAGGAGGGTTAGAGAGGTGGCGAGGAGGGTAAAGGAGGGTCTTTATCAGGTATTGTTAGAACACTATATGTCAACATTATGTCTTTATCAGGTATTGTTAGAACACTATATGTCAACATTATGTCTTTCTCAGGTATTGTTAGAACACTATATGTCAACATTGTCTTTCTCAGGTATTGTTAGAACACTATATGTCAACATTATGTCTTTCTCAGGTATTGTTAGAACACTATATGTCAACATTATGTCTTTCTCAGGTATTGTTAGAACACTATATGTCAACATTGTCTTTCTCAGGTATTGTTAGAACACTATATGTCAACATTGTCTTTTTGTTGTGGTCAGTGCCATTTCCACAGGTCAAATTCCTGGTACATGTACTTGGAGAATAAAGGTTATTCTGATGTCTCTCTCTCAGGTATTGTGAATGAGAAATTACTGAGTGACTACCTACACCATGTGTTTCCTGCCTCTCACCTGCCACGCCCCCCACTGGCTTCCCTCAGGTATCTGCCTGACTCTTAATGTCTACTGCTCTGAGTGGAGGTTTCCCGGACAAAGATCAAGCCTAGTCATGGACTAAAAAGCTATTTCAATGGAGATTCCAAATTGAGCATGCATTTTAGTCTAGGATTAGGTTTAATCTGTGCTTGGTAAAATGACCTCTGTAGTGTGTTTCCTCTTTGGTTGTGATGTGTGTGCCATAGAAATGTAATCTATGGTTTCTATGGAGAATCTATTCCTATTGTGTGTGTACTGTGTTGCCCAGGCATAGGTTGTGTAATGAAAGACACTGTTCTATGGTGTGTGTGTACTGTGTTGCCCAGGCATAGGTTGTGTAATGAAAGACACTGTTCTATGGTGTGTGTGTGTACTGTGCTGCACAGGCATAGGTTGTGTAATGAAAGACACTGTTCTATGGTGTGTGTGTACTGTGTTGCATAGGTTGTGTAATGAAAGACACTGTTCTATGGTGTGTGTGTGTGTACTGTGTTGCATAGGTTGTGTAATGAAAGACACTGTTCTATGGTGTGTGTGTGTGTACTGTGCTGCACAGGCATAGGTTGTGTAATGAAAGACACTGTTCTATGGTGTGTGTGTGTACTGTGCTGCACAGGCATAGGTTGTGTAATGAAAGACACTGTTCTATGGTGTGTGTGTGTGTACTGTGTTGCCCAGGCATAGGTTGTGTAATGAAAGACACTGTTCTATGGTGTGTGTGTGTGTGTACTGTGTTGCCCAGGCATAGGTTGTGTAATGAAAGATGCTACAGCAACAGATGCTATTCAGTGTTTATTTCTCTGTGGCCTTAGATTTCAGTGATCCTGCAATGTCCCTTAATAACAAACATATTACCACACATGTGGCATGGTGCCCTTCCTGGTAGCAATCTCAGGTTGCGTCTCGAATGGCACCCGGCCTATTCCCTATGTAGTGCACTCCATATATATAAAAAAACATATAGGTCAATTTCTACATACTTTTATAGTTGTTTGTTTACACACTGGAAGCGTTTTTCCATCCCGAAAATATAATATGACAAAAAAAACTGTTTGGGTGAAGGCTACCCGATAAAACACTTATGCAGCCTACCTAATGATTTCAATGGCAGAAAAACCCCTGATCTAAAAGGCAAAACGGATCCTAAATCAGCACTACTCAGAGACACTTGATACGTACAGCCCCAGGTCACTGCATAGGGAATAGTGTGTCATTTGGGAAGCAACTCCAGTCCTTTTTCAGATTGTTTTCTAAGCAGCCTAGAAGTGATGTTTATCTAGTGTTGTGCTTAAGCAACAGTTTAGATGTTGAAAGTAAAGTTGGTGTTTGGTATCATAGAGGTATGGAGCAACTGATCCATGTCTCCATTCTAGACCTGGCTTCAAATAGTATTCGTTTTCTTTCAAGTCTTAACTGTGCTCAATTGACCTTGCCTGGTACAATGGAGCCAATGAAATGCTCCTAGGAGTGTGAACCTCGGCTGCCTCGTCCATCAGGCTCTCAGGCAAAAGCAAAGTAATTTGGAAATAGAAACTAATCCAGTTTGATCCCATGTGTCCATATCCCCAGTAATCCAGGGGCTCAGGGTCGGGTTTCCCCCCCACGCCACGACTCTATAGATAGGGTATGAAGACAGACCAGGAGGATAAATGAGTTGATGAGGATTCATTTGGATGGCTTTGACAGACCGTAAAAGCGTGTTTTTAACTTTTTATTTTGCCAAGTCTCCCTTCCTGTGTAAATAAAGGTTAAATAAATAAGATAATCAATATCACTCATAACCCTATGTTTATATCTGCGGAGCGGGTGGGTTTAGCATCATGAATGTCACTCATAACCCGCAGTCCCTATGTTTATATCTGCGGAGCGGGTGGGTTTAGCATCATGAATATCACTCATAACCCGCAGTTTATATCTGCGGAGCGGGTGGGTTTAGCATCATGAATGTCACTCGTAACCCGCAGTCCCTATGTTTATATCCGCAGAGCGGGTGGGTTTAGCATCATGAAATACTGTGTGCATGAAGGCTGGGTTGAAGATACCTTAAACATCCATACATGTTTTTTGTGTAATTTATTTATTTGTATCCTCCATTAGTGCGTTAGGATCTGATAGGTTAGGAACTTCGGCAGCAAACGTTAACGTCGCTCCATTGAGGCAAAAGGGACGATATCAGAGTTGAATTGAATCAGAAACTCTGTGAAATGGAGAGTTGAGAAGGGAGGACCAGAACCGTAATGTTGGAAAGATTTGGTGAAGTGCTATTAGAGGTCGATAGCTGTGCCGACTGTTTGATAGCTGTGCCGACTGTTTGATAGCTGTGCCGGCTGTTTGATAGCTGTGCCGGCTGTTTGATAGCTGTGCCGACTGTTTGATAGCTGTGCCGACTGTGCCGACTGTTTGATAGCTGTGCCGACTGTTTGATAGCTGTGCCGACTGTGCCGACTGTTTGATAGCTGTGCCGACTGTTTGATAGCTGTGCCGACTGTTTGATAGCTGTGCCGACTGTTTGATAGCTGTGCCGACTGTGCCGACTGTTTGATAGCTGTGCCGGCTGTTTGATAGCTGTGCCGACTGTTTGATAGCTGTGCCGACTGTGCCGACTGTTTGATAGCTGTGCCGACTGTTTGATAGCTGTGCCGACTATGTTCTGTGTGATTATTGTGAGGCGCAAGACGGGGACTTCCCTTGACGTGCCATATGTGAACTGTAGCCTACTGTTCAGATGGGTTAAATGGAATAGTAGACTAATTGAAATCTGGACACTAACTGCAGGTCTATCACCTCTCACATAGTCAAATATGAACTCCTGCAGAATTAAGCATTTATTGCTGTAAAGTTATACACCAAATGTAAATTGACTCGTGAACAAGAGTGGAGAAATATGATTTCTTTCTTTCAGCATTTTGAGAGAATGAATGTGCGGTTAGGGAGCGTCTGTAAAGGTGCCATCTTTATCAGTATC
Organism: Thymallus thymallus; assembly: GCA_023634145.1. Taxonomy (NCBI): domain Eukaryota; kingdom Metazoa; phylum Chordata; class Actinopteri; order Salmoniformes; family Salmonidae; genus Thymallus; species Thymallus thymallus. Next base: position 4,580,954 of record CM042410.1, read on the forward strand.
ATAAAAGCTGATCGTTCTTCAACCATATAGAATATCCATCCAAGCCAAACTTAAATCAGGACAATGTTGGGTTGTTTTCATTGCTTTTAATTTCCTTAAAACCTGTCAAACTGAAATTTAGCACATCAAATCTTTCCATTGTTTTTTTGTTATTCCATTTCTGAACGGCTGCTGCAAGAGAAGCAAAAATCTAATAAAAGTTTATCGGTCACATATACAGTCGTATGAAAAAGTTTGGGCACCCCTCTGAGGCTGCATAATAATTTACTCTGTCGTCACAGAAAATGATCACAGTGGCATGCCATTCATTTTCTAATAAAAGCTGAGTACTGGGGTATTGTCCAGACAAAGATTTTTAGTGTAGCAATATTAAGTTGTATGAAATTTAAATCAGATGTGAAAAATAGGCTATGCAAAAATTTGGGCACCCTTGTCATTCTGTTGATTTGAATACCTGTAACTACTTAGCACTGATTTAATTGGAACACACAATTGGTTTGGTGAGCTCATTAAGCCTTGAACTTCATAGACAAGTGCATCCAATCATGAGAAAAGGTATTTAAGGTGGCCAATTGCAAGTTGTGGTTCTCTTTGACTCTCCTCTGAAGAGTGGCAACATGGGGGCCTCAAAACAACTATCAAATGACCTGAAAACAAAGATTGTTCAACATTATGGTTTAGGGGAAGGCTACAAAAAGCTATCGCAGAGATGTAAGCTGTCAGTGTCCACTGTGAGGAACATAGTGAGGAAATGGAAGACCACAGGCACAGTTCTTGTTAAGGCCAGATGTGGCAGGCCAAGTAAAATATCTGAGAGGCAAAGGCGAAGGATGGTGAGAACGGTCAAAAACAGACCTACAACATCATCTTGCTGCAGATGGTGTCACTGTGCATCGTTCAACAATTCAGCTCACTTTGCACAAGGAGAAGCTGTACGGGAGAGTGATACGGAAGAAGCCTTTTCTGCACACACGCCACAAACGCACATTTGGACAAGCCAGCTTCATTTTGGAATAAGGTGCTGTGGACTGATGAAACAAAGATTGAGTTATTTGGTCATAATAAGGGGCGTTATGCATGGCGGCAAAAGAACACAGCGTTCCAAGAAAAACACTTGCTACCCACAGTAAAATTTGGTGGGGGTTCCATCATGCTGTGGGGCTGTGTGGCCAGTGCCGGTACTGGGAATCTTGTTAAAGTTGAGGGTCGCATGGATTCCACTCAATATCAGCAGATTCTTGGGAATAATGTTGAAGAATCAGTCACAAAGTTGAAGTTAAGCCGGGGCTGGATGTTTCAACAAGACAACGACCCAAAACACTGCTCAAAATCTACCCGGGCATTTATGCAGAGGAACAAGTACAATGTTCTGGAATGGCCATCCCAGTCCCCAGACCTGAATATCATTGAGAATCTGGGGGATGATTTGAAGCGGGCTGTCCATGCTCGGCAACCATCAAACCTAACTGAACTGGAGATGTTTTGTAAGGAGGAATAGTCCAAAATACCTTCATCCAGACACTCATTAGAGGCTATAGGAAGCGTCTAGAGGCTGTTATTTTAGCAAAAGGAGGCTCTACTAAATATTGATGTGATGTTTCTGTTGGGGTGCCCAAATGTATGCACCTGTCTAATTTCGTTTTGATGCATATTGCACATTTTCTGTTAATCCAATAAACCTAATTTCACTACTGAAATATGACTGTGTCCATCAGTTATTTGATAGATCAAAATGAAATTGCTGATCCAAACACCCAATTATTTATAAATGGAAATCATGGAAACTTTTGCATACGACTGTAGATAGATAGATACTTTATTGATCCCCGAAGGGAAATTTCTTCGTCAAGCAGCTACGAGAAAACACAGTGCAGGTGCAAAAGGCCAGAAAGAAATACACAAAAGACAGATACATAGTGCGGCATTATGAAAAATTATTAAAATACAAGAAGTCTGGAGTACAAAAAGCTATAAAAAGGCATTGCATAGTATGCGTGGATGGCTGAATATGGACACTATACATTGTTAGAGTTTACTTAATATACAGTCTGGTTAAATGTACAGGTAAATTAATTTTTGCATGGTTTAATTTGAACTGTACAGGTAAATGACAGGAAGAGATACTTAAATAGCTAAATGTGCATTTTATAGAATTTAGGGTAATAATAATAATTCCCTTAAAATACAGTCCATAGTACAGGGTTTAATTACAGATAAATGCACGTATTGCACATTCGATATACTAAAAGCAATGAAAAAATATATACAACTGACAGGATACTAATATGCATTCCTGAGTGAATGACTACGTAAGTTCAGTCAAGAATGACTTACAATATTGCAAGTGATATGATATAACAACTGTACATGAATATGTATATTCAGGCCTGAATGAATGAGTGATTACAGACAAGAGTTACTCAGATGGATGCCTAATTGTTAAACTAGGTCCTAACACCCCAACCGTTCCAGGTCTATGTTGACGACGGCACGGCACCCCGGTGAGGCATTAAATAGTCTAACAGCCGCCGGCAGGAAGGACCTCCTGTAGCGCTCTCTGGCACATCATGGTGGGATCAGTCTGTGACTGAAGGTGCTCCTCTGCATCATAACCATGGCATGCAGAGGTTGGGTGACGTTGTCCATGATGGCCAGCAGTTTGGCCAGGATCCTTCTCTCCGCCACCTCCAATAGAGTATCAAGGTTAATCCCCAGAACAGAGCTAGCCTTCCTGATCAGCTTATTTACCCGAGAAGCAACACCTCAGAAAGTAGAGTCGGCTCTGGCCCTTTTTGTACAAAGCCCCGATTGTTACCAGCCCATTCCAGCCTGTTGTCCATATGGACTCCCAGGAACTTGTATGAACCAACCATTTCCACATCCATCCCCTGTATTGGGACTGCAGTCGGTTTGGCCTTGGTTCTCCTGAAGTCTCCAACCATCTCCTTTGTTTTGCAGATGTTGAGCTGAAGGTGGTTCTGCTTACACCACACCACAAAGTCATTGATTGTGCTCCTGTACACCTCCTCCTGCCCTGTTTCAGAATTATATATGAAGTCTGAGGTGGGGGACAGGACCGTTCCCTGGGGGGCCCCTGTATTGCTCACTGCCCGTTCTGACACACAGCTCTGTAGCCACACAAATTGTGGCCTACCGGTCAGGTAGTCTGTAACCCAGGAGACTAAGGGTGCTTCCACTTTCATCCTCTTCATCTTCTCACCCAGTAGCAGGGGCTGAATGGTATTGAAGGAACTGTAGAAGTCAAAAAACATAACCCTCACAGTGCAACCTGCGTTGTCCAGGTGAGAGTAGGCCCTCTGCAGAAGGTAGATGATTGCATCATCCACCCCGATGTTGTGCTGGTATGCGAACTGCAGGGGGTCCAGTGATGTACACACCAGGGGTCTGAGGTGAGCGGGGACTAACTTTTCCAGGGTCTTCATGATGTGGGATGTTAGCGCTACAGGTCTGAAGTCATTCAGGACAGTGGGGTGCGCCTTCTTGGGCACTGGGATCAGGCAGGATGTTTTCCACAGCACAGGGACCCTTTCCAGGTTCAGGCTAAGGTTGAAGAGGCGCTGGAGTATTCAACACAGTTGGTCAGCACAGACCCTTTGCACCCTTGGGCTGATACCATCAGGGCACGCTGCAGATGTTATTGAAGGTGTAGTGAAATGCTTGTGTTCCTAGCTCCAACAGTGCAGTAGTATTTAACAATACACAAATCTAAAAGTTAAATAATGGAATTAAAAAATATATAAATATTAGGACAACCAATGCTTATAACCCATCGCAGAGACTTTACAGATTTCAACTAGAGTGAAGCATTAATCGATTTTATGACATTCTGGTAAGCAAGGGTTTATTTAGTCTTAGGCAGTAATGACCGAAGATAAGCTGCATGTATATAACTATAGACAGGTTGACTAACTAACATGTTGGAAATTCAAAGCAGAAACAGCCTATCTAAATTAGGCTTTAAAAAATGGAATACTGCAACACCGTCTCTGACCATACAGCACATTTTCTATCGGCCCTTATGCGGGTTAGGGTCGGGTGCAGGCCTCAGATTTTCACTTTATTCATGTGTTTGTGGATTGGTTCTTCGCAATTGCGGTCGGGTAACGGTGAACGAACAGCTGACCCGCGCATCACTAGTCACCACCATTACTGTGTGCTTACTAAGTTTATAGTGTTCTAAATTAGGTGAGGCAGGAAACATTTTCTCAGCTCACTTGATAATTAACCTGTGATGGTATTTGCTTTAATGTTGTATTTCTCCATTCCCCAACCACCTACAGAAACAAAAGCTGTTTGATATGTGGGCCAACCTTAAAATCACTATTGACTGTAAAGGTGTTTTTAGTGGATTAATTCTGGTAGTACCATCAAGTCCTTGACTAGTTGAATCAGGTGTGCCAGTTCAGGGCTACAATAACACTGAAACCTCTGGGGGTCTGAGGAAAGGTTTCAGTAAAACGTTTAGAGCATGACATACAATAAGTACTTTGACAAAATATCTTGTCTCCGAAAGGATCTAAGCTGTCTGTACATACTTTAAGAAGATGAAACAACCACAAACTGATAAAAAAAAACTACAAACCACTGGCAGGCCAAGTAGATCATGTGGGGTGAATGTTGTCTGTTGGTTGTTTTTTCGTCCTTAGGAAACCTCTGGGCTTCCAGGACCTGGGGGCTCATTTGGAGAGGCTACTAACTGAGGGAGAGCCTACTGAGGACACCAGAGGTACGCACGCTCGTGGACATCACACCCATATGTTAATAAAGCTTTCAGTTTTTGCTTATATGGTAAAGACTTGATTGTCATCTCCACCCCAGCCTGTGGCATTTATTTATGAAGTAATTGGATTGCAATTAACCATCCATGGAGAGTTGTGCCAGCTATCTACTGATGAAATAGCCATAGGGATCCACAGCAACAGTACCGCAAACGTTTATATGTATGGTCTCTTTCACCTCACTAAACTGATGCTCCTCTCTCCTCTTCTCCAGATCAGCCAGTGGATGGTTGTCTAGGTCCTCTGACCGTAGTCCTGGATCACACCAGTGGCTTCGAGGGCCTCCTGTTTGTAGATGATGACCTTCTGGGGGTGAGAACCATTGAATTGGGGTTGGGCTCAGTTGGTAGAGCATGGTGCTTGCAACGCCAAAGTTGTGGGTTCGATTCCCACGGGGGACCATTATGAAAAAGTCTAGATAAGAGTGTCTTCTAAGTGACTAAATTGAAGAATTAGAATGCATTCTAACAATCAACTCGAAGTTCTATTATGTACCTAAACACCTGTTTCTGATTGGTATGTTGTCACTGTTTGATCATTCTTTTATTTTCTTTCCAGGTCATAGGTCATAGCAATTTCAGCTCCATTAGAGCTACTACCTGTGTATACAGAGGTAAATGCTTCAAAAGCAAGTCAATACTACACTTTCATACTTTTGACTTAATATACAGGTCTTACTCATTTTTAAAATCGGACAAATTGCATGTTTGTACAGAAGCATGTCTAACATTGATTACTGTACCATGGATTCCAGGGAAATGGGCGTACGAGGTGCTGATCTCGTCACAGGGCCTGATGCAGATAGGATGGTGCACTGTGAACTGCAGGTTCAACCAGGAGGTGAGATCGCTCTTATAACCAGAACAGAACCACATACTGAGGTTCTGATGGGATGGTGCACTGTGAAAACCAGGAGCTACAGTAGGTTCACTGCGGTTCCATCAGAAATGGCACCCTATCCCTTATATCAGGGCCGACCTGGTCAAAAGTTGTGCTTTATATAGGGATAGGGTGTCGTTACTGATGGAACGCAGAACAACCAACCACCAGCACCGGGCCAGGAGGTTTCCCTGACCAGGAACAACTCAGGGCCCTAGTTGAAACAGGTCTGATATTGTCGCCCTGATTTTTCTCTCGTTCTCTCCGTCCCAAGTTGTACTGTGGCCTTAGAACTAAGGGTCCTAGCTGCACTGTAGCCTTAGAACTAAGGGTCCTAGCTGCACTGTAGCCTTAGAACTAAGGGTCCTAGCTGTACTGTAGCCTTAGAACTAAGGGTCCTAGCTGTACTGTGGCCTTAGAACTAAGGGTCCTAGCTGTACTGTAGCCTTAGAACTAAGGGTCCTAGCTGTACTGTAGCCTTAGAACTAAGGGTCCTAGCTGTACTGTGGCCTTAGAACTAAGGGTCCTAGCTGTACTGTAGCCTTATAACTAAGGGTCCTAGCTGTAGCCTTATAAATCCTGGGCCCTGAGGGTCAACATGATCAAGGGAAAACTACTGTGCCCTATGAGGGTCAACCTGTACCAACTTATTCTGTATTTATTAGGGGGCCATACATGCTCTTTACAAGTCTATAACTGTATCATAATGCATTATACCTGCAGGTGTTACTGTAAAGTACACTGAATAATATGTACGGAAAAAAGTATGAACATGCATGCACTAACTAAGTCGCTCTGGATAAGTGTGTCTGCTAAATTACTAAAATGTAACAGAATATAAACGCAACATGCAGCAATTTCAAAGATTTTAATGAGTTACAGTTCATAAAAGGAAATCAGTCAATATAAATGAATTCATTACGCCCTCATCTATTGATTTCAAATGACTGGGAATACAGAAATTCATCTGTTGGTCACAGAACTTTTTTTTAAAGGCTGGCGTGGATCAGAAAACCAGTCTGTCATGCAGCGCGACACATCTCCTTCGCATAGAGTTGATCAGGCTGTTGATTGTGGCCTGTGGAATGTTGCCCCACTCCTCTTAAATGACTGTGTGAAGTTGCTGGTTATTGGCGGGGACTGGAACACGATGTTGTACACGTCGATTCAGAGAATCCCGAACATGCTCAATGGGTGGTGACATGTCTGGTGAGTATTCAGGCCATGGAAGAACTGGGGCATGTTCAGCTTCCAGGAATTGTGTACAGATCCTTGCAACATGGGGCCATGCATTATCATCCTATAACATGAGGTGATGGCGGCGGATGAATGGCACAACAATGGGCCTCACGATCTAGTCACGGTATCTCTGTGCATTCAAATTGCCATTGATAAAATGCAATTATGTTCGTTGTCAGTATATACGCCATACACTCTTATCTGCCCGGTACAGTTGAAACCGGGATTCATCCTTGAAGAGCACACTTCTCCAGCGTGCCAGTGGCCATCGAAGGTGAGCATTTGCCCACTTAAGTTGGTTATGATACCGAACTGCAGTCAGGTCAAGACCCTGGTGAGGACAACGAGCACGCAGATGAGTTTCCCTGAGACGGTTTCTGACAGATTTCTTAGTTTGTAAAAACCCACAGTTTCATCAGCTGTCTGGTCTCCGGAGATCCCACAGGTGAAGAAGCCGGATGTGGAGGTCCTGGGTTGGCATGGTTACAAGAGGTCTGCGGTTGTGAGGCCGGTTAAACGTACTGCCAAATTCACTAAAATTATGTTTGAGGTGGCTTTTGGTAGAGAAATTAATATTCAATTATCTGGCAACAGCTCTGGTAGACATTCCTGCAGTCAACATGCCAATTGCACGCTCCCTCAATCTTTGGCATTGTCTTGTGTGAAAAACTGCACATTTTATAGTGGCCTTTTATTGTTCCCAGCACCTGTGAAATGATCATGCTCTTTAATCAGTATCTTGATATGCCGCACCTGTCAGGTGGATGGGTTATCTTGGCAATGGAGAAATGCTCACTAACAGGGATGTACACACATTTGTACACATGGAACATTTATGGGATCACTTTACATGTTGCGTTTGATATTTTTGTTAATCATATGTTTTCTCTTTCATCAGGACTGTGTTTATAGCACAGGAGGTTGGTGGCACCTGAATTAGATAGGAAGGGCTTGTGGGAATGGCTGTAGCAGAATGAGCGGAATGGTATCAAATACATCAAACAGGTGTTTGATGCCATTCCATCCGCTCCCCTCAGCAGCCTCCACTGGTTTATAGTGGTAATGTACAGTATGTAATGAATGTTGTCTCCATTATCAGGAAGGTGTTGGTGACACTCCTGACTCATACGCTTATGATGGAAACAGAGTCAGGAAGTGGAACGTAACAACCACTAACTACGGCAAGGTGAGAAGATCACAATGGTTGAAGGTTTTTATGTAGGGTGCTAGCTGATGTACTGTCCTGACATGTTGTTTCTGGTTTGTAGTCATGGGCAGCTGGAGACATAGTGAGCTGTTTGATAGACCTTGACGAGGGAACAATCACATTCTGTCTGTAAGCTATCACAGTGTTCTAATCACAACATTATGTGTTGAAAATGACCATTTATTTTCAGCTTGTTTACCATATTCTGTCATGTTATGATATATTGTAATGTTAATTTCTGTTGCAAAATGTATATAAAAATTGTATTCTCTTCTATTCAATTCACTTCCCTCTCCCAGGAATGGCCAGTCACTGGGCACAGCGTTCAGTAATATTAAGATGGGTCCAGGCGTAGCCTATTTCCCTGCTATCAGCCTGTCCTTTAAAGAGTCCGTGGCGTTCAACTTCGGCAGTCGCCCCCTCCGATACCCAGTAGAGGGCTACCTGCCCCTCCAGAACCCTCCAACTGCAGACCTCCTCAGGGCTCACAAACTGCTAGGTTATATCAAGACAGTCCTGTCCACCACCTTAGACACACAGGTAACATAAAGGAGTAATCTGGGATTCAGTTAAACAGCTGAGGGATGGGGTGTAACCTCACAGGTACTGGATTGCTCAATTCTGCTTCATCATGGATGGTACTTACTGAATGCAATAGAATGACTAATACATAAGTGAATACTGTGTTTAAAATTATTAATTTATCTTACAGTTCGTGTTAGACGTTTTTGTGGGTAAATATGTGGCGGAACTTTACCAAAGTTCCCAGGTTTTTCAGAAGTCCTGCTTATTTCCTTACTCTGGGGATCCATTAACCAGGATTTTTGAAAAACCTGGGAAATTTGTGGAAGTTTCCGGAATTGTTTGGCCATAATCTGCTAACCTTTCTCTCCCTTCTGTTCCCAACAGGAGGAGAAGGTGGTGGAGAAAGACAGTTCCTGCTGGAGTCTACATGGAGAGCCCACCACCCTAGTCACTCTGGCACACATCTTCAACTACTTTGCCCCACTTATGGTGCGTGAAGAGTCTTCTGTTCTGTCTAGTTGTGTACTGCAATATGAATATGTAAAGGACATTCTACAGCTAAATGAATTAAAATGAAATGAAATTATGCTGACCATCAAAAATATAATTTCCACCTCTGGAAATGAGCCCAATAACATATTGGTACATTTATTATGTTATCCTATTGGACCATGCATATAGCCTGTCATCAGGTATGCTATACACAATAAGCATTATCATCTGTAGCTCTAGCCATGCTGATGCAGCGTTATCACCTGTAGCCCTGCTGATGCAGCGTTATCACCTGTAGCCATGCAGATGTTTAAGCATATCAGGTGATGTGTATTTGTGAGGAGTGTGGTTTCTCTAAGGACGTTTGTTTGCAGAGGAGAAGTTAATGTGGACTGTTCTAGCATCTTCAAACTTGTGCCTCTGCAGAAATATGTTTTCCATATTTTTTGGGGAGTGGTGGCAATGAATGACTAACCTTTATTTAACTAGGCAAGTCAGTTAAGAACATCTTATTTACAATGACGGCCTACACCGGCCAAACCCGGACGACGCTGGGCCAATTGTGCGCCGCCGTATGGGACTCCCAATCACGGCTGGATGTGATACAGCCTGGATTCGAACCAGGGACTGTAGTGACTCCTCTAGTACTGAGATGCAGTGCCTTAGACCACTGCTCCACTTAGGAGCCCAAAACTGGAAACTGGTGTACATTTCCCCTTTTTTGGGAAATTGATTTTGCAGTATGGTCATTTGAAGAGAGGGTCTGTCTCTACAGTGTAATATGTTGAGGGTCTGTCTCTACAGTGTAATATGTTGAGGGTCTGTCTCTACAGTGTAATATGTTGAGGGTCTGTCTCTACAGTGTAATATGTTGAGGGTCTGTCTCTACAGTGTAATATGTTGAGGGTCTGTCTCTACAGTGTAATATGTTGAGGGTCTGTCTCTACAGTGTAATATGTTGAGGGTCTGTCTCTACAGTGTAATATGTTGAGGGTCTGTCTCTACAGTGTAATATGTTGAGGGTCTGTCTCTACAGTGTAATATGTTGAGGGTCTGTCTCTACAGTGTAATATGTTGAGGGTCTGTCTCTACAGTGTAATATGTTGAGGGTCTGTCTCTACAGTGTAATATGTTGAGGGTCTGTCTCTACAGTGTAATATGTTGAGGGTCTGTCTCTACAGTGTAATATGTTGAGGGTCTGTCTCTACAGTGTAATATGTTGAGGGTCTGTCTCTACAGTGTAAGGTGTATTTGGTAGAAGATGTGCTGATGAACTTCCTATTGGGTATACTGGAGGGGGGTGGCTCAGTGGACGAACACCCTCTCATCCAGCAGCTCCTAGACCTCTTCTGGCTTCTCATGGAGGTTAGTACCTACACCTATCCCTACTTCTGGCTGCCTCTGGCCTAACATGTAGCCAACACTAGCTAGTCTTTGCTGAACATATCTCCTGCACCTGTATGGGGCCAATCTTAGCTTGAGAGATTCTCGTTTATCTCAAACTGTTCTTTAAATCGTGCAGTGATGCCTATGGTAGATTTGTGTAGATTGTGCAAAAACTCAAGTCGTGTGCAGCTCTCAAGTTAGGATTGGGGCCTAAGTGCATACAGTGGGGAGAACAAGTATTTGATACACTGCCGATTTTGCAGGTTTTCCCACTTACAAAGCATGTAGAAGTCTGTCATTTTTATCATAGGTACTCTTCAACTGTGAGTGACGTAATCTAAAACAAAAATCCAGAAAATCACATTGTATGAGTTTTAAGTAATTAATTTGCATTTTATTGCATGACATAAGTATTTGATACATCAGAAAAGCAGAACTTAATATTTGGTACAGAAACCTTTGTTTGCAATTACAGAGATCACACGTTTCCTGTAGTTCTTGACCAGGTTTGCACACACTGCAGCAGGGATTTTGGCCCACTCCTCCATCCAGATCCTTCAGGTTTCGGGGCTGTCGCTGGGCAATACGGACTTTCAGCTCCCTCCAAAGATTATCTATTGGGTTCAGGTCTGGAGACTGGCTAGGCCACTCCAGTACCTTGAGATGCTTCTTACGGAGCCACTCCTTAGTTGCCCTGGCTGTGTGTTTCGGGTCGTTGTCATGCTGGAAGACCCAGCCACGACCAATCTTCAATGCTCTTACTGAGGGAAGGAGGTTGTTGGCCAAGATCTCGTGATACATGGCCCCATCCATCCTCCCCTCAATACGGTGCAGTCGTCCTGTCCCCTTTGCAGAAAAGCATCCCCAAAGAATGATGTTTCCACCTCCATGCTTCACGGTTGGGATGGTGTTCTTGGGGTTGTACTCATCCTTCTTCTTCCTCCAAACACGGCGAGTGGAGTTTAGACCAAAAAGCTCTATTTTTGTCTCATCAGACCACATGACCTTCTCCCATTCCTCCTCTGGATCATCCAGATGGTCATTGGCAAACTTCAGACGGGCCTGGACATGCGCTGGCTTGAGCAGGGGGACCTTGCGTGTGCTGCAGGATTTTAATCCATGACGGTGTAGTGTGTTACTAATGGTTTTCTTTGAGACTATGGTCCCAGCTCTCTTCAGGTCATTGACCAGGTCCTGCCGTGTAGTTCTGGGCTGATCCCTCACCTTCCTCATGATCATTGATGCCCCACGAGGTGAGATCTTGCATGGTGCCCCAGACTGAGGGAGATTGACCGTCATCTTGAACTTCTTCCATTTTCTAATAATTGCGCCAACAGTTGTTGCCTTCTCACCAAGCTGCTTGCCTATTGTCCTGTAGCCCATCCCAGCCTTGTGCAGGTCTACAATTTTATCCCTGATGTCCTTACACAGCTCTCTGGTCTTGGCCATTGTGGAGAGGTTGGAGTCTGTTTGATTGAGTGTGTGGACAGGTGTCTTTTAGACAGGTAACGAGTTCAAACAGGTGCAGTTAATACAGGTAATGAGTGGAGAACAGGAGGGCTTCTTAAAGAAAAACTAACAGGTCTGTGAGAGCCGGAATTCTTACTGGTTGGTAGGTGATCAAATACTTATGTCATGCAATAAAATGCAAATTAATTATTTAGATTCCGTCTCTCACAGTTGAAGTGTACCTATGATAAAAATTACAGACCTCTACATGCTTTGTAAGTAGGAAAACCTGCAAAATCGGCAGTGTATCAAATACTTGTTCTCCCCACTGTATGTAATCTTTTTCTGTTTGCAATGACTTTGCCTGTACAGGACTATGAGGTGAACGAGTGTCTGAAGCAGCTGATGATGTCACTGCTGAGGGCCTATAGATTCTCCCCCATCATCCCCGACCTGGGCTTCCAGGTAAGCGGCCACGCCCACTGTGCTCTAGCATACCTGTAGAGTTACTTCCTCTCTCAGACTCCGCCCCCTCCGTACCATACCTGGGCTGCATTCCAAGCATTTAAAAGACAAACCCTCAGCCCTCAAATTTAAGTGGACACTTCTTATTGTATATACAGTTGAAGTCGCAAGTTTACATACACTTAGGTTGAAGTCATTAAAACTCATTTTTCAACCACTCCACAGATTTCATGTTAACAAACTATAGTTTTGGCAAGTCGGTTAGGACATCTACTTTGTACAAGTAATTCTTCCAACAATTGTTTACAGACATATTATTTCACTTACAATTCACTATATCACAATTCCAGTGGGTCAGAAGTTTACATACACTAAGTTGACTGTGCCTTTAAACAGCTTGGAAAATTCCAGAAAATTATGTAATGGCTTTAGAAGCTTCTGGCTTTAGAAGCTTCTGATAGGCTAATTGACTTACCTGTGGATGTATTTCAAGGCCTACCTTCAAACTCAGTGCCTCTTTGCTTGACATCATGGGAAAATCAAAAGAAATCAGCCAAGACCTCAGAAAAAAGAATTGTAGACCTCCACAAGTCTGGTTCATCCTTGGGAGCAATTGCCTAACGCCTTAAGGTACCATGTTCATCTGTACAAACAATAGTACGCAAGTATAAACACCCTGGGACCACGCAGCCTTCATACCGCTCAGGAAGGAGACGCGTTCTGTCTCCTAGAGATGAACGTACTTTGGGGCGAAAAGTGCAAATCAATTCCAGAACCACAGCAAAAGTACCGGTGGAAGCGAGTAAAACAAGTCCTATATCGACATAACCTGAAAGGCCGCTCAGCAAAGAAGAAGCCATTGCTCCAAAACCGCCATTAAAAAAGCCAGACTACGGTTTGCAACTGCACATGGGGACAAAGATTGTACTTTTTGGAGAAATGTCGTCTGGTCTGATGAAACAAAAATAGAACTGTTTGGCAGTAATGACCATCGTTATGTTTGGAGGAAAAAGGGGGAGGCTTGCAAGCCGAAGAACTCCATCCCAACCGTGAAGCACGGGGGTGGCAGCATCATGTTGTGGGGGTGCTTTGCTGCAGGAGGGACTAGTGCACTTCACAAAATAGATGGCATCATGAGGAAGGAAAATTATGTGGATATATTGAAGCAACATCAAGACATCAGCCAGGAAGTTAAAGCTTGGTCGCAAATGGGTCTTCCAAATGGACAATGTATTCTTCCAAAGTTGGCTTAAGGACAACAAAGTCAAGGTATTGGAGTGGCCATCACAAAGCCCTGACCTCAATCCTATAGAACATTTGTGGGCAGAACTGAAAAAGCGTGTGCGAGCTAAGAGGCCTACAAACCTGACTCAGTTACACCAGTTCTGTCAGGAGGAATGGGCCAAACTTATTGTGGGACGCTTGTGAAAAGGCTACCCAAAACGTTTGACCCAAGTTAAACAATTTAAAGGCAATGCTACCAAATACTAATTGAGTGTATGTAAACTTCTGACCCACTGGGATTGTGATGAAAGAAATAAAAGCTGAAATAAATCATTCTCTCTACTATTATTCTGACATTTCACATTCTTAAAATAAAGTGGTGATCATAACTGACCTAAGACAGGGAATTTTTATTAGGATTAAATGTCAGGAATTGTGAAACTGAGTTTAAATGTATTTTGCTCAGGTGTATGTAAACTTCCGACTTCAACTGTATGTTTCTTGTTTTTTCTCCCCAATTTTGGATCTTGTCTCGTCGCTGCAACGTCCCCAACGTGCTCGGGATGCGAAGGTCGAGTCATGCGTCTTCTTAAACATGAACCGACAAACTGCGCTTCTTAACATTGTGTCGAACCAGGGTCTGTAGTGTTGCCTCTAGCACTGCAATGTCGTGCCTTAGACCGGCGCGCCACACAAGAGGCCCTTAAGTGGACACTTCTGATCACGTATCATGTGTTGACACTTGCAGGGTAAGGACGACTGAAATGTGTCACTGTTCGTCCCACGGTTGTGTTTTCAGTCATCATGGTACCACCGGTAGTTGTTGTGTGCATTATATGCTCTACAGTCAATTATGGTTGCATTTCATATCTTGGCTAGAAGACAACGCATCCGCAGACATCGAATGCTAGCCATCCGACGATATCAGGTAAATTGAAAATTGCGTGTGAGTTGTATGCGCTAGCTAACGTTTCCAAGAGCTAACCAAACAAAAACATAATTACTTTAACGAGACGTGTTTGTGCCGTCATGTGCATTAGTAGCACCACTTCTAACTTATTTACATACGTTTTTACTTGCACTTGTTTTGGCAGTTTTTTTTTCTTAGCGGATGTAGTCATCGCAAAATGAATTATGGGGCGTTTCAGGCCCCGGAATGAACAGAATTGTACACGCAAACTCTATCACAAACTAGGGCTGAGGGGCTTACGTGCCAACTTCCCTTGCTTGGCTAATTGTTTGGACCAACGGCAAAAATTTCCACAGGGATTCCCCCAAGGGCATAAAGAGAGGGTAAGTGGAGGAGGGTGTGTCTTTTACGTTGAAATGCAGCCCTGTAGTCACTTCCTGTCTCAGTGCGGCAGAGGACTAGTCTCTATCACACACAGGTGAGTCCCGTCCTGCCATGTTTAGGTTATGCATGCTATACACTGAGTAGACAAAACATTAGGGAACACCTGCTCTTTCCATGACAGACTGACCAGGTGAAAGCTATGATCCCTTATTGATGTCACTTGTTAAATCCATTTAATTCAGTGTAGATGAAGGGGAGGAGACAGGTTAAAGAAGTATTGTTAAGCCTTGAGACAATTGAGACATGGATTGTGTTTAGTTGCCATTCAGAGGGTTAATGAGCATGACAAAATATTGAAGTGCCTTTGAATGGGGTATGGTAGTAGGTGCCAGGCGCAGTGGTTTGATTCTAGAACTGCAACGCTGCTGGGTTTTTCACGCTCAACAGTTTCCTGTGTGTATCAAGATTGGTCCACCACCCAAAGGACATACTGTGGTAAGCATTGGAATCAACATGGGCCAGCATCCCTGTGGAATGCTTTTGACTACTTGTGAAGTCCATGCCTGGCGAATTGAGGCTGTTCTGAGGACAAAAGGGGTTAGGAATATTAGGAAGGTGTTCCTAATGTTTTGTACGCTCAGTGTACACTAAATAAGGCAGAAGATAAGAATACTAACAAAGTTAATTAAGTTAATATTTTATAGCATCACTATAAAAGACGAAGGAACAATGTATAGTCCAATATTTACATGTGTTTTGGGCTGGCCCTGTAGGTAGGCCCTGTAGGTAGGCCCTGTAGGTCCAGTTCAAGTGTTCAGCAGTCTGATGGTTTGTAGATACCAACAGACTCAAAGACAGTTTCTATCAGACCACATGCTACAATACCGTCTGCCCGACAGTGAGGGAGTGAATGATGCTGCGGGCATTTCTAAGGGACCGTTTCGAGTAGATGTCCTGGATGTGTGGGAGCATGGTCCCAGTGATGTCCTGGATGTGTGGGAGCATGGTCCCAGTGATGTCCTGGATGTGTGGGAGCATGACCAACCAGTGATGTACTGAGCCATCTTCACTACTTGTCAGGACCCCCTCTCCATGGTGCAGCAGTAGAATGCCAAATTTCTTCAGTGGCCTTAGGAAGTAGAGACGCTGTTACGTACTCTTGTCAAGGGTGGTGGTGTTGTTGGTCCATGACAAGTCCTTGTTGTGCTGATTGCTAAACTGTAGTCAATGAACAGCGTTCTCACATAGGTGTTCCTCTTGTCCAGATGTATTAAGGCTGTGTGCATAGCGATCGGAATGACATCTTCTATGGAGCTGTTGGAACGGTAGGCAAATTTGGAGTGGGTCCAGTGTGGCTGGCATGCTGGCCTTGATGTGGGCCATGACCAGCCTCTCGAAGCGCTTCATGAGGACTGAGGTGAGCGCGACGGGGAGATAGTAATTTGGGCATGTCACCTTGTTTTTCTTGGGCACTGGGACGATGGTGGTCTCCTTAAAGCCGGTGGGAACTACAGCCTAGGACAGGTTGAAGATGTCAGAGAAGATGCTGGTCAGCACACACTCTGAGGACACGGCCAGGGATGCCATCTGGGCTAGAGGCTTTGTGAGTATTCACTCTTCTGAGAGTTTTCCTCACGGCAGCCTCGGAGAGCGTAAGCACCTGTTCGCCGGAGCAGCAAGAGTCTTCCTGGATAGCTCGGTATTGTCTGCGTCAAAGCGAACATTGATTGTGTTAATCTTGTCTGAGAGGGAGACTTTGGTGGGCATAGCTGGATTTGCCTTTGCATTCTGTGATAGTCTGTAGTCCTTGCCACATACTATGTGAACATCAATTCAAGTTTGAGTCTGTTGTTTTTTTGCGTTCCTAATGGGTTTGCAGAGCTCGTACCTGCTTGCCTTAAACGCGTCGCTCCACCGAGCTTTCAGGGTTCTTCTGACATTGAATGCTGCAGTGCGGGCTCTCAGCATGGTATGGATATCTCAGTTTACCCAGGGTTTTTGGTTGGGGTATATTATTATTATTATTATTATTATTATTATTATTATTATTATCGTGGACACATCATTAACACATTTCCTAATGAAGCCTGTGACTGGCGATTTTGTATATTCCTAAATGTTGTTGGATGGATCCTGGGTGGATGAATCTTTTTGAACATATTTTAATCAGTATTCTCAAAACAATCCTGCAGCATTGAGCCTGCCTACTCTGTCCAGTGCCTCAATATTCTCTGTGTTAGTGGTTCTATCTTGAGATGCTGCTTGAAGGCTGGGAGTAGGAGCAGTGGCTGTCTCAAATTATACCCTGTTTATTATACTGTATAGTGCTCAACTTTGGACTAGTGAAAGTAGTGCACTATGTAGGGAATAAGGTATCATTTGAAACACTGCCTCAGATGTTCTCCAAATGAAGGACACAGAGGAGGAGATGATAAACAGTCAATCAGATCTCACCTTTGTGTGGTAAACATAGTCGGTTAATTCAATAAGTACCTCATAATAAAAAATATAATTTATGATGATGTTAAACCTTAGATGCATCAAAGGAACAGCTGTATTTGTGTAGGAGTTGGGTGTCTTTCAGTTAGTACTTGTCAGGTTTGTGTGTGTGTGTGCATCTTTGCATCCTTAGGAGTAGAATGTCAGTTCGTCCTTGTCACATGTAGGTCTGGAGAGCTTGTTGACGTGAGGAGGTTACAGTCTGAGGTGGTTAAAAATGTCCGGGGGGGGGGGGGGGGGGTGTATATTCAATATATTCTAATGGTAATTCTGACTGCATATGACTTGTAATTTGTCTTCTGTGACATTCTCCAGATTCACTACCTACGTTTGACGACAGCTATCCTGCGCCATGAGAAGTCCAGGAAGTATCTGCTCAGCAATGTTCTATATCCTTTAATTGGTTAAAGAAGTGCTTATTATAAACATTACATTTTGGTGATGTACTTGCAATGATCATGATTTTGAGAATGCAGTTGTCTCAACAATTAAATGATATTTAGTCGCTCAGGATAAGAATCTGCCAAATGACACGTCTGTCCTTGGACCCTTACAACTTCCCTCTGTCAACGGTGTGTTTACAGTATATTTTGACTGCCTCTGAGTGTCTGTGTAGTCTTAAACTGTGTAGTCTTGCATGGATGTTGTTGGGTTCGTGTACTTACTGTAATCGAGATGTTTGTCCCATTGGCTATCCTAAATTGAATGCACCAATTTGTAAGTCACTCTGGATAAGACCATTTGCTAAATTACTAAAATGTAAAAATGTGTAGGATGTATTATCTTTAACTCTCAACACGTTTGACGTTCTGCGCTCAGTGGTGTTCTTCTACATTAAGACTCCTCTGAGGGTGAAGGAGGCGGGACTAGAGGAACTCATCCCCACCACCTGGTGGCCCACACACTTCGACAAAGAGGTACAGCCAATCACATCTCTCCTGTCAGAGTTACAGCCAATCACATCTCTCCTGTCAGAGTTACAGGCAATCACATCTCTGTTGCGCCCCAATACTGTCTCCTTTCACCTGAAGTGTGCACTTTTTCAATACTTTCCACAAATCTAAAAGCATTGATTGTTGGCGGGATGGGCTAGTGTGAAATTACACCTTCTATCTTATACCAGTCATTTCCAATAAAATCAGCGATGGGAAGTGAACAAGTGCACACTTTGGGAGGAATGAGAGAGAATTTGGACATTGCCACAATCATATTTCTCCTCTGGTTTTCTGGGTTTTCTGTCCCAATGTTCAGTAGGGCAAAAAATAAAGACATCTGGGCCAAAAAATGAATAATATTTTATCTTTATATTACTGAAACAACTTTGAAAAGGATTTGGCTCCAATTTTGTTGTTGTTTCAGAAGCTGATAACATGTCTAGCTACAGTTCGTTTGTCAATGTAGGATAACCCTTTTGCTTCCAGGTAGAGCGCTTTGGAACCTTGTTAGTGCAGCGTTTCCCAAACTCAGTCCTCAGTACACAAGGGCTGCACCTACCACTACACAGCTGATTCAAATGATCGAAGCCTGATGATTAGTTGGTTATCTGAATCAGCTGTGTAGTGGTAGGGCAAAAACCTAAATCAACCCCTTTGGGTTTGGGAAACCCTCTGTTAGTGAAAGGGTTCTACTGGGAACCAAACCTTTCTATTTTCAAGGGGTTTTCCCATGGGGATAACTGAAGAATCCTTTATGGTTCTAGGTAGCACTGCTTATTTCTAAGAGTGTAGCAAAGTGATAGAGTACAGTCAGTCCCCTCTCATGTGACCAGTCAGTCCCCTCTCATGTGACCAGTCAGTCCCCTCTCATGTGACCAGTCAGTCCCCTCTCATGTGACCAGTCAGTCCCCTCTCATGTGACCAGTCAGTCCCCTCTCATGTGACCAGGGAAAGGAGTCTAAAGATGAGAGTGCTGAGGAGAGGCTGAGGCGCCGGGCCTACGAGCGAGGCTGTCAGAGGCTTAAGAAGAGGATTGAGGGTAAGTCATGTCCACAACCATTAAAATCCCCCTCACACATGCCTGTCTACCCAGTACAGCCAGAAGGGGATGGGTTCCTCTATGCTGGGTTCCTCTTCCTTGGGAGTGTTTTCCTTTTCTGTCCTCATGTTCCTGGTTCTGCTTGCTCTCTGTGGTCCAGGCCTGGTTCTGTGAAAACACTTCTTTTTTTTTTTTTTTTTTTTCACCTTTTATTTAACCAGGTAGGTCAGTTGAGAACAAGTTCTCATTTGCAACTGCGACCTGGCCAAGACAAAGCAAAGCAGTGCGACAAAAACAACACAGAGTTACACAGTAAGCAAACATAGTCAAAAACACAATAGAAAATCTATATACAGAGTGCAAATGTAGTGCAAAATGTAGTAAGGTTAGGAGGTAGGACAATAAATAGACCATAGTGGTGAAATAAATTACAGATTATCATCATTAACACAGGAATGAAGGATGTGCAAATAGATATACTGGAGTGCAAGATTTGTGAAAATAACAAAAATAAATAGAATATGGGGATGAGGTAGTAGTGTGGGCTATTTACAGAAGGGCTATATACAGGTGCAGTGATCGATAAGCAGCTTTGACAACTGATGCTTAAAGTTAGTGAGGGAGATAGGAACCTCTAGCTTCAATGATTTTTGCAATTCGTTCCAGTCATTGGCAGCAGAGAACTGGAAGGAATGGCGGCCAAAGGAGGTGTTGGCTTTGGGGGTGACCAGTGAGATATACCTGCTGGAGTGCATGCTACGTGTGGGAGTTGCTTTGACAACTGCTGATGTCAAAAAGTTTTATAAATGCATTTTACGATGCTCTCTGGCTCAGCTGTGTGGTCTCTTCTTTCCTGTCAGTGGTGGAGGAGTTGCAGGTTCAAATCCTGAAGCTGATGCTTAACAACAAGGACAAAGGAACGGTACGTGGTTTAGGGTGATTTTGGGTGATTTTCTTTTTGCAAATGTTTTTATCTGAATGTACATACAGAAATGTGAGCATTAACACTTATTTGCTGGAGGCGCACCGTTGAGGCTTTTCGCTTCACTAGGAGCTGAAAGGAATAAATATTAACTCTGATTCACCCAGACATCCTGAATATATCTCACATTGCTGCTGTTGGTGTCTGGAGTTGGCAGTTCTACTTCCATTATAACATGTCTAAAACTCTCACTGACCATCGCTGCCTCTGTCTCTCACAGGGTGGAGCGTCGCGATACATATTCCTGAATAAGTTCAGGAAGTTTCTACAGGAGAACGCCAGTAACAGAGGGGTAAGAGATGATGATGATGATGATGGTTTTCCTGTGTGTTTAACACAGATGCTGTGTGTGTATGTGTGTATGTGTTTCAGCACCCCACAGCATTGTGTCCTCCAGAATACATGTTGTGTTTCCTGTGTGTGTGTTTCAGCACCCCACAGCACTGTGTCCTCCAGAATACATGGTGTGTTTCCTGCATCGTCTCATCGCGGCCGTAAGGAGCTACTGGGATGAAGAGAAGAAGAAGAACCCTGCCAGCGTCAGCAGTGACGGTGAGAAACACACACACACCACGACAGCGAGAAACACACACACACACACACACCACGATGGTGAGAAACAGGTTACCTATACTATTGGTCAGCTTGCCGTTCTCTGCAAGAAAGAAATGGCCTGTTCCAAACAAACTCTGGGAAGGTTGTGTGACGATATATTCCAAATTCATACAACCAGTAGGCCATGGCAACAAAAAATATGAGTCTGATGCAACAGATCAGAACGTTTAAAATGTTGAACTGTTTCTTCACATAAGCGCAGCAATGCTCATAAGGCATGTTTGTTCCATAATGCAATTTGCGGGAAAACACCTTTGTCACTAAAGTGCATGAGAGCTGTTTCATGAGACAGAGATTAAATATCGTATTAAAATAGACGTTAGAATTTTAGAAACAGGTGCAATCTCAAGATGTAACAACTAGCATGGGTTGCTTATATGACTAGAATTGTACCTTTGCCTAGTAAACAATGAAAGAAAACATAACATGAGAGAAATAGGATACTGGTTTCAATGGCATATGGAAGTTTAAAATAATTAACTTGTCTAAGTATTTAGTCTAGGCTACTTTGAAGCAAGGTGAACATGCCTTTTTATAATACAGTGCATTTAGAAAGTATTCACACTCCTTGACTTTTTCCACATTTTGTTACGTTACAGCCTCATTCTAAAATAAATAAATAAAACAGTTCTCACACACTGCCCCACAATGACAAAGCAAAAACGGGTATTTAGAAATGTAAAAAAATCTGACCCTTTACTCAGTACTTTGTTGAAGCACCTTTGGCAGCGATTACAGCCTCAAGTATTCTTGGGTATGACGCTACAAGCTTGGCAAGCCTATATTTGGGGAGTTTCTCCCGTTCTTCTCTACAGATCCTCTCAAGCTCTGTCAGGTAGGATGGGGAGCGTTTTTCAGGTCTCTCCAGAGTTGTTTGATCTGGCTGGGCCACCCAAGGATATTCAGAGACTTGTCCCGAAGCCACTCCACTGATGCTGCCACCACCATGCTTCACTGTAGGGATGGTGCCAGGTTTCCTCCAGACGCTTGGCATTCAGGCCAAAGAGTTCAATCTTGGTTTCAACAGACCAGAGAATGTTGTTTCTCATGGTCTGAGAGCCTTTTGTCAAACTCCTCCAAGCGGGCTGTCATGTGCCTTTTACTGAGGAATGGCTTCCGTCTGGCCCCTCTACCATCAAGACCTGATTGGTGAAGTGCTGCAGAGATGGTTGTCCTTATGGAAGATTCTCCCATCTCCACCTCCCTGACCAAGGCCCTTCTCCCCCAATTGCTGTTTGGACGGGTGGCCAGCTCTAGGAAGAGTCTTGGTGGTTCCAAACTTCTTCTATTTAAGAATGATGGAGGCCACTGTGTTCTTGGGGACCTTCAATGCTGCAGAAATGTTTTGGTACCCTTCCCCAGATCTGTGCCTCGACACAATCCTGTCTCCGAGCGCTACAGACAATTTCTTCGACCTCATAGCTTGGTTTTTACCCTGACATGCACTGTCAACTGTGGGACCTTATATAGACAGGTGTGTGCCTTTCCAAACATGTCCAATCAATTGAATTTACCACAGGCAGACTCCAATCAAGTTGTAGAAACATCTCAAGGATGATCAATGGAAACAGGATGCACCTGAGCTCAATTTCTTGTATCATAGCAGGGTCTGAGCTTTATGTAAATAAGTTCATTATTGGGTATTGTGTGTAGATAAATGTGGGATTTTTAACTGTAACGTAACAAAATGTGGAGAAAGTCAAGGGGTCTCAATACTTTCAGATTGCACTGTATGTAGTAAAACGTTCCGGTTTCAAACAATTAAGTATGTTTTTAAAATGCTAACAGCTTCCAGCTTATTGCAAAGTGTTGTGTGACGCGCTGAAGTCTGCCTACCATCATATGCAATTGAATGGAATGTACGCTTCAATTACCAGTTGAGAAATAAAATAGTAGCTCTATCAAAACTGATTTTGAAGGGCAATAACATTGTGAGCAAAATTATTAATCATACCACTGTAGTAAATACTTTCTAAGGGACCTTTTTAGATTTGAGCATCCGTGGCCTCCATACAGAAAATGTATCTAGAATGTTTAATTGGTGTTATCGTCATTGCTGTTTACTACTCCTACTGGCACACACATACTTTTTAATAAAATACAAATCCATGCCCAAATGCCACCGTAACTCAAGAACTTTTGAGTGGGAATACAACAGACCAATTACATTTATTTAATTTGGCAAGTCAGTTAAGAACACATTCTTATTTACAATGACGGCCTACCTACAGGGTCGGCCCCTGGAGCAAATTATGGATAAGTGCCTTGTTCAAAAACAAGGTTTTTCACCTTGTCAGCTCGGGGATTCGATGTGAAGTTACATATATTATTATATCAATAGTGGGATAATAAATAATTCAGAGATTTGGAGAAGCATTCAAAGCTGATCTTGGATCAGTGTATAAGGGCAGTTTCACCCTTACGCTGAGCTAGAATACAACAGCCCAATGTCACGTTACTTCTGTTAAAGGAATACTTCGGGATGTTGGCAATGAAGCCCTTTATCTACTTCCCCAGAGTCAGATGAACTCGTGGATTCCATGTTCGTCTCTGCCGTGCAGTTTGAAGGAAGTTGCTAACTGGCGTTAGCGTAAATGCTAACTATTGTTCAAATCAAATTTTATTGATCACTTACACATGGTTAGCAGATGTTATTGCGAGTGTAGCGAAATGCTTGTGCTTTTAGCTCCGACAGTGCAGCAATATCTAACAATAATGTCTAACAGTTTCACAACATATAACACACATAAATCTAAGTAAGAAAGGATTGAGAATATATACATATTCCAGGGCGTACATACATGCATAAAATGACATCCATGAGTTCATCTGACTCTGGGGAAATTAGATAAGTCTTCATTGCCAACATCCCTGATTATCCTTTTTAAGCCTGCAGTGGGAGATTTGAAGGAGCCCTCAAACCCATCAGTGTTTAGGGGCAACTTCACCCTACTTTTTTAGTTTTAAAGTATTTCAGTTTAAACCTCCAGTCACGGTTCGCAGAGTAATATGAGAATTTGTGTGCATGGTTCGCACAAGGGGCTTAAAGTACTTGAAGTTGGCACTCTGAAATTCAAGTACTGGAATAGTTTAAATCATTTTCTCAAGTTTGTAAATTAAAATGAGATGAGAACACATAAGGATCAAATATGTTTATGAAAAATGTTTTGGGCTTGAGAATTAATTGACTCTCTTATCCAGAGCAACTTACATACATTTTCATACTAGTCCCCCGTGGGAATCAAACCCACAACCCTGGCGTTTCAAGCGCCATGCTCTACCAACTGAGCCACACAGTACTTCATTCCACCCACACTGCCACTCAGCACTTATCAACAGCCCACCTGCCCTTCTCTCCAACAACATTAAAGCTGCCAGTCGGAAGCAAGACATATTTTCATAGATATTAAGCTGGAAGTGTGTATTAATGCGAATAGGAAATGTGTTTACCAGTAGGCATGTCCCAAAACTCTGCTCATCACTACTCAAATTACAACATTATTCCTTACTTACCGCTCACGTATCTAGTAACAACGTGTTATTGAGGAGAACTTGTAAGGTAGTGATGAATAATATTGTGGTGATATACTGCCATCTGGTGATGACTAGAAGCAATTGCATAATATGAACTAATACAAATACTTGGAAGTCCTTGAATTTGATTTGCCAGTGTGTGTATGAACCCTGTCCAGTACTAAACGCTCTGCTCACTTTTCCCCTGTACCCATTATACTCTTAGCCATCTACTACATGAAAGGCTAAGGGCATCACGGCCCTGGTATTAATAGGAAAAAAGTGTTTCCTAATCCATGTGCCCTTTATAAGTTTGTTTTCCCTTATCATCCTATTGCTCAGGGGACAGAGTAGATAATTATGTAAATTATTTACGGCAATTACCCACAATAGCCGCTGTCTTTCTAATCCTCTCCTCTCCTCTCTCCAGAGGCCTACGTTCCCCCTCAGATCTTCTACAATGGGAAGGTGGACTACTTTGACCTGCAGCGACTTGGAGGCCTTCTCTCTCATCTGAAGAAAACCCTCAAAGGTTTGAAACGACTGTCTTCTACTCTCCTTTTTCTTTGTATCCCAGAGAAATATGTCCTGGAGATGCTATTGGCTGACAAAGGAGTTCTAAAACAAGCATTCTGAAAATAATCTGTGCTTTTGATATGAATGTACTTGGTTTGATAAGGAAATGTATTAAAAGTTAACCTACTTTCAGGAATTAAGTTGTCAAAAGCTCTCTGACACAGCAGTATACAGAAATAGCTTTATGAGAATAAAGCCAAGTCTGAAATGTTTCCTATTACCTATGAAATGCACTTATTTTGGCAAGAGCCGAACACAGTAGGTTTCTGGGTAACATTAGTGCTGAGCAATTAGTGCTTTTTGAGGTAATTTCGGTTTGAATATAAAAGTGATCACGGTTTTCGATTTCAGATTTGATTAATTGTTTACGTTAAATGCATTATGTTGGTTGAATGCTGTAACACAGAATAAAGTCCCATGATGTTAGTGATGCCCATTACTGCTTATAAGGAAGGGCATATAGGATGTTTAGAACTTATCCAAACAGAAAACCCTGGGTAGATTGCAGCATTCGTGCAAAACTGAAAGCGAGAACCACTGCATTTAACCACGGCTAGGTGCGCCCGAGTGGCGCAGCGTTCTAAGGCACTTCATCTCAGTGCAAGAGGCGTCACTACAGTCCCTCGTTCGAATCCAGACTCTATCACATCCGGCCGTGATTGGGAGTCCCATAGGGCGGCGCACAATTGGCCCAGTGTCGTCCAGGTTTGGCCGGGGTAGGCCGTCCTTGTAAATATTGTTCTTAATTGACTTGCCTAGTTAAATAAAGATTATAAAAAAAAAAAACTGGGACGTGTACAAACAGACTAGCTATGACCTCTGCGAGGCACAACAACAGTACAGGGACAAAGTGGAGTTGCACTTCAACGGCTCAGACACGAGACGTATATGGCAGGGACTTCAGACGATCGCAGATTTAACAAGGGAAAGCCAGCCAAATTGCCGGCACCAACGCCTCGCTCCCAGACAAGATTAAACACCACCTTTGCCCACTTTGGGGAAATGACTAAGCTTCGGACACGGGCCACCACCACTGACAAGGACTGTGGGCTCTCGTTCTCCGTGGCCGATGTAAGACGCCAGTTGAGGACTTGTGAGGCGTCTGTTTCTCGAACTAGACACACTAATGCGGCAGGGGCGGCAGGTAGCCTAGTGGTTAGAGTGTTGGGCCTGTAACTGAAAGGTTGCCAGATCAAATCCCCGAGCTGACAAGGTAAAAATCTGTCGTTCTGCCCCTGAACAAGGCAGTTAACCCACTGTTCCTATGCCGTCATTGTAAATAAGAATTTGTTCTTAACTGACTTGCCTAGTAAAATAAAGGTTAAATAAAAAAAAAAAAAAAAATAAATAAATGCACTTGTCCTCTTGTTCAGTTGTGCACCGGGGCCTCCCACTCCTCTTTCTATTCTGGTTAGAGACAGTTTGCACTGTTCTGTGAAGGGAGTAGTACACAGCGTTGTACAAGATCTTCAGTTTCATGGCAGTAGCCTTCATTTCTCAGAACAAGAATGGACTGATGCGTTTCAGAATAAAGTTATTTGTTTCTGGCCATTTTGAGTCTGTAATCGAACCCACAAATGCTGATGCTCCAGATACTCAACTAGTCTAAAGAAGGCCAGTTTTCAGCTGTGCTAACATTATTTGCAAAAGGGTTTTCTAATGATCAATTAGCCTTTTAAAATGATAAACTTGGATTAGCTAACACAACGTGCCATTGGAACACCGGAGTGATGGATGCTGAGAGAGATTCCATTCAAAATCAGCCGTTTCGAGCTACAATAGTCAATTACAACATTAACTATGTCTACACTGGATTTCTGATCAATTTGATGTTATTTTAATGGTCAAAGATGTCTAAGTGACCCCAAACGTTTGTATGTGTGTGTATACACTTGACTGCTTCTGTGTAGTCAAGGCTCATCTTAGATAACTACAGCTGTACCTTTTCTATTCATATACTGTCCATACTTTTTAAGGTGGAATAGCGGGCACCGGGTTACCACCCAAACCCACTTTCTTTTGCCGGTATAAATAATTGCTAGAAAACGGTAAATTATAATTAATTATTTATATGAACAGCATGATGTGAAATGGAACTGTTAAATTATATGCAATGTCTAAATCTGGCTTCTCTACGGGCCACGGCCTTCTCTCTGCTATCTGCATGATCAATCATCAACGCTCAGGGTGGGTACATGGAGCGCAGTTCACAATGCATGTATCGTCTCATGGTAACTTTTTTTTCTTTCTTTTGATTTGTTTTATCTCTAGAGAAACTACGCATTGCGTTTACAGAATGTTGGTCAATTAGTACAAAATAAAAAACGAAAAATTGCCAATATGTTAATCTCTCAGTACTATGTGCTATATGGAGCCCCACAGTGGACGCGTCGTAATAGAGATTTACATGGTTATCAAAACGTCACGCCAGGGTAAGCCTACACGAAGTGAAATGAATGGTGAGAAAATTATTGGAACCTTCTCCATGTTTGACCGCTTGGTTTTATGGGTATTATGACTGATACTGTGGTACTCTATAGGGAACAGTATGCAACTTAAGAGAACCACTAGAGGGAACTGTACCGTTTGTCCTCCTCAAACACAAACTTTCATTTTTCAGTCAGTTAAGAACAAATTCTTATTTACAATGACAGACTACACCGGCCAAACTCTGACGACGCTGGGCCAATTGTGCGCCACCCTATGGGACTCCCAATCACGGCCGGTTGTGATAGACCACTGAACCAGGTTGTCTGTAGTGACTCCTCTAGTACTGAGATGCAGTGTCTTAGACCACTGAACCAGGTTGTCTGTAGTGACTCCTCTAGTACTGAGATGCAGTGTCTTAGACCACTGAACCAGGTTGTCTGTAGTGACTCCTCTAGTACTGAGATGCAGTGTCTTAGACCACTGAACCAGGTTGTCTGTAGTGACGCCTCTAGCACTGAGATGCAGTGTCTTAGACCACTGAACCAGGTTGTCTGTAGTGACTCCTCTAGTACTGAGATGCAGTGTCTTAGACCACTGAACCAGGGTCTGTAGTGACTCCTCTAGTACTGAGATGCAGTGTCTTAGACCACTGAACCAGGTTGTCTGTAGTGACTCCTCTAGTACTGAGATGCAGTGTCTTAGACCACTGAACCAGGGTCTGTAGTGACTCCTCTAGTACTGAGATGCAGTGTCTTAGACCACTGAACCAGGTTGTCTGTAGTGACTCCTCTAGTACTGAGATGCAGTGTCTTAGACCACTGAACCAGGTTGTCTGTAGTGACTCCTCTAGTACTGAGATGCAGTGTCTTAGACCACTGAACCAGGTTGTCTGTAGTGACTCCTCTAGTACTGAGATGCAGTGTCTTAGACCACTGAACCAGGTTGTCTGTAGTGACTCCTCTAGTACTGAGATGCAGTGTCTTAGACCACTGAACCAGGGTCTGTAGTGACTCCTCTAGTACTGAGATGCATTGTCTTAGACCACTATCTCTGTAGAGCAGTCTAACAGTTACATTACATTTTAGTTGTTTAGCAGACGCTCTTATCCAGAGCGACTTAGTTAGTGCATACATGTTCATACTTTTCTTGTACTGCTCCCCCGTGGGAATCGAACCAACAACCCTGGCGTTGCAAGCGCCATGCTCTACCATCTGAACTACACCAGACTTTTACTGCTTCTGTCTGAGGCCTTGTGGAAAGCTTGGAAGCAAAGACAAAAAAATGCAAATTTCTGTGAACTGTAAGTACAATGGAAAATGAAGTGCTCTTATTTTAGTGCTTGTCGGAGGCCTTGTGGAAACATTGAGGAGTGATACACAAGTGGTTGTTGTGATCAACTCTCAGACCGGTTTATATGAGAATGTCGATTGTTCTTAAGGTAGCATTTATGCTGTGTGGTGTGGTGATGTATAGTCCCTGTCTTAGTGCCTTGACAGCCAAGGAGAAGAGTAGAGTGGAATATATTGTATTCCCCTTCAGTGAAATGAGCTGAGCTTTATATCTTGCCTGTGTTTATTCTTCCAGGAAAACTGCCCGGCTGCATTGATTTTGTGTTGTGAGGAAAAGAACACGTCAGAGTGATGGCTGGCTGGGTTTCCAGTGTTCTGTCGCTGTTGATTAAAGAGAACACGTGGTGGGGTCTGTAGGGGTCTGTAGGGGTCTTTAGGGGTGTGTGTGTATGAATGCCTACTCCTACTATGGCATGTGTTATTGACACAACATTGCTCTTAACTGGGTTTGTAACTAAGACCATCTCATGCATCAGAAACACTACTACTTCTCCATCACTCTCATTCGCTGAGTCAAAGCCTACTCTGCCACTCTACCTGTCTTTATGTCAAGCCTCTCCCTGTTCATGGAGAGCTACCCTCCTGTGGGTTTTCACTCAACCCCAGCTGTAACTAGCCTGATTCAGCTTATCAACCAGGTAATTATAAAAATGGGCTGTGCTAGATTAAGGTTGGAGGCCGTTAGCTCTCCAGGAACAGGGTTGGAGAGCCCTGCTCTAGGTTACATTAGCGGACTAGTTACAGTAAATCTGGTACAATGCATAACATTTCCTGTGAGAGCAAGTAGTGTTACCTTTGTTTTAATTGCACATGGCCCTTGTCAAATAAACGTATGAAATCAAATAAATAATACATTCACACTGCCACAATTTTTACCAAATCCCAGCCATTGTATTAATTTGGATGGTGTAGTTTTGGGTTGTTATCATAGTCTGGTGAAGAAAGCAGGTAACATCCATCTACCTGAGTGTGTTTTCTATCTCTATCGGGATCAGAACAGAGAGGGAAGCTGTGAAACATTTCTACTGTAGCTCCCACTGTTGAATCAGACTGTAGCATGGAGAATAACACTGAACTGCTCTTTCATCATAGTTCAAACATTACACTACCCATCTGGCTTCAGGTGTAATGGTATAGGATGAGGCCTGGGTTACGTCTGAAATCACACACTATTCCCTATATAGTGTACGTTTTAAATATACTGTGTGTGTGTGTGTGTGTGTGTGTGTGTGTGTGTGTGTATGTATGTATGTATGTATGTATGTATGTATGTATGTATATACAGTGGGGAGAACAAGTATTTGATACACTGCCGATTTTGTAGGTTTTCCCACTTACAAAGCATGTAGAGGTCTGTAATTTTTATCATAGGTACACTTCAACTGTGAGAGACGGAATCTAAAACAAAAATCAAGAAAATCACATTGTATGATTTTTAAATAATTAATTTGCATTTTATTGCATGACATA
>CM042410.1:4616320-4738820 GCA_023634145.1 Thymallus thymallus
GATGGTGGTGAATAACAAGGTCATGTTGAGCTGACCAGGAGATGATGGTGGTGAATAACAAGGTCATGTTGAGCTGACCAGGAGATGGTAGTAGTGAATAACAAGGTCATGTTGAGCTGACCAGGAGATGGTGGTAGTAGTGAATAACAAGGTCATGTTGAGCTGACCAGGAGATGGTAGTAGTGAATAACAAGGTCATGTTGAGCTGACCAGGAGATGGTGGTGGTGAATAACAAGGTCATGTTGAGCTGACCAGGAGATGGTGGTAGTGAATAACAAGGTCATGTTGAGCTGACCAGGAGATGGTGGTAGTGAATAACAAGGTCATGTTGAGCTGACCAGGAGATGGTAGTAGTGAATAACAAGGTCATGTTGAGCTGACCAGGAGATGGTGGTGGTGAATAACAAGGTCATGTTGAGCTGACCAGGAGATGGTAGTAGTGAATAACAAGGTCATGTTGAGCTGACCAGGAGATGGTAGTTTGCCTTTATATATCTCCTCTCTTTAATCTAGTTTGACAGTACATCTATGCTGAACAAAAGTATAAACGCAACATGTAAAGTGTTGGTCCCATGTATCATGAGTTAAAATATAATATTATTTCTCATGTTGTGCACAAATTAGTTTAAATCCCTATTAGTGAGCATTTCTCTTTTGCCAAGATAATCCATCTACCTGACAGGTGTGGCATATCAAGAAGCTGATTAAACAGCATGATTATTACACAGGTGCACCTTGTGCTGAGGACAATAAAGTTTTGATGGAGCGTGCAATTGGCATGCTGACTGCAGGGATGTCCACCAGCGCTGTTGCCAGATAATGTAATTTTAATTTCTCTACCATAAGCCACCTCCAATGTCGTTTTAGAGAATTTCGCAGTACGTCCAACCGGCATCACAACCACAGACCACGTACGGATAACGAACACAATTGCATTTTATTGATGGCAATTTGATACAGATACCGTGACGAGATCCTGAGGCCCATTGTCATGTCATTCATCCTTTTTTTAAGGTATCTGTGACTAACAAATGCATGTCTGTATTCCCAGTCATGTGAACTCCACAGAGTTATATAAGTAGTGCACTGTGTAGGGAATAGGAATGCGCTTTGGGACTCGGACCCTAATGTGATGGACTGGATTGACGTTACAGTAGTTTAGGACCTGAGTTCATCGGCAGCAGCAGCAGTAGCCTCCCCACCTGGCCATGAACAACGTGTCCCCTCTATTCCACAGTACTGGGAGGTGTAACCTGGCCCTGCATAAACCTCCTGGTGATCAGAACTGTTTGTGCTTGGCAGGGTAGGGTAGCCTCCTGCTGGTCAGAACTATTTGTGCTTGGCAGGGTAGGGTAGCCTCCTGCTGGTCAGAACTGTTTGTGCTTGGCAGGGTAGGGTAGCCTCCTGCTGGTCAGAACTATTTGTGCTTGGCAGGGTAGGGTAGCCTCCTGCTGGTCAGAACTGTTTGTGCTTGGCAGGGTAGGGTAGCCTCCTGCTGGTCAAAACTTTGTGCTTGGCAGGGTAGGGTAGCTTCCTGCTGGTCAGAACTTTGTGCTTGGCAGGGTAGCCTCCTGCTGGTCAGAACTGTGTGCTTGGCAGGGTAGGGTAGCCTCCTGCTGGTCAGAACTTGGATAAGTCATTCTAATGGTTTGAAATCCATGATAATGGAGGGTACCACCTGTATGGTGACCGGGGTACCGCCTGTATGGTGACCGGGGTACCGCCTGTATGGTGACCGGGGTACCGCCTGAATGGTGACCGGGGTACCGCCTGTATGGTGACCGGGGTACCGCCTGTATGGTGACCGGGGTACCGCCTGTATGGTGACCGGGGTACCGCCTGAATGGTGACCGGGGTACCGCCTGTATGGTGACCGGGGTACCGCCTGAATGGTGACCGGGGTACCGCCTGAATGGTGACCGGGGTACCGCCTGTATGGTGACCGGGGTACCGCCTGTATGGTGACCGGGGTACCGCCTGAATGGTGACCGGGGTACCGCCTGAATGGTGACCGGGGTACCGCCTGAATGGTAATGTAGTTGTTGTGCTGTGTTTGCCCTTCTAGATGACCTGGCCTCCAAAGCCAACATCCTCATGGACCCAGCTGAGATCCAGGCTACCTCTATGGATGATTTGGATGAGGAGGAGGAGAGTGGCGCAGCTCAGGTACAGACTTAACTAAATAGTTAATCAGACTATTTACCATCTGATTAACAGTGACTGTATTTACCATGTGTTTTAAGTGACTGTATGTACCATGTGGTAAATAGTGTGACTGTATTTACCATGTGATTAATAGTGTGACTATTTACCATGTGTTTTAACAGTATGTGTGACTGTATTTACCATGACTGTATTTACCATGTGATTAATAGTGTGACTGTATTTACCATGTGTTTTAACACCATCTCTTCCTTTGTTGTAACAGAGGCCTTTTGGAGCGGTGGCTATGGGTGGTGCCCTGGCAAGACCCAGCTGGCTCAGTTCTCCCACTCTGGGCCGAGCCAATCGCTTCCTGAGTACCGCTGCTGTCAGCCTCATGACTCCCAGGCGACCCCTGGCACCTCCTGAGAAGGTCAAAGTTCGCACACTGGCCGTGGAGCAGAGGACGGAGGAGGACAGTGAGTGGCTTTACCTAGAATATACATGGAGGCTTATTGAATACATTTCTCCCTTTCTCTATATTTCACAGTGGTGGTTGAGTGAGAGATCGAGAAAGATAGTTTATTCTGCAGAAGGCTAAAGTTCAGAATGGGCAGTTGGATGCCAATTATCTGCAGATGAGTGTGATAATCTATTACCTGGGTGTCTGGTTGTTGTACTGAACAGAACACAGGGTTGGGAACATGGTGTCTGGTTGTTGTACTGAACAGAACACAGGGTTGGGAACATGGTGTCTGGTTGTTGTACTGAACAGAACACAGGGTTGGGAACATGGTGTCTGGTTGTTGTACTGAACAGAACACAGGGTTGGGAACATGGTGTCTGGTTGTTGTACTGAACAGAACACAGGGTTGGGAACATGGTGTCTGGTTGTTGTAATATTTCCTTTCTTCCCTTCCTTTCCTTCAGTCGAGGGAAGCCATGGTAGCGATGGCCTGTTGCTGGGGCGACCATTGGAAGAGCCCGACCATCCAATCACAGAGAAGTCTCTGCTGGAGATTCTGGATGGGATTGTGATGATGTACAACCTGAGTGTTCATCAGCAGCTGGGCAAGGTAAGAGGCTGAGGTGTCCGGCCGTCTGCTGGGCTAGGTAAGAGGCTGAGGTGTCCGGCCGTCTGCTGGGCTAGGTAAGAGGCTGAGGTGTCCGGCCGTCTGCTGGGCTAGGTAAGAGGCTGAGGTGTCCGGCCGTCTGCTGGGCTAGGTAAGAGGCTGAGGTGTCCGGCCGTCTGCTGGGCTAGGTAAGAGGCTGAGGTGTCCGGCCGTCTGCTGGGCTAGATAAGAGGCTGAGGTGTCCGGCCGTCTGCTGGGCTAGGTAAGAGGCTGAGGTGTCCGTCCCAAATGACACATTACTTTGTATTTAGTGCACTATTGAGGCCTGGTCAAAAAAAGGGAGTAGAGGAATCTGTTACTGGAGGCCATTCAATACGGATCCATAATGGAGCCATTGTGTTGAGATTTGAAATGCTCTCAAGGTAAGGGGTTGAGGTGTCATTGTGTTCACTGGAGACCATTCAACAGGACGGGGAAAGAGGACCATTCAATGGGATAGGGCGCCGTTCAATGGGATAGGGGGACATTTTAATGGGGGACCATGGTGGTTTATTGAGTTGTCATATGGGACCAATAGGATAGCCCTAAATGTTAAGGACCTTGTGAAGATGCTGGAGGAAACGGTACAAAAGTATCTATATCCACAGTAAAACAAGTCCTATATCGACATAACCTGAATATATTGAAGCAACATCTCAAGACATCAGTCAGGAAGTTAAAGCTTGGTCGCAAATGGGTCTTCCAAATGGACAATGACCCAAAGCATACTTCCAAAGTTTGTGGCAAAATGGCTTAAGGACAACAAAGTCAAGGTATTGGAGTGGCCATCACAAAGCCCTGACCTCAATCCTATAGAAAATGTGTGGGTGAAAAAGCGTGTGCGAGCAAGGAGGCCTACAAACCTGACTCAGTTACACCAGTTCTGACAGGAGGAATGGGCCAAAATTTACCAAACTTATTGTGGGACGCTTGTGAAAAGGCTACCCAAAACATTTGACCCAAGTTAAACAATTTAAAGGCAATGCTACCAAATACTAATTGAGTGTATGTAAACTTCTGACCCACTGGGAATGTGATGAAAGAAATAAAAGCTGAAATAAATAATTCTCTCTACTATTATTCTGACATTTCACATTCTTAGGATCACCACTTTATTTTAACTGACCTAAGACGAGGAATTTTTACTAGGATTAAATGTCAGGAATTATGAATCTGAGTTTAAATGTATTTGGCTGAGGTGTATGTAAACTTCCGACTTCAACTGTACACTGTGTGCACAATTATTAGGCAAGTTGTATGTTTTGAGGATTAATTTTATTATTGAACAACTACAGTGCTCTCAATATTAATAAACCTGAATATTTAAGAAATTAAAAGTGATATTTTGGCTTTCTTTGGAGAATATCTATGTGTGCACAATTATTGGGCAACTATTAGTATGCAGAATTATTATGCAACTAAATGTAAAACAAAGTTCCATCTCACTTGTTTATTTTCATCTGTTAAAGTGAGAATAATAAACAAACAACTCAAAATGTACAAATAAACATTTCTGACATAAAAAATAAAAAATCAGTGACCAATGTAGCCACCCTTCTTTTCAATAACAGTCATAAGCCTTCCATCCATGGAGTCTGTCAGTTTCTTAAAGCCAGTTCTTAAAAGCCCTTAGCCGTAAACTTATTCTACTCCTCCTCTGTTCCTCTGGTGATGTAGAGGTAAACCCAGGTCTTGTAGCTCCCAGCATTACATCTATTCCCCAGGCGCTCTCATTTGTTGACTTCTTTAACCGTAAGAGCCTTGGTTTCTTGCATGTTAACATCAGAAGCCTCCTCCTCAATAAAGTACCTATCTATCTATCTATCTATCTATCTATCTATCTATCTATCTATCTATCTATCTATCTATCTATCTATCTATCTATCTATCTATCTATCTATCTATCTATCTATCTATCTATCTATCTATCTATCTATCTATCTATCTATCTATCTATCTATCTATCTATCTATCTATCTATCTATCTATCTATCTATCTATCTATCTATCTATCTATCTATCTATCTATCTATCTATCTATCTATCTATCTATCTATCTATCTATCTATCTATCTATCTATCTATCTATCTATCTATCTATCTATCTATCTATCTATCTATCTATCTATCTATCTATCTATCTATCTATCTATCTATCTATCTATCTATCTATCTATCTATCTATCTATCTATCTATCTATCTATCTATCTATCTATCTATCTATCTATCTATCTATCTATCTATCTATCTATCTATCTATCTATCTATCTATCTATCTATCTATCTATCTATCTATCTATCTATCTATCTATCTATCTATCTATCTATCTATCTATCTATCTATCTATCTATCTATCTATCTATCTATCTATCTATCTATCTATCTATCTATCTATCTATCTATCTATCTATCTATCTATCTATCTATCTATCTATCTATCTATCTATCTATCTATCTATCTATCTATCTATCTATCTATCTATCTATCTATCTATCTATCTATCTATCTATCTATCTATCTATCTATCTATCTATCTATCTATCTATCTATCTATCTATCTATCTATCTATCTATCTATCTATCTATCTATCTATCTATCTATCTATCTATCTATCTATCTATCTATCTATCTATCTATCTATCTATCTATCTATCTATCTATCTATCTATCTATCTATCTATCTATCTATCTATCTATCTATCTATCTATCTATCTATCTATCTATCTATCTATCTATCTATCTATCTATCTATCTATCTATCTATCTATCTATCTATCTATCTATCTATCTATCTATCTATCTATCTATCTATCTATCTATCTATCTATCTATCTATCTATCTATCTATCTATCTATCTATCTATCTATCTATCTATCTATCTATCTATCTATCTATCTATCTATCTATCTATCTATCTATCTATCTATCTATCTATCTATCTATCTATCTATCTATCTATCTATCTATCTATCTATCTATCTATCTATCTATCTATCTATCTATCTATCTATCTATCTATCTATCTATCTATCTATCTATCTATCTATCTATCTATCTATCTATCTATCTATCTATCTATCTATCTATCTATCTATCTATCTAT
The DNA here is from genome assembly GCA_023634145.1 of Thymallus thymallus. NCBI lineage: Eukaryota > Metazoa > Chordata > Actinopteri > Salmoniformes > Salmonidae > Thymallus > Thymallus thymallus. The sequence goes on from CM042410.1 coordinate 4,622,685, forward strand.
CTATCTATCTATCTATCTATCTATCTATCTATCTATCTATCTATCTATCTATCTATCTATCTATCTATCTATCTATCTATCTATCTATCTATCTATCTATCTATCTATCTATCTATCTATCTATCTATCTATCTATCTATCTATCTATCTATCTATCTATCTATCTATCTATCTATCTATCTATCTATCTATCTATCTATCTATCTATCTATCTATCTATCTATCTATCTATCTATCTATCTATCTATCTATCTATCTATCTATCTATCTATCTATCTATCTATCTATCTATCTATCTATCTATCTATCTATCTATCTATCTATCTATCTATCTATCTATCTATCTATCTATCTATCTATCTATCTATCTATCTATCTATCTATCTATCTATCTATCTATCTATCTATCTATCTATCTATCTATCTATCTATCTATCTATCTATCTATCTATCTATCTATCTATCTATCTATCTATCTATCTATCTATCTATCTATCTATCTATCTATCTATCTATCTATCTATCTATCTATCTATCTATCTATCTATCTATCTATCTATCTATCTATCTATCTATCTATCTATCTATCTATCTATCTATCTATCTATCTATCTATCTATCTATCTATCTATCTATCTATCTATCTATCTATCTATCTATCCATCCATCCATCCCTAAGTTTGATTTATTCACTGCTTTAGCACATTCCGCCAACCCTGATGTCCTAGCCGTGTCTGAATCCTGGCTCAGGAAGGCCACCAAAAATTCTGAGATTTCCATCCCCAACTACAATATTTCCCGTCACGATAGAACTGCCAAAGGAGGTGGAGTTGCAATCTACTGCAGAGAACCTGCAGCGTTCTGTCATACTATCCATGTCTGTGCCCAAACAGTTTGAGCTTCTACTCTTAAAAATCCACCTTTCCAGAAATAAGTCTCTCACTGTTGCTGCCTGTTACAGACCCCCCTCAGCCCCCAGCTGTGCCCTGGACTCCATATGTGAATTGATTGCCCCCCATCTATCTTCAGAGTTTGTACTGTTAGGTGATTTAAACTGTGATATGCTTAACGCCCCGGCTGTTCTTCAATCTAAAATCGATGCCCTCAATCTCACATCAAATTATCAAGGAACCCACCAGGTACAACCCTAAATCCGTAAACATGGGTACCATCATAGATATCATTCTGACTAACTTGCCCTCCAAATACACCTCCTCTGTTTTCAACCAGGATCTCAGCGATCACTGCCTCATTGCCTGTGTTCGTAATGGGTCCGCGGTCAAACGACCACCCCTTATCACTGTCAAACGCTCCCTAAAACACTTCTGCGAGCAGGCCTTTCTAATCGATCTGGCCCGGGTATCCTGGAAGGATATTGACCTCATCCCGTCAGTAGATGATGCCTGGTTGTTCTTTTAAAAGTGCTTTCCTCACCATCCTAAATAAGCATGCTCCATTCAAAAAACTTAGAACTAAGAATAGATAAGTCTGGGGTGAACCGAGGGCTATGACTGCCCTTGACCAACACAAAAACATCCTGTGGCGCACTGCATTAGCATCGAATAACCCCCACGGTATGCAACTTTTCAGGGAAACCAGGAACAAATATACACAGTCAGTTAGAAAAGCAAAGGCCAGCTTTTTCAAACAGAAATTTGCATCCTGTAGTACTAATTCCAAAAAGTTCTGGGACACTGTAAAGTCTATGGAGAATAAGAGCATCTCCTCCCAGTTGCCCACTGCATTGAGGCTCGGAAACACTGTCACCACCGATAAATTCACGATAATCGAAAATTTAAACAAGCATTTTGCTACGGCTGGCCATGCTTTCCACCTGGCTACCTCTACCCCGGCCAACAGCTCTGTACCCCCGCAGCAACCTGCCCAAGCCCCCCCTGTTTCTCCTTCACCCAAATCCAGACAGCTGATGTTCTGAAAGAGCTGCTAAATCTGGACCCCTACAAATCTGCTGGGCTAGACAATCTGGACCAGCCTCTTCAACCTCTCTTTTGTATCGTCTGAGATCCCCTGAGATTGGAAAGCTGCCGCGGTCATCTCCCTCTTCAAAGGGGGAGACACTCTAGACCCAAACTGTTAAAGACCTATATCCATCCTGCCCTGTCTTTCTAAAGTATTCGAAAGCCAAGTTAATAAACAGATCACTGACTACTTCGAATCCCATCGTACCTTCTCTGCTATGCAATCTGGTTTCCGAGCTGGTCATGGGTGCACCTCAGCTACGCTCAAGGTACTTAACGATATCATAACCGCCATCGATAGAAGACAGTACTGTCAATCACCGCATTCTTATCGGCAGACTCAACAGCCTTGGTTTCTCAAGTGACTGCCTCGCCTGGTTCTCCAACTACTTCTCAGACAGTGTTCAGTGTGTAAAATCGGAGGGCCTGCTGTCCGGTCCCCTGGCATTCTCTATGGGGGTGCCACAGGGTTCAATTCTTGGGCCAACCCTATTCTCTATATACATCAACGATGTCGCTCTCGCTGCTGGTGACTCTGATCCATCTCTACGCAGACGACACCATTCTGTATACATCTGGCCCCTCTTTGGACACTGTGTTAACTAACCTTCAAACAAGCTTCAATGCCATACAACGCTCCTTCCGTGGCCTCCAACTGCTCTTAAATGCTAGTAAGACTAAATGCATGCTTTTCAATCGAACGTTGCCCGCACCCGCCCACCGGACTATCACTACTCTCGACGGGTCTGACTTAGAATACGTGGACACCTACAAATACCTAGGTGTCTGGTTAGACTGTAAACTCAACTTCCAGACTCACATTAACCATCTCCAATCCAAAATGAAATCTAGAATTGGCTTCCTATTTCGCAACAAAGCCTCCTTCACTCATGCTGCCAAACATGCCCTTGTAAAACTTACCATCCTACCGATCCTTGACTTCGGCGATGTCATTTACAAAATAGCCTCCAACACAAATTGGATGTAGTCTATCACAGTGCCATCCGTTTTGTTACCAAAGCCCCATATACTACCCACCACTGCGACCTGTATTCTCTTGTTGGCTAACCCTCACTACATATTCGTCGCCAAACCCACTGGCTCCAGGTCATCTATAAGTCTTTATTAGGCAAATCCCACTATAGCAACACCCACCCGTAGCATGCGCTCCAGCAGGTATATTTCACTGGCCACCCCCAAAGCCAACACCTCCTTTGGCCGCCATTCCTTCCAGTTCTCTGCTGCCAATGACTGGAACGAATTGCAAAAATCCTTGAAGCTAGAGGTTCCTATCTCCCTCAATAACTTTAAGCATCAGCTGTCAAAGCTGCTTATCGATCACTGCACCTGTATATAGCCCTTCTGTAAATAGCCCACCCTGCTACCTCATCCCCATATTTATTTTTTACTTCCGCTCATTTTGCACTCCAGTATCTCTATTTGCACATCATCCTTTGCACATCCATCATTCCAGTGTTAATGCTAATCTGTAATTTATTTCACCACTATGGCCTATTTATTGTCTTCTTAACCTTACTGCATTTTGCACTACATTTGCACTCTGTATATAGATTTTCTATTGTGTTTTTGACTGTACGTTTGTTTATCCCATGTGTAACTCTGTTGTTTTTGTCGCACTGCTTTGCTTTGTCTTGGCCAGGTCGCAGTTGTAAATGAGAACTTGTTCTCAACTGACCTACCTGGTTAAATAAAGGTGAAATAAAAAATATAACTGATCCAGCCACGGGCCCATCCATCTGGTCCGTCAAGAGTCACTCATCTCATCAGTCCATAAAACCTTTGAAAAATCTGTCTTCAGATATTTCTTGGCCCAGTCTTGACGTTTCAACTTATGTGTCTTGTTCAGTGGTGGTCGAGTTTCAGCCTTCCTTACCTTGGCCATATTCTCTGAGCACCTTGTACACCTTGTACTTCTGGGCACTCCAGGTAGGTTGCAGTTCTGGTATATGACAGCACTGGAGGATAATGGGTTCCTGGTAGCTTCACGTTTGATTCTTCTCAAATCTTTGGCAGTTAATTTGAGTCTTTTTTTCTTATCACGGTTCTGTTGACTATTTGCAACAAAACGTTTGGTTCTGTGATCACGCCCCAATATCTTAGCAATTTCAAGAGTGCTGCATCCCTCTGAAAGACTTTTTAAAATGTTTGACTTTTCAGAGTCAGTTAAATCTATTTTTTGGCCCATTTAGCCTGAGGAAAAGAAGCTGCCTAATAATTATGCACACCTTGATATAGGGTGTTTGATCTCCTTAGGCCACACCCTCCCTCATTACACAAATACACATCACCTGATATGCTTAAATCCAATAAGCATTCCAGTTTATACAGTTTGGAGTTGGGAAATATGCATAATAATGATATGGTCAAAATACTGACTTGCCTAATAATTGTGCACACAGTGTATGAATGAATGAGTGCTGAATGAATAAGTCCTGAGAGAAGATAGATAGATAGATGGATAGATAGATAGATAGGTACTTTATTGATCCCCCGGGGGGGAAATTTCATTGTCAAGCAGCTACAACAAAACACAGGGCAGGTGAAAAATGCCACAACGAAAGTACACAAAAGACAGATACACGGTACATGATACATAGAGCGGCAGTATGAAAAAGTATAGAAATACAAGATATCTGGAGTGCAAAAAAAGCTATAAAAAGACATTGCATAGTATGAGTGGTTGGCTGAATATGTACACTATACATTGGTGGATGTTGGATGGTTAACTATACTATACAGGTCGATGGCAGAGAAATACTTCAGTAGCTAAAAATGCATATGATATGAGCGAGGGTAATAATAGTTTACTTAATAGACTGGGTAACTGAACAGGTAAGTGAACATTTTGCATGGTTAAATTAGCTGTACAGTTAGGTATTCAGTTATATTTACAGATAAGTGAATACTTGCATGGTTACACAAACTGTACAGGTAAATGACAGGAAGAGATACTTTAATAGCTAAATGTGTGTATGATATCATTTGGGGTAATAATAGTAATTCCCTTAAAATACAGTCCTTAGTGCGCAGGGTTTAATTACAGACAACTGCACGTATTGCACATTCGATAAACTAAAAGCAATGAGAAAAGGTGCAACTGGCAGGATACTAATATGCATTCCTGAGTGAATGCCTACTTAAGTTAAGTCCAAGAATTACTTACAATATTGCATGTGATATGATATAACAACTGTACATGAGTATGTATATACAGACCTGTATGAATAAATAGGTCCTGAGTGGATGAGTGCTGACGGACCAGAGTTACTCACGGATGGATGCATAATTGTTAAACTAGGTCCTAGCACCCCAACCGTTCCAGATCTATGTTGCCGACGGCACGGCACCTCGGTGAGGCATTATATAGTCTAATAGCCGCCGGCAGGAAGGACCTCCTGTATCGCTCTCTGGCACACCGTGGTGGGATCAGTCTGTGACTGAAAGTGCTCCTCTGCGTCATAACCATAGCGTGCAGAGGGTGGGTGACGTTGTCCATTATGGCCAGCAGTTTGGCCACCTCCTCTAGAGTATCAAGGCTCATCCCCAGGACAGAGCTAGCCTTCCTGATCAGCTTATTTACCCGAGAAGCATCACCGGCTTTGATGTTTGCTCCCCAGCACACCACTGCGAAAAAGATGGCACTGGCCACCACAGACTGGTAGAAGGTATGCAGTAGTTTACTGCACACGTTGAAGGACCTGAGCCTCCTCAGAAAGTAGAGTCGGCTCTGGCCCTTTTTGTACAGGGCCCCGGTGTTACCGGCCCATTCCAGCCTGTTGTCCATATGGACTCCCAGGAACTTGTATGACCCAACCATTTCCACATCCATCCCCTGTGGAATGAATGAATGAGTGATTGAGTGAATGAGTGATTTACAGACCAGAGTTGGTTCAACAATTAGGAATCACGGATGGATTCCTAATTGTTGAACCAGGTCCCAACACTCCACCAGTTCCAGGTGTATGTTGGCGACGGCACCAACATAGACCTGGAACGGCACCAACATAGAGCTAGCCACCTCCTCTAGAGTGTCAAGGCTAATCCCCAGAACAGAGCTAGCCTTCCTGATCAGTTCATTTACCCGAGAAGAATAACCAACCTTTATGTTGGCGCCCTAGCACACCACTGCAAAAAATATGGAACTGGCCACCTCAGACTGGTAGAAAGTATGCATTAGTTTACTGCACTCCTCAGAAAGTAGAGTTGGCTCTGGCCCTTTTTGTACAGGGTCCCTGTGTTACCAGCCCATTCCAGCCTGCTGTCCATATGGACTCCCAGGAACTTGTATGAACCAACCATTTCCACATCCATTCTCTGTATAGGGACTGCAGTCGGTTTGGCCTTGGTTCTCCTGAAGTCCACCACCATCTCCTTTGTTTTGCTGATGTTGAGCTGAAGGTGGTTGTGCTCCTGTACTCCTCCTCCTGCCCACCCCTGATGCACCCTACAATTGCAGAGTCATCCGAGAACTTCTGTAGGTGGCATGTTTCAGAATTATATCTGAAGTCTGAGGTGTAGTGGGTGAACAGGAAGGGGGACAGGACCGTTCCCTGGGGGGCCCCTGTATTGCTCACTGCCCGTTCTGACACACAGCTCTGTAGCCGCACAAATTGTGGCCTACCGGTCAGGTAGTCCGTGACCGAGGAGACTAAGGGTGCTTCCACTTTCATCTTCTCACCCAGTAGCAGGGGCTGAATGGTGTTGAAGGCACTGGAGAAGTCAAAAAACATAACCCTCACAGTGAAACCTGCGTTGTCCAGGTGAGAGTAGGCCCTCTGCAGACGGTAGATGATTGCATCATTCACCCCGATGTTGCCCTGGTATGCGAACTGCAGGGGGTCCAGTGATGTACACACCAGGGGTCTGAGGTAAGCGAGAATTAACCTTTCCAGGGTCTTCCTGATGTGGGATGTTAGCGCTACAGGTCTGAAGTCATTCAGGACAGTGGGGAGCGCCTTCTTGGGCACTGGGACTAGGCAGGATGTTTTCCACAGCACAGGGACCCTTTCCAGGCTAAGGTTGAAGAGGCGCTGGATATTCCGCACAGACCCTAAGCACCCTTGGGCTTATGCCATCAGAGCCCTCCGCTTTCAACTGATGTAGTCTCTCCAGCTCTCCTCTTCACTTGGTTGGTGGTGAAAGCCGGCCCAGGTGGGGGGAAGAGGGGTGTTGCAGATCAGTCCAGTGGGGGTGGAAGTGGGGAGGGGGTCGCTGATGGTCTCAACGGAGGTGTTGTGAGCAAAGCGGGAGTGGGACAGCCATGAGGGTGTGTGGCCTGGGGAGCTGGAGTGGAGGTGGACAGGACCAGTATCGAACAAAATTGGTTCAGCTCATTGGCTCTGTCCTGGGTCCCCTCTGTCTGCCCACTGTTTTGACTTTTTAAAGTCAGTGATATTTCTCATACCCTTCCACACCTCTCTCACCTGGCTCTTCTTCAGCTTGTCCTTCATCTTCTCCTTATACCCTCTCTTCCCCTCAGCAATCTGCAACTTCAGCTCCCTCTGGATGCATTTCAATTTATCCCTGTCCCCCTCCTTGAAGGCCCTCTTCTCATTCTGCAGGGCCTTCAGGTCGCTGGTGACCCAGGGTTTATTATTTGGACAACAGCGTACCTTCCCGGTGGGTACAGTGTTGTCTACACAAACATTGTATAGTCCGTTATGCAGTCTGTAAGTCCATCAATGTCCTCCCCATGAGCTTCCCCATTTGGCATCATAGTGAAATGCCTGAGTGGTTTCCTTCCTCTCTGGCATCTGAGTTAGGATGGACGCCTTTATCTTTGTAGCGATTGGGTGTATTGATAAACCAACCAAAGTGTAATTAATAAGGGGTGTGAAGGGATATTCAATATCTGCTTTAAAAATAAAAAGTAATCTACCAATAGGTGCCCTTCTTTGCGAGGCATTGGAAAACCTTCCTGATCTTTGTGGTTGAATCTGTTTTGAAATTCACTGCTCGACTGAGGGACCTTACAGATAATTGTATGTGTTGGAACAGAGATGAGGTAGTCATCATGTTAAACACTATTATTGCACACAGAGTCCATGAAACTTATTATGTGTCTTGTGATCAGATCCATCATTAACACACCAGAGGCTGCTGCCCACAGACATTGATTAGGAATCACTGGCCACTTTAAGTAACTTTTTGCTCCTCAACTTATTTAGGCTTGCCATAACAAAGGGGTTCAATACTTATTGACTCAAGACATTTCAGCTTTTCATTTTTTATACATTTGTAAAAATGTCATAACATAATTCCACTTTCATATTACCAGTAGTACACCAGTAGGATGCTTTTTCAAATTTTTTAAATATATATTTTTTGAAAATTCAAGGAGTCTTAAAATTATCAAATGGCAAAATTATCCTTATCCTTGGTATGACCTTTATAGCTTAGTAGAACCCCTCCCCTGACTTAGACAGGGCTTTGACTCTTATGGCTTAGTCTGTCAGTCATAAAGATTATTGAAGCCTTTGTCATTTAGAAATGTCATTCAAATATCCCCCTGAAAATGTCAGATATTACAAATGTATCTCTCTGAATGTGTCTTCCACAAGCTTCCCACAATAGGTGGCGTGAATTTTGGCCCATTCCTCCTGACAGAACTGGTATAACTGAGTCAGGTTTGTAGGCCTCCTTGCTCTCACACGCTTTTTCAGTTCTGCCTGGAAATGGTTTGGTTGATTGGGCGAGTAGTTTCACTGTCTGTGATTTCAGAATGTATCACTGAGTAAATTTTCATGAGCGCTAATAATTTGATTGATTATGGCAGTAGGCAGATTATGCAATAGTCATGTAAACACCTTACTCTGCTCATCTTAATTAAAATCAAAGTAAGACACCTTAGCAATATTTAAAATTATTAAAACATGTTAACACCTTAATCGGCGTTCCAGCAGTGTATTTGATCTACGCTTGTGCTAACACCAGCCGAGCGAGCCTCTCACTTTAGCGCGAGTGAAGTGTGTTGGGAACAACTGAATGAGTCTTAGAAGTAGTTTTCACATACAGACTTTGTCTGAACTAAGAATCAAATATGGTTCCCAAAAATAACATGTTCGCTGTTTATTTTGATTAGCAATTTTCTGCATGTTCAGAGTCCCATCAGGTAGCCTGATTTCAGATGTGTCCATGTAAACAGGATTATTAGGGTTTTAATCAAACTATTATATTAACTTGAATATCCACAATAATCGCATTATGCACTGACCAATCTCTTGTAGGTAACAGTAGCGTTTATCTAATATCTGCAACATGATTTTATCCCGATGAGCACCCCATTCCATAGCAACCATTTAATAGCGCCGGCACATCTAAACTCAATGGCTGTGTTTACACAGGCAGCCCAATTCTGATTTTTTTTTGCCCAATTATTGTCAAAAGATCTGATTTGGTCAGAAAACCAATTAGTGGCAAAATGTCAGAATTGCATTGCCTGTGTAAACGCAGCCTCTGTAGCTTGTATCTAGTCTGGATGACTTCTACTTTGTTTTGATATTAACAGTAGTCTTCATCCCTGTAGGAATATCCTGCGGACGTGAATGACATGACACAGTTAGAGGTTAGAGGAGTTGACTACAGCACCAGACTGGAGTCAAATATAAATGTCAAATACTTTCAAAAACACTTGACAGTATTTGAGGTGTGCTTTATTTAGCTTGGAGTTTGCAATGCTAGGACTATTTGATTGGCTTCATAGAACCAATATATTGAGCTGTATTGCACGCAAAATAATATAATATTTTTGTATTAAATAAATAATACAAATAAAATAAATAATACTACAATAATACATTTTAAATATAATAATAATCTTAAATAGTAAATGTGTACTACTGGTATGAATTCACCTAACTGAGTCGCTCTAGATAAGAGCTGATTTAGCTTTCTCAAGATGAATTCACCTAACTGAGTCGCTCTGGATAAGAGCATCTGGTAAATAACTAAAATGGGGATGTATATGTCATGTGTACTGTACCTTTCCCTTCAGATGGTGGTGGTGTCGGATGACGTCCATGAATACGCTGTGGCTCTGAAGGACACAGAGGAGAAGATCGCACGCTGCCCAGCAAGAGTAAATACACTACTCACTATTATCAGTCTGTAATGTTTAGTATCATAGAGGAGAAGAGAAGAATGAAAATATACTCACTATTATCAGTATTTTATTGAACTGTTGTTTAGTTTAATAGTACAGTATAATCGTCCATGAATATGGTTTGGCTCTGATGGACACAGAGGTAAAGACCTGCTCTAGATAACTAAATACACATCTGTTATATTGTATCATAGTTATGTTCATGTGTGTTGGTTTATCATATCACATTATTTTTTTTAACCTTTTATTTAAACAGTTTTTCATTAAACTTTAATTTTTGGTGTAATTCTCATTTCTGGAAAAGGCAAAAAAAAAGGTTAAAATCCAGGTCATGTGACATGATACACCAACACACAGGGCCTTCATCATAGTCAGTACAGTCTATTGTAGTATATAATGTAGTAGTTAATAGTACTACTATATATTATGTTTATTGCAATAGATACTGCATATGATTGTGTAACCTAATGGTTGTATTAGTGTAACGTTATCTTTTTTGTTTAGTATAATAGTCATGATACAGTTGAAGTGGGAAGTTTACATACACCTTAGCCAAATACATTTAAACTCAGTTTTTCACAATTCCTGACATTTAATCCTAGTAGAAATTCCCTGTCTTAGGTCAGTTAGGATCACCACTTTATTTTAAGAATGTGAAATGTCAGAATAATAGTAGAGAGAATTATTTATTTCAGCTTTTATTTCTTTCATCACAATCCCAGTGGGTCAGAAGTTCACATACACTCAATTAGTATTCGGTAGCATTGCCTATAAATTGTTTAACTTGGGTCAAACGTTTCAGGTAGCCTTCCACACGCTTCCCACAATAAGTTGGGTGAATTTTGGCCCATTTTGGCCCATTCCTCCTGACGGTTTTGGAGCAGTGGCTTCTTCCTTGCTGAGCGGCCTTTCAGGTTATGTCGATATAGGACTCGTTTTACTGTGGATATAGATACTTTTGTATCTATATCCACCTGTACCACCGCTACTTCTGGCATTGATTTGCACTTTTCGCACCGAAGTACGTTAATCTCTAGGAGACAGAACGCATCTCCTTCCTGAGCGGTATGATGGCTGTGTGGTACCAGGGTGTTTATACTTGCGTACTATTGTTTGTACAGATGAACGTGGTACCTTAAGGCGTTTGGAAATTGCTCCCAAGGATGAACCAGACTTGTGGAGGTCTACAATTATTTTTTCTGAGGTCTTTGCTGATTTCTTTTGATTTTCCCGAGCAAAGAGGCACTGAGATTGAAGGTAGGCCTTGAAACACATCCACAGCTATGTCAATTAGCCTATCAGAAGTTTCTAAAGCCAGAAGCTTCTAAAGCCATTACATCGTTTTCTGGAATTTTCCAAGCTGTTTAAAGGCACAGTCAACTTAGTGTATGTAAACTTCTGACCCACTGGAATTGTGATATAGTGAATTATAAGTGAAATAATCTGTCTGTAAACAATTGTTGGAAGAATTACTTATGTCATGCACAAAGTAGATGTCCTAACCGACTTGCCAAAACTATAGTTTGTTAACATGAAATCTGTGGAGTGGTTGAAAAATGAGTTTTAATGACTTCAACCTAAGTGGATGTAAACTTCTGACTTAAACTGTATGTAGGTCTATTGAAACAAGTGTGGTAGTTCTTTTCTAGTTAAAGGTTCTGCTGTCAGTCGTATTTTTCTCTTAGTAGCAAACATAACGAGTGGTTATGGCTGAGTTTACAGTACATCTGGAAAGTATTCAGACTCCTTGACTTTTTTCACATTTTGTTGCACTACAGCCTTATTTTCCCTCATCAATCTACACACAATTTGTGTATTAAAAATATACTTTACATAAGTCCTTTGGCAACGATTACAGCCTTCTTCTTGGGTATGAGGCTACAAGCTTGGCACTCCTGTATTTGCTGTGTTTCTCCCATTCTATGCAGATTCTCTATAGCTCTGTCAGATTGGATGGCGAGCGTCGCTGCCCAACTATTTTCAGGTCTCTCCAGAGATTGGGTTCAAGTCCGGCCTCTGGTTGGGCCTCTCAAGGACATTGAAACTTGTCCCGATACCACTTCTGCATAGTCTTGGCTGTGTGCTTAGGGTCATTGTCATGTTGGAAGGTGAGCCTTTGCCTCAGTCTGAGGTCCTGAGTTCTCTGGAGCAGGTTTTCATCAAGGATCTGTCTGTATTCTGCTCCGTTAATCCTTCCCTCAATCCTGACTAGTCTCCCAGTCCCTGCCGCTGAAAAACATCCCCACAGCATGATGCTTCCACCATGCTTCACCGTAGGGATGGTGCCATGTTTCCTCCAGATGTGACGCTTGGAATTCAGCCCAAAGAGTTAAATATTGGTTTCATCAGAACAGAGAATCTTGTTTCTCAAGAGTCCTTTTAGGTGACTTTTGGAAAACTGGCTGTCATATGCCTTTTTTACTGAGGAGTGTAAAAACAATTGTTTCACTTCTTCCACACTAACTTTACGTAATTTAAAATTACAATGCTTGTCTTTTATAATTTTGTCAGATATACTTGGTTGTGTAATGTCAGCGTTTGTTGCTGGCATGGCAGGCCTAAGTTTTATCTTGCCAATGAAAATTAATTGATGTAGTTGTCAATATCAGTGGGTTTTGTGATGAATGAGCCATCTGATTCAATTAATATTATTTACATCATCAACTTAAGAATCACTACTAAACTTATTGTAAGACCTCTTATACACTATATCAGGCCCAGCCTTTGGAACTTTGGTTCTCCTTGATATGGCTACTATATTGTGATCAATACATCCTATGTGTTTGGAAATGCTTTATAGCAAATATCTAAATCATTAGTAAAGATGTGATCAATACGTTGATTTAATTCCTGTGTTATTTGTAAGTACTGGTAGGTTGACTGATATCCTGAACCAGGTTGCAGGCACTGGAACCTGGTTCAGTTTGATCGATGGACACAGGATGCACCTGAACTCAATTTCGAGTCTCATAGCAAATGGCCTAAATACTTACGTAAATCAGTATATAATTTCTTTTTTTCTTTTTTTATAGAAATGTGTGTAAACCTGTTTTCACTTTGTCATTATGGGCTATTGTGTCATTATGGGGTATTGTGTCATTATGGGGTATTGTGTGTGTGGATTGAGGGGAAAAAAACAATATTTTAATCCCTTTTAGAATAAGACTAATGTAACAAAATGTGTAAAAAGTCAAGGGTCTGAAAACTATCTGGATGGACTGAATGTGTTCTCTAACGGTCTGAATGAAGTCTGGTTATTGTGATGAACAGCGCTATTGAAGTTGAATAAATGATTGTAATTATTAGTAATGTCTGTCTTACACTCTGAACGTGTCCATGTTAGAGACCAGACATCTTGGAGGAGCTGCAGAAGAGTCATAAGGTTTTTGCTGAGAAGCTGAACCACCTGAGTAGGAGACTGGCCTGGATCAACGCTACCATTTACTCTAAGGTAGGAGAGTTCCCACAGTATCCAGCACATCTACTGTAAGCTAGGAGAGAGGGGGTACCCAGCCCATCTACTGTAAGCTAGGAGAGAGGGGGTACCCAGCACATCTACTGTAAGCTAGGAGAGAGGGGGTATCCAGCCCATCTACTGTAAGCTAGGAGAGAGGGGGTACCCAGCCCATCTACTGTAAGCTAGGAGAGAGGGGGTACCCAGCCCATCTACTGTAAGCTAGGAGAGAGGGGGTACCCAGCCCATCTACTGTAAGCTAGGAGAGAGGGGGTACCCAGCCCATCTACTGTAAGCTAGGAGAGAGGGGGTACCCAGCCCATCTACTGTAAGCTAGGAGAGAGGGGGTATCCAGCCCATCTACTGTAAGCTAGGAGAGAGGGGGTACCCAGCCCATCTACTGTAAGCTAGGAGAGAGGGGGTATCCAGCCCATCTACTGTAAGCTAGGAGAGAGGGGGTACCCAGCCCATCTACTGTAAGCTAGGAGAGAGGGGGTACCCAGCCCATCTACTGTAAGCTAGGAGAGAGGGGGTACCCAGCCCATCTACTGTAAGCTAGGAGAGAGGGGGTACCCAGCCCACTTTAGCCCTGATCTATTGATGCTGAAAGCATCATGGCCACTAGTTTCTTCTCCTTATTGCCTGGCTTGAAAAAGGAGACACTGAGGGACATTTGAAATAAAAACAACCTGTGAACCTGGTCTTCGCTTTTCTGTGTGTTCCCTGCATTGTTCAAGAAAAGATGCAACATAAATTACTACTGTACTGTAGCGGTTGTTCTGCTTGTTTAAACATCTCTCTCGTGTTATTCCAGGAGAAGATGATTAAAACATCTCCCTCTTGGTGTTATTCCAGGATAAAATGCTGGATGTGTACTGGCTATTGAGGGTGTGTATCCTCACGATCCAACATGCTGACAATACAGGAACGTTGTTTGCCTTCGCCCCAGAGTTCTACCTCAACGTGGCCATGAACAGCTACAGCGCTCTCAAGAACTACTTCAGCCCCTCCAACTGCATGGACCAACTGCCAGGTAACCACACTCCTGCCTGCCTGCTTTAAGGCTGTGTTTGTGGCCATGAACAGCTACTTTGTCAAGTAACAACACACTAAGGCTGCTGCTCTATTCCGTTATACTAAATTATTTTTGTCCAGAGACTCATGAAGACAACAGTTGATATGCAGATGACAGTTTTGGAATTTAACTGCTTGGTTTTTTTTCCATCTTGTAAACTCTTTTAGGCAGTTTTCTTGTGATAACTGAATTTGCATACACGTTTAAAGAGCATTATCAAATATGGCTCCTTTGAGAATGTATTAAATCAACCTGTCAGGTTGGAATCGTAAAGGCTGGTGTTGTGCCTGTAATCTCTCCTGCCTGCCAACACATTCACTATTATTTATCAATCATATTTATTTATAGCCATTTTTACATCTACAATTGTCACAAAATGCTTGTACAGTAACCCGGCCTAGAGCCTTAAAGAGCATGCAGAAGTACAGTAACCGAGCCTAGAGCCTTAAAGAGCATGCAGAAGTACAGTAACCGAGCCTAGAGCCTTATAGAGCATGAAGAAGTACAGTAACCGAGCCTAGAGCCTTAAAGAGCATGCAGAAGTACAGTAACCGACCCTAGAGCCTTAAAGAGCATGCAGAAGTACAGTAACCGAGCCTAGAGCCTTATAGAGCATGAAGAAGTACAGTAACCGAGCCTAGAGCCTTAAAGAGCATGCAGAAGTACAGTAAACGAGCCTAGAGCCTTAAAGAGCATGCAGAAGTACAGTAACCAGGAGATGTTTGTTGACTGTGTGATGTGGTCGTTAATCTCCCGGTCATTTGTGTTTCTTTTCCCCAGGCTACGAGGACACCCTCACTCAACTCGCTGCTATCCTCGCTAAGCACTTTGCTGACCCGCGCATCGTTGGAACAGGTGAATGGAAGCAATCACAGACATGTCCATCATATTATAAACCACATCCGTGCCATTTATTAGTAGGGTCCTCGAGTTTATACTTGAACATATTACTGAAGAGAACCGACCTGAAAGAACTCTGGGTTCTGAGTTACTAGGCCCCGAATCATGGCCCTATTTTATCAATGCACTTCAGGGAGAGAAGAGATGAGGTTCTGGTTTTCATCTGTATAGTTGGTCTTCCGTTTGTCAGCGCCTCACCTAAAGCCTTCTTTATTTCTGTTCCTGTTTATTAGCTAACCGGTTGAAGAAGAATACCTTAGACTACATACTGTAGTAGACAAATTAATCTCTAGAGCAGCTGGATGTGTGCCAAACTGCACCCTATTCCACACACAGTGCACTGCTTTTGAACATGGTGCTAAGGGCCCCACACATCTGTCTCTGCTGTTACCTGGAGCTGCAGGGCAAAGCTGCCCGGTAACACAAGAGGACAGAGTCATCTGTTACCAGCTATTTTCATGGGAAATGTAGACTTAATATAGCCACCGGTACTGCCATTTTTCACCAGGGTTCCTTTCTAACTATAAACAGGTAATTCAAATATTTTACAATTTGAGCTCCAGGCAGACAGAGTAAAATAAAGGATGCCTGTCTGAGCTCCAGGCAGACAGAGTAAAATAAAGGATGCCTGTCTGAGATCCAGGCAGACAGAGTAAAATAAAGGATGCCTGTCTGAGCTCCAGGCAGACAGAGTAAAATAAAGGATGCCTGTCTGAGCTCCAGGCAGACAGAGTAAAATAAAGGATGTCTGTCTGCATTTTTGCTCGTCCTCCATACACACCGCTGGTGACTCGTGTTTTAGAATCCCATTTAAAGGAATGGTTTTCTTAGGTGTTTTTTTAATAGTTTGTGATTGTGCTATTGTTATTGTGGGAGGAATAATGTTTTTAGATTGAGTGTTCAGTAGACCCTGGGTGGGTTCAAATACTATTTGAAATCTTTCAGAGTTCTCTCTAGCCTGCCTACTTGCTTAAAGTGCCAGATGAGTGGGGCTTGTACTTTTGGGACTATTCTATTGGTATATTAAGACAGGTTAACTCAATCAAGCCCAGATAAAGGACAGGACATTATTTCAAGTAGTATTTGAACCCAGGTCTGATTTTTAACTATTCATTGTGAGTAATGTTATGTATCCTTCATGCGTGTCTGATGTGACACTGAGAATAGTCTAATAGTTTAACTTTGTCAAGTCACCTCGGATACACTGAGGGCCATTTCAGAGTCATCCTAACTCTATTCATAAGATATCAGTCATCATAGTATTTATACAGTGCATAACAAATCCAACAGTCGGGCCATATAAAAGCTTCAGTGTTCATTATTATTCTCAGACACCTTGTGCTTAACAAATGGCACCCTATTCTCTATCTAGTGCACTACGTTTGACCAAAATCATATGGGCCCTGGTCGAAAGTAGTGCACTAAATAGGGACTAGGGTTCCATCTGGAACTCAGACTTGTTTGTTTCTTCTCTGGGCTCAGCGATGTGTGACTGTGTTATGATTTTATGTCAAGGGTAAGACAGGATACATTCTTCTTATTCATGCTCCATCTTGTTTGTTTTGGCTTCATTAGAATGGGATCCTCCTATCTTTGTGTCTCAGATGGTTTGATACGTCAGAGGAGTAATGACGCCTTATTCAGTTTTCAGGGATCTGACTGTTATTGTTTTGGTTCTGATCCAATTCAGTTAGCTGTTCTTAAAGGGGAACTGCACGCGCTGATTTGGCCTCGTTTTTTGGCTTGCTCCTCAAGAAATGCTGGCGGCCATAACAGAAGCCAAACGTGAGTTAGATTGGGGGTGTGGTTTGATGTGGGTGTGTCCTTGCCACCACCAAGACACACCCATCTGTCAGAACCTTGCCTGCAGCTGTTTCCCCCACACTCCATCACAACAAACAATCCTCCTGCAGGTTGACTTCAATAACTACAGACAGATGTATGGTGAGATGCTGGAGGAAGCGTTGAATACTGTAGGTCAGTAGCCTACAGAGTAATATGAGAACAATGCAATTGCTGAATTTATGTAGATATTCTAAACTAAGTGTTTTGATAACATTCAAATGTAGTAACAGGTCCATGTAGAATAAACAACCCTTTACATAAAACCATAGAAGCAGTATTCTGCTAATAGAACAGTGTGCACCTTTCACCTTTGTCATTCCCAGCCGATACAGATACTATGCCTATCTGCATTTTTCCTGGTGGTAATGGGGCTACCTTGGGAATCATGTCAGGTGGTCATGTGTGGTGTCCCGTATAACACAAAGTTCCCTGATCCTGGTGCGGAATACACAGGGTTTCCACCTCCCCATATTGACTATCATTAAATTCAATAATAAAAAAAGACAATAAAAGTAAAACATTTCCATCAATACAGGACAAAGATTAAATCCTGCTATACCGGTCTGACTCTCATTGAATGTGGCAGGGCTTGCAAACTATCACTGATGAAAAAGGGAAATGCTTACTAGACGAGCCACATACCTTCTATGCACGCTTCGAGGCTAGCAGCACTAACTATGCATGAGAGCACAAGCTGTTCTGGACGACTGTGTGATCACGCTCTCCGTAGCTGATGTGAGTAAGAGCTTTTAAACAATTTAATATTCACAGACTGATTGCCAGGACTCATACTGATCAGCTGGCAAGTGTTTTCAATGACATTTTCAACCTCTCCCTGACCCAGTCTGTAATACCTACATGTTTCAAGCATACTGTGCCCAAGAACGCCAAGGTAACCTGTCTAAATGACTATCGCCCCATAGTCCTCACATCTGTAGCCTTGAAATGGCTCACATCAACACCATCATCCCAGACACTCTGGACCCCAAACACTCCACTCTGACCTCTCCCACCCATACCGCCCCAACACTCCACTCTGACCTCTCCCACCCATACTGCCCCAACACTCCACTCTGACCTCTCCCACCCATACCGCCCCAACACTCCACTCTGACCTCTCCCACCCATACCGCCCCAACACTCCACTCTGACCTCTCCCACCCATACCGCCCCAACACTCCACTCTGACCTCTCCCACCCATACCGCCCCAACACTCCACTCTGACCTCTCCCACCCATACCGCCCCAACACTCCACTCTGACCTCTCCCACCCATACTGCCCCAACACTCCACTCTGACCTCTCCCACCTGGATAAAAGGAACAACTAAAGTTGAAGTGGGAAGTTTACATACACCTTAGCCAAATACGTTTAAACTCAGTTTTTCACAATTCCTGACATTTAATCCTAGTAAAAATTCCCTGTCTTAGGTCAGTTAGGATCACCACTTTATTTTAAGAATGTGAAATGTCAGAATAATAGTAGAGAATGATTTATTTCAGCTTTTATTTCTTTCATCACATTCCCAGTGGGTCAGAAGTTCACATACACTCAATTAGTATCTGGTAGCATTGCCTATAAATTGTTTAACTTGGGTCAAACGTTTCGGGGTAGCCTTCCACAAGCTTCCCACAATAAGTGGGGTGAATTTTGGCCCATTCCTCCTGACAGAACTGGTGCAACTGAGTCAGGTTTGTAGGCCTCCTTGCTCTCACACATGCTTTTTCAGTTCTGCCCACAAATGTTCTATAGGATTGAGGTCAGGGCTTTGTGATGGCCACTCCAATACCTTGACTTTGTTGTCCTTAAGCCATTTTGCCACAACTTTGGAAGTATGCTTGGGGTCATTGTCCATTTGGAAGACCCATTTGCGACCAAGCTTTAACTTCCTGGCTGATGTCTTGATGTTGCTTCAATATATCCACATAATTTTCCTTCCTCATGATGCCATCTATTTTGTGAAGTGCACTAGTCCCTCCTGCAGCAAATCACCCCCACAACATGATGCTGCCACCCCCGTGCTTCACGGTTGGGATGGTGTTCTTCGGCTTGCCAGCCTCCCCCTTTTTCCTCCAAACATAACGATGGTCATTATGGCCAAACAGTTCAATTTTTGTTTCATCAGACCAATGACATTTCTCCAAAAAGTATGATCTTTGTCCCCATGTGCAGTTGCAAACCGTAGTCTGGCTTTTTTTATGGCGGTTTTGGAGCAGTGTCTTCTTCCTTGCTGAGCGGCCTTTCAGGTTATGTCGATATACTGTGGATATAGATACTTTTGGCACTGAGTTTGAAGGTAGGCCTTAATACATCCACACCTCCAATTGACTCAAATTATGTCAATTATCAGAAGCTTCTAAAGCCATGACATAATTTTCTGGAATTTTCCAAGCTGTTTAAAGGCACAGTCAACTTAGTGTATGTAAACTTCTGACCCACTGAAATTGTGATATAGTGAATTAAAAGTGAAATAATTTGTAAACAATTGTTGGAAGAATGTCTTGTGTCTTATGTACTGAATAAATACTATGATGTGTAGCTAAGACATGACTGATGTCTTATGAATAGAGTTAGGATGACTCTGAAACTGGACTTCCTGATGGGACTCCCCCAGGTGGTGAGTGTTGGCAACAACACACCCACCGCGCTGATCCTCAACACTGAGGCCCCACAGGGGTGTGTGCTTAGTCCCCTCCTGTGCTCCCTGTTTACCCACAACTGCGTGGCCGCACACGACTTGAACACCATCATTAAGTTTGCTGACAACACTGTGGTGGTAGGCCTGATCACTGACGACGATGAGACGGCCTATAGGGAGGAGGTCAGAGACCTGGCAGTGTGTTGCCAGGACAACATCAGCATCAGCAAGGCAAAGGAGCTGATCGTTGACTACAGGAAGTGGATGGCCAAGCACGCCCCAATCAATATCAACATGCTGTTCTACAGCTGCACCGTTGAGAGCATCTTGACTGGCTGCAACACCGATTGGTATGACAACTGCTTGGCATTCGACTGCAAGGCGCTACAGAGGGTAGTGCGTACGGCACAGTACACCACTGGGGCCAAGCTCCCTGCCACCCAAAATTGTCAAACTCCAGCGTCCCAAGTCAATGGCTGTTCTCTCTTTTACCGCACAGCAAGCTGTACCAATGCACCGAGTCTGGAACCAAAAGGACCCTGAAAAGCTTGTTCCCCCAAGCTAGAAGACTGCTAAATATACTGAACAAAAATAAACTCGACATGCAACAATTTCTAAGATTTTACTGACTTACAGTTCATATAAGGAAATCAGTGAATTGAAATACATTAATTAGGCCCTAATCTATGGATTTCACATGACTTGGCAGGGGTGCAGCTACGGGTGGGCCTGGGAAGGCATAGGCCTATGCACTGGGGAGCCAGGCCCAGCCAATCAAAGTTATTTGTTACCAACGTAAATAGTATTCAGGGCTTGCAAACTATAGAAGTTTCGCTGTGGAGGCATGGTCAATCCGTATATGGCCTGTGATCCTTTGAACGTGTTGGGGGCCATGAAACAACGGAGCCCCACCCCGTTCAATGAAGGAAAGCGTAGGGGTGATTTGCACATGGAGCTTGGCAAAAGGGAGCATGATTTTTTTGGGGACATAATTGTAATCCAAACCCAACCTTCATTTACTCATTGTGCTGCACTGAGGTTCCAAACTCAGTTTTAGACGTGACTGACTTTATGACCAAAATTATCCTATTTACACTTTGTAGTCAATTTTGACGCTAGAATAACTGTTTCTGACTTCTATCGATGCCACACAGGCTGTTTACAAAGGAATTAGTTGCTTATTATGGGCAGTTGCTCTTTAAAGCTACATTCTAGGATACAATGTTCATCAAAACAGCCCCACCATACATTTTGGTATATAGCTGACCATTAAACAGATTCCCATATGGCAGACTGTACCTTTTAAACCCTTTAGCTATTTAAACAACACATATTGAGTCAAATACACCTGAGTAGCAGCACAGTTGGAGCCCAATGTCTTGTCTCTTTAGAGATTCACAGCAGGTGTATACCAACCTACTTCCCTCCTAGTCCCAAGGATGCACAACAAATCTAGATTGGCTCAAGATTGTGGTCGGAGGATCAAAACAAAGAAGGGGAATGAGGAACGGGAATGAGTATTCCTAAATAACAATGTGGTCAATGCTGTGGGGATTACTACGCACCAAGTTTGAGGAGTTGGCCAGGTAACTTTGGTCAACTCTGAGTTCAACTTGCGATAACCAGTACCATGAAAGTGGCTCACCTTTTTAGCCTGGTAAATTTATATGGCAACGTATCCTTCAGAACAAACCTGCCCCGGGGCAAGGTGTCTGATCCAAGAGTTGAGGACCAATGAAATCACATTCCCTCCCTCGCAAAGATTGCGTCATCTGAGGAAGATTACTGATTTAAATATTTTATTAATAAAAACATTTGTGTTAAATACTGTACCTATCACATTACACATTTAATCGTTAAGTCTGTCACCTGTGCATCAATCTAAATAACAGTAAAAATCCCAGTCAGTTTAAGATAGAGAAATCATGGGCTGCGCCTCAATCCACTGCATCCGCCTATGTCAGCCGAGCTACAGCGGTGTTTGTCAGACCATGAGACTTCCTGAATATCTGACTTCTCAAGAAAACATATGTAGCGTCCGAAAGGACTACAAACTAATATACCGTAATGTTCTACAGCCCCCACAATTGTCACTACTCGTCTGAAGATGTCCTATACAAACTAATGGATGTAGTTTTGTGACAACAAAAATAAGGGGTTAAATATGTCCAAAAAAACTAAAGTATTTCCTGAGCTTTCTTATATCTCCTGGATAGACACTTCAAAACTTTATTCCTTATGGTTTATTTTTTTTTATTTTTTTTACTGTCTCTTGTCTTTTGCCATTTATTAACATGTTATTCAATGCGTTTTCTATGGGCTATAGTAGTAAAAAAAAAAATACACCTGTTGGCCCGTCCGAACTACACCTGTTGGCCCGTCCGAACTACACCTGTTGGCCCGTCCGAACACTACACCTAAACTATATTTAAACTATTTTCACACATATAATAATACATGTGGACTAAAGACAATATTAAATCACCTGATGGATGACAATATTATCAATTGTCAAATTGAGACTGATGAACAGCACATCGTGCATTGACAAAGAAGTGAACGGTTTCTAATGAACCTGTTAGTTGGCAAGATTTCTAATGAATCTTGCTAAGTAACTTCAAATTGCGCAGGTGGGCTCTGTTTCACAATACAACTTTTTCCTAGAACCACCATGGCTCAACGCGTTCCTCACGTGGCTACTGGAGTTCCTCACGTGGCTACTGGCGGCCATTTGCTTATATTCTTACTGTAAAATGTGTTTTTACTGGTAGGGCAGTCAAATGTCTGCTAAATGAACAAGTTAATTTAATTGACTGGTAGGGCAGGATAACATGTGTTGTGTCTGCTAAATGAACAAGTTAATTTAATTGACTGGTAGGGCAGGATAACATGTGTGGTGTCTGCTAAATGAACAAGTTAATTTAATTGGCTGGTAGGGCAGGATAACATGTGTGGTGTCTGCTAAATGAACAAGTTAATTTAATTGGCATGGCACAGCCATATAGCCTCGGATAAATACAACTCAAAACATGCTATTGTCTTCTTTTGAAATAAAATGTCTTGATCATGCTTTTTAGGACCTTCCTAAACAAAACCTGAATGTATTTCTTTGGGATGGTGTATATTACAGTACATGGATTCATTAGACTGGCGGCTACTGGAGCCAGTCAACACCGGGCTGTTGTACTGTTAAATATGAATATTTTCATGACCGTCATGGCGCATTGAGGTAGCAAAGCATTAACGATAAGCCTACTTGATAAAAGAAAGACGGCACTTCTAAAAGCCTATTTCTAGCTTGTCCTTCTAAAAGCCTATTTCTAGCTTGTCCTTCTAAAAGCCTATTTCTAGCTTGTCCTTCTAAAAGCCTATTTCTAGCTTGTCCTTCTAAAAGCCTATTTCTAGCTGTAGCTTGCTGAATTTGTTCAGCATTGTCTTATTGAAGAGTTTGGTGTGCGACATGCACACACAGTTACAAGCCTGCTAGAGTCAGCGGCAGACAGATGAGCAATGTCCACCGTCGTGGTACGGATGAAGCCTGAGCGTAGCATACCACTCTGGTGTCTGGTATAGTACAGTCTGTATTAGAATTTTGAATCTCGTTCTGGTTGTGTGTGTTGCTCTCTCCCCGTAGACATCAAAGACTCCCTCATGCAGGCTCTGGCCAGTTATGTGTGTTACCCACAATCCCTCAGAGCCGTGGAGAGGATCCCAGAGGAACAGTGAGTTCTGTTTGTGTGTATTGTAGTGCGTACGTTTTTGTGTGTGTGTTTATACACTACTCAAGGTCTTGTCAACATACCAAAAATAGACACCAAGTAGCCTCTTCTCTCTATGCCAGTCATTTCTCTCACGTATGTCAAGTATGTCTTGCAAGCTGAGTCTGTATGTGAAAGAGTAAGTTTGTCTCCTAGACGTGTGTCCATGATGAGAAACCTGCTGGCTCCATATGAACAGAGGCCCTGGGCTCAGACCAACTGGATCCTGGTGCGACTGTGGAGGGTACGTACCCTCTCCTTGGTTCGCCCCTTTCACTGCCATGCGCGGTGCTTTCTTATATTTTGAGTTCTGAGTGCACAAGGTCACCATTGTCCCACCATGGGTTCTGTTGCAGGGCTGAGGGTCTGGGTTCTCCCTCGCTCACCATTGTTCTGTTCTCCTACAGGCTGAGGGTCTGGGTTCTCCCTCTCTCACCATGGTTCTGTTGTTCTCCTACAGGGCTGTGGGTTTGGGTACAGGTACACACGGCTGCCTCATCTGCTCAAAACCAAACCAGAGGATACCAACCTTCCCAGTCTGCAGAGTAAGTCTCCTCCTCTCTTTGTCCTCGTACCTCTCCTCTCTTCTCTTCCTCCTCTCTCTCCTCCTCTCCATCTGTCCTTTCTGACACTCACACCACCACACTATAGAGCTATTCCTTTACCACTCACATACTATTGTCTGTTCTATTGTCTGTTCTATTGTATTGTCTATCCCTACTCACTGTGTCTGTCTGTCCCTCCAACGTTGGAGCTAATCAGCCAGGTATCATGTTTCCATAGTATCATGTTTCCATACATGTTTCCATAGTATCATGTTTCCATAGTATCATGTTTCCATAGTATCATCATCCATAAATAGTTTAAGGCCTTTCTTCTCTTTTTATAATTCCTATTTGTATGAAACCAATCTTGTTTGTTCACTGATCTTTCAGTGTGTTTGTGTGCAAGTTTGAAAGTTCCATTATGTTCTATCCAAAATAATCCTAATCTTTCCCTCTCTTTGAGGGTGTTAGTAGTGACATGTGTTCTGAGGCAGGAAGGCCACAGTGTTTTATTTATAGTGCTGGAACTAACATCAAAGATATGGAAAGTTCCACTGGAAATAGGACCGCCGCACCATTCTTCTTCTCATCAGCATCTTTACTAGGCCTCTGTTAGAACTGACAGTGGCATAGAACTGACATGTCTGTCATTTTAACAAGATTGCTTGTTTTGAATGCAGGTAAGTGTAAAGCCATAATGTCATCCATTTGTGCACAGTATATCAGCCTGAGTGCCAGTCTGTTTGTGCCATCATGCCAACCAGGCTAAACAGATCAGGGACCAGGCTAAACAGATCAGGGACCAGGCTAAACAGATCAGGAACCAGGCTAAACAGATCAGGGACCAGGCTAAACAGATCAGGGACCAGGCTAAACAGATCAGGGACCAGGCTAAACAGATCAGGGACCAGGCTAAACAGATCAGGGACCAGGCTAAACAGATCAGGGACCAGGCTAAACAGATCAGGGACCAGGCTAAACAGATCAGGGACCAGGCTAAACAGATCTGGGACCAGGCTAAACAGATCAGGGACCAGGCTAAACAGATCAGGGACCAGGCTAAACAGATCAGGGACCAGGCTAAACAGATCAGGGACCAGGCTAAACAGATCAGGGACCAGGCTAAACAGATCAGGGACCAGGCTAAACAGATCAGGGACCAGGCTAAACAGATCTGGGACCAGGCTAAACAGATCTGGGACCAGGCTAAACAGATCTGGGACCAGGCTAAACAGATCTGGGACCAGGCTAAACAGATCTGGGACCAGGCTAAACAGATCTGGGACCAGGCTAAACAGATCAGGGACCAGGCTAAACAGATCAGGGACCAGGCTAAACAGATCAGGGACCAGGCTAAACAGATCAGGGACCAGGCTAAACAGATCAGGGACCAGGCTAAACAGATCAGGGACCAGGCTAAACAGATCAGGGACCAGGCTAAACAGATCAGGGACCAGGCTAAACAGATCAGGGACCAGGCTAAACAGATCAGGGACCAGGCTAAACAGATCAGGGACCAGGCTAAACAGATCAGGGACCAGGCTAAACAGATCAGGGACCAGGCTAAACAGATCAGGGACCAGGCTAAACAGATCAGGGACCAGGCTAAACAGATCAGGGACCAGGCTAAACAGATCTGGGACCAGGCTAAACAGTATATAGTGGTACAGGTATTCTGTGTTTTCATTCTTTAGGGATTAGTAGTCCATTGTAAATGGGGTATTTCTGTCCAACAATATACATTTGCTTTCACATACAGTACAGGCATCAAACATGAAGAAGCAAGTAGAGAAACCTATTTTTGTAGCAACAATATCTAAAGCTTGGCATACACTGGGTATGCCATGCAGTAAATACCGTACACTGTGTATGCCATGCAGTAAATACCGTACACTGGGTATGCCAGGCAGTAAATACCGTACACTGGGTATGCCAGGCAGTAAATACCGTACACTGGGTATGCCATGCAGTAAATACCGTACACTGGGTATGCCATGCAGTAAATACCGTACACTGGGTATGCCAGGCAGTAAATACCGTACACTGGGTATGCCAGGCAGTAAATACCGTACACTGGGTATACCTGAACATGAAGAGTCTGCAGCATAATAAGACTCTATAGAGTTAAACAGTATGATAAGATGAGAGATCTGGGTTGAACTGACACGCTCAACAGATTGCCTTATCTCTTCTAGAGGGAAGATGATGGACATGAAGAAAATACTCTGACTATTTTTAGCTGTTTAAACTTTGTTTCCTGCTTCAATCAGATTATGCGCTTTTCCTGGCCCTCTTCATGTAGTCCTAATGTTATTGGAAAATAGTGTGTCTTCAATCAGAGAATTGCCCTGGACTGGATTCTGTATGGTATTGCCTGCAATGTTTGTCCTGGTGGATCTCTGGGAGGGTCCTCCCAGTATGTTTTCCTCACAAATAATCCTGATAGGTATTAGGCTGGTGTTTTCTGTAATAACCTTAGTGATCACTGTTTTACAGCGTGTGTTCGTAATGGCTGCTCAGTGAAACAACCTGTCCTGATTTGTCATAGACGCTTGCTAAAAAACTTTAATGAGCAAGTCTTCCTTCATGAACTGGCTTCTGTAAAATGACTGGCTCTCATTCAGGCAAATGAGAAATAAGTGCACTCAGGCTAACCGGAAGGCCAAAGTTAGTTACTTTAAGGAAAAGTTATGTCTCTGTGGGTCTAACCCCAAGAAATTCTGGAAAACGGTTAAAGACCTGGAGAATAAACCCTCCTCCTCACAGCTGCCAATGTCCATTAAAGTTGATGATGTGGTTGTTACTGACAAGAAGCACATGGCTGAGCTCTTTAATCACCACTTCATTAAGTCAGGATTCCTATTTGACTCAGTCATGACTCCTTGCCCAACCAACATTTCCTCATCTGCCACCCCTTCTAATGCAACTTTCCCTGATGCTCCTCCCTCTTTTTCCCCTGGAATCAGTTACTGAGTCTGAGGTACTAAAGGAGCTCCTTAAACTTGACCCCAAAATAACATCTGGGTCAGACGGTTTAGACCCTTTCTTCTTTAAGGTTGCTGCCCCTATCATCGCCAAGCCCATCTCCGACCTTTTAACCTGTCTCTCCGTTCTGGGGAGGTTCCCATTGCTTGGAAGGCAGCCACGGTTAGTCCTTTATTTAAAGGGGGAGATCAAGCTGATCATAACTGTTATAGGCCTATTTCTATTTTGCCCTGTTTATCAAAAGTGTTAGAAACACTTGTCAATAATCAACTGACTGGCTTTCTTGATGTCTATAGTATTTTCTCTGGTATGCAATCTGGTTTCCACTCAGGTTATGGATGTGTCACTGCAACCTTAAAGGTCCTCAATGATGTCACCACTGCCTTTGATTCTAAGCAATGTTGTGCTGCTATTTTTATTGATTTGGCCAAAGCTTTTGATACGGTAGACCATTCCATTCTTGTGGGCCGGCTAAGGAGTATTGGTGTCTCTGAGGGGTCTTTGGTCTGGTTTGCTAACTACCTCTCTCAAAAGAGTGCAGTGTATAAAGTCAGAACATATGCTGTCTCAGCCACTGCCTGTCACCAAGGGAGTACCCCAAGGCTCAATCCTAGGCCCCACAATTTACATCAACTACATCGCTCAGGCAGCAGGAAGTTATTTCATCCATTTATATGCAGATGATAGTCTTCTACTCAGCTGGCCACTCCCCAGATTTTGTGTTAAATGCTCTACAACAAAGCTTTCTTAGTGTCCAACAAGCTTTTTCTGCCCTTAACCTTGTTCTGAACACCTCCAAAACAAAGGTCATGTGGTTTGGTAAGAAAAATGCCCCTCTCCCCACAGGTGTGATTACCACCTCTGAGGGTTTAGAGCTTGAGGTAGTCACCTCATACAAGTACTTGAGAGTATGGCTTGACGGTACACTGTCCTTCTCTCAGCACATATCAAAGCTGCAGGCTAAAGTTAAATCTAGACTTGGTTTCCTCTATCATAATCGCTCCTCTTTCACCCCAGCTGCCAAACTAACCCTGATTCAGATGACCATCCTACCCATGCTAGATTACGGAGAGACAATTTATTGATCATCAGGTAAGGGTGTTCTCAAGCAGCTAGATGTTCTTTACCATTCGGCCATCAGATTTGCCACCAATGCTCCTTATAGGACACATCACTGCACTCTATACTCCTCTGTAAACTGGTCATCTCTGTATACCCGTCGCAAGACCCACTGGTTGATGCTTATTTATAAAACCCTCTTAGGCCTTACTCCCCCCTATCTGAGATATATACTGCAGCCCTCATCCTCCACATACAACACCTGTTCTGCCAGTGACATGCTGTTAAATGTCCCCAAAGCACACACATCCCTGGGTCGCTCGTCTTTTCAGTTTGCTGCAGCTAGCGACTGGAACGAGCTGCAACAAACACTCAAACTGGACAGTTTTATCTCAATCTCTTCATTCAAAGACTCAATCATGGACGCTCTTACTGACAGTTGTGGCTGCTTTGTGTGATGTATTGTCATCTCTACCTTCTTGCCCTTTGTGCTGTTGTCTGTGTTTGTACCATGTTTTGTGCTGCTACCATGTTGTTGCTACCATGTTGTTGTCACCATGTTGTTGTCATGTTACGTTGCTACCATGCTGTGTTGTCATGTGTTGCTGCCTTGCTATGTTGTTGTCTTAGGTATCTCTTTAGGTAGTGTTGTTTTGTCTCTGGTCGTGATGTGTGTTTGGTCCTATTTATATTTTTATTTTTAATCCCAGCCCCCCGTCGCCTCAGGTGGTCTTTTGCCTTTTGTTAGGCCGTTATTGTAAATAAGAATTTATTCTTAACTGACTTGCCTAGTTAAATAAAGGTTAAATTAAATAAATAAAATAGTTCTAAAGGCTAATGATTGTTATTGGGTTATATTATGCGTGCGTTTGTGTGAGATTACATTTAAAAAGGTGCTGGCATCCATAGCTAATGTCTAGCTGGCATCCATAGCTAATGTCTAGCTGGCATCCATAGCTAATGTCTAGCTGGCATCCATAGCTAATGTGACCTTTATTATATCGATTCCCTTTTAGCAAGTGCAATGACATACTCTTCAACATTTTGATAATCTGACGTTGAAGGATTGGGATCAGTTGTCAGACACTGTAGCCTAGTGCCAATGTTCAATTTACAAACTCATTGATGCCCTTCAACTTTCATGTGACAAGTTGAAGGATTGTGCCATGTTTTTCTCTGTCCATCTTCAGTTCTTTTTTTGGTCTTTTGTTCTTCATGCTAATATTGTTCCTGTTTTATCTGACTCATTTGCATGGCTTACAGGAGATTTATCCATCGCTAGTTTCCAAAGTAAGTTTGTTCCTTTTGTTTGACCATCACTTTGATTTATTTAGATGCTTATTAGTGATATCCTCAGCCCTATCCTGTAGCAGTTGGATTTATTAGTGATATCCTCAGCCCTATCCTGTAGCAGTTGGATTTATTAGTGATATCCTCAACCCTATCCTGTAGCAGTTGGATTTATTAGTGATATCCTCAACCCTATCCTGTAGCAGTTGGATTTATTAGTGATATCCTCAACCCTATCCTGTAGCAGTTGGATTTATTAGTGATATCCTCAGCCCTATCCTGTAGCAGTTGGATTTATTAGTGATATCCTCAGCCCTATCATGTAGCAGTTGGATTTATTAGTGATATCCTCAGCCCTATCCTGTAGCAGTTGGATTTATTAGTGATATCCTCAGCCCTATCATGCAGCAGTTGGATGTATTAGTGATATCCTCAACCCTATCATGTAGCAGTTAGATTTATTAGTGATATCCTCAGCCCTATCCTGTAGCAGTTGGATTTATTAGTGTTATCCTCAGCTCTATCCTGTAGCAGTTGGATTTATTAGTGATATCCTCAGCTCTATCCTGTAGCAGTTGGATTTATTAGTGATATCCTCAGCCCTATCCTGTAGCAGTTGGATTTATTAGTGTTATCCTCAGCTCTATCCTGTAGCAGTTGGATTTATTAGTGATATCCTCAGCTCTATCCTGTAGCAGTTGGATTATTAGTGATATCCTCAGCCCTATCCTGTAGCAGTTGGATTTGTTAGTGATATCCTCAGCCCTATCCTGTAGCAGTTGGATTTATTAGTGATATCCTCAGCCCTATCCTGTAGCAGTTGGATTTATTAGTGATATCCTCAGCCCTATCCTGTAGCAGTTGGATTTATTAGTGATATCCTCAGCCCTATCCTGTAGCAGTTGGATGTATTAGTGATATCCTCAGCCCTATCATGTAGCAGTTGGATTTATTAGTGATATCCTCAGCCCTATCTTGTAGCAGTTGGATTTATTAGTGATATCCTCAGCCCTATCATGTAGTAGTTGGATTTATTAGTGATATCCTCAGCCCTATCATGTAGCAGTTGGATTTATTAGTGATATCCTCAGCCCTATCCTGTAGCAGTTGGATTTATTAGTGATATCCTCAGCCCTATCCTGTAGCAGTTGGATTTATTAGTGATATCCTCAGCCCTATCCTGTAGCAGTTGGATTTATTAGTGTTATCCTCAGCCCTATCCTGTAGCAGTTGGATTTATTAGTGATTTCCTCAGCTCTATCCTGTAGCAGTTGGATTTATTAGTGATATACTCAGCCCTATCCTGTAGCAGTTGGATTTATTAGTGATATCCTCAGCCCTATCCTGTAGCAGTTGGATTTATTAGTGATATCCTCAGCCCTATCATGTAGCAGTTGGATTTATTAGTGATATCCTCAGCCCTATCATGTAGCAGTTGGATTTATTAGTGATATCCTCAACCCTATCATGTAGCAGTTGGATTTATTAGTGATATCCTCAGCCCTATCCTGTAGCAGTTGGATTTATTAGTGAATGTATGTTAGCCTAATATAATGAGTAGTACAGTTCAACACTTCATGTTGTTGTTTGTGCTCCTCTGTCTGTCCTTTAGCCTAAGGAGTAGAACAGGGAAAAATACCAAATAAAGGAAATTAATTTAAAATATAAAAACTCCAGAATAATGGATTCTGGGAGAGAGAGATGACGAAGGGAAAATGCATTTCATCTGCTGCATCTTGTTTTGAAGTGACTAGCTACTCGGCCACTCAATTTGCATATTGCTTAACTTATAATTTATTTTAATTGGAAATTACAGACGCTTTCCAAGCCATAAATGACAAGGCCCCAGAGCGAGAGAGACTTAAACTGCGTCCCAAATGGTACAGTATTCCCTATATGTAGTGAATAGGGTGTCATTTGGGACGCAGATTAAGGACGAGGCTGGGTTGATAGGCCCCTGTGAAGCAATCTTTTGGTATTTGTTTCATTATATTGTTGATATAAAGTAGTCCCAAAAAGATTTCAAGATATATAACTTTCACAGTACAGAAATACAGCCGGTATGATGTATTTATCATCATATGATGCTCCTTTTGGCATTATAATTGCTGTATATATGTATTTTGAAAGTGATATATCTTAACTTGATTGTTGACATGCAAAACATTATATTAGTAGTGATGGGGCAGAGCTAAAGGTCCTAGCTATCAGTTGTTCAGTCAGACAGACTCCAGTCAGAAGTGACATTAACATCACAGTAATGATTTCCAGCTATTGGAAAGGACTGGTTTAAACGTCGCTTTACGTTACATGCTGTGGTATAATACCCTTATGTATAGAATAAAGGCAGCCCTAGGAGAGGAGAGGAGAGGAGAGGAGAGGAGAGGAGAGGAGAGGAGAGGAGAGGAGAGGAGAGGAGAGGAGAGGAGAGGAGAGGAGAGGAGAGGAGAGGAGAGGAGAGGAGAGGAGAGGAGAGGAGAGGAGAGGAGAGGAGAGGAGAGGAGAGGAGAGGAGAGGAGAGGAGAGGACCTCTGTCTGTCCCATGCTGCCCAGTAAATCCCCTGGTTAGTCCCTGTAGGCCAGTAGGCTCAGTGTGCAGCCCCACAGCGCAGAGAATATTATTGTTTGAAGTTAATTAAATCTGAAGGTTATCTCCCTTGTTCTCCAAGAGTGCTGTTACAATGCTGTTGTCATGTGGGATGTGGATTTTTGTCATTCTCTCTCTGTCACGCTTTCTGTTGCTCGCTGTGTTCTCGGTGTGGTAAGATGTTACGTTACAGCCTCTCCTCCACAGTGCAGGGACTGAGGGAATGAGGGCCTCCACAGTGCAGGGACAAGTATAATTTGTTTTCTATTGAATGCAGATAAACAGATCCTGACAAGAGGTTGGAGTTCATAGCAGGCCATGTTGAATTGAAGACAGAGCACAGAACAGTCATGCTTCACTCAGTCTGACTTCATGCTTCACCCACAGTCTCTGGCACATTCTGCTTCACCCACCGTCTCTGACACATTCTGCTTCACCCACCGTCTCTGGCACATTCTGCTTCACCCACCGTCTCTGGCACATTCTGCTTCACCCACCGTCTCTGGCACATTCTGCTTCACCCACCGTCTCTGACACATTCTGCTTCACCCACAGTCTCTGGCACATTCTGCTTCACCCACAGTCTCTGGCACATTCTGCTTCACCCACCGTCTCTGGCACATTCTGCTTCACCCACAGTCTCTGGCACATTCTGCTTCACCCACCGTCTCTGACACATTCTGCTTCACCCACCGTCTCTGACACATTCTGCTTCACCCACCGTCTCTGACACATTCTGCTTCACCCACCGTCTCTGACACATTCTGCTTCACCCACAGTCTCTGGCACATTCTGCTTCACCCACCGTCTCTGGCACATTCTGCTTCACCCACCGTCTCTGGCACATTCTGCTTCACCCACCGTCTCTGGCACATTCTGCTTCACCCACCGTCTCTGGCACATTCTGCTTCACCCACCGTCTCTGGCACATTCTGCTTCACCCACCGTCTCTGGCACATTCTGCTTCACCCACAGTCTCTGGCACATTCTGCTTCACCCACCGTCTCTGGCACATTCTGCTTCACCCACCGTCTCTGACACATTCTGCTTCACCCACCGTCTCTGGCACATTCTGCTTCACCCACCGTCTCTGACACATTCTGCTTCACCCACCGTCTCTGACACATTCTGCTTCACCCACCGTCTCTGGCACATTCTGCTTCACCCACCGTCTCTGACAAATCATGTGTCATCTATTGTGCTCCAGTGCATCTCTTTATCCAATCTGAATAGAAAATGTAATTGTCAAATCTGTTATGGTTAGTATGTCATTAGTATCATGTAGGGATATGTATTTCTTTGATCAGTCTATTCTGTATAATATCACATCAACCCCCACTCTGCACAGCGGCATTCTGTTAGTTACAGTTAGGGTTATATTACCTGCTGCTGGGACTTGTGATTGTGGGTTGTGAATAAAACTGATAAAAAAACGAGAAGACAAACACTTTTTAAAAAAATGTGTATTATTTTGTTTCAAAATGTTTTGCCATGATGTTCCGTACCAAAGGGTCTTTGGCACTACTGGACATGGTCCTGGTGTGTAACCTGCAGTATTCTCTCCTCTAATTGGTTGTGTGACAGTATTCTCCTCTCTGA
The DNA here is from genome assembly GCA_023634145.1 of Thymallus thymallus. Lineage (NCBI taxonomy): Eukaryota > Metazoa > Chordata > Actinopteri > Salmoniformes > Salmonidae > Thymallus > Thymallus thymallus. Next base: position 4,656,521 of record CM042410.1, read on the forward strand.
TTGGTTGTTACAGAGCCGTGCCCTTCCCTCCTGCTGCAGAGACACATGGCGGAGCTGCTCTCTCTGGATAAAGACATGGCTGCCTCCTTCCTCAACTCTGTTCTCAACCAGCTCAACTGGGCCTTCTCTGAGTTCATAGGCATGATCCAGGAGGTAAGCACAGTCTTTCCATAGAAACTGGCATCACTCCCTGCTAGGGCTGACCCCAATTAGTCGACTGGACGATTGTTTGGTCGGAAGGCTTTTGGCCAAACAATTTTTTATATTTTTATATGTTTGTGTTGAGCAGGAGCAAATATATACAAATGTTATTTATGGCACACGAGACACCTGTCTGCTGTGATGACAGCTTTGCACACTCTTGGCATTCTCTCTACCGGCTACATGAGGTAGTCACCTGGAATGCATTTCAATTATCAGGTGTGGCTTGTTCATTTGTAGAATTTAATTATTTAATGCGTTTGAGACTATCAGTTGTGTTGTGACCAGGTAGGGTTGGTATACAGAAGATAGCCCTGTTTGGTAAAAGACCAAGTCCATATTATGGCAAGAACAGCTCAAATAAAGCAAAGAGAAACGACAGTCCATCATTACTTTAAGACATGAAGGTCAGTCAATCTGGAAATATTTCAAGTGCAGTCGCAAAAACCATCAAGTGCTATGATGAAACTGGCTCTCATGAGGACCACCACAGGAAAGGAAGACCCAGAGTTACCTCTGCTGCAGAGGGTAAGTTCATTAGAGTGCACCTCAGATTGCAGCCCAAATAAATGCTTCACAGAGTTCAAGTAACAGACACATCTCAACATCAACTGTTCAGAGGAGACTGTGTGAATCAGGCCTTCATGGTCGAATTGCTGCAAAGAAACCACTACTAAAGGACACCTATAATAAGAAGAGACTTGCTTGGGCCAAGAAACACCAGCAATGGTCCTTAGACCTGTTGAAATCTGTCCTTTGGTCTGATGAGTTTGAGATTTTTGGTTCCAACTGTGTCTTTGTGAGACGCTGAGTAGGTGAACATATGATTTCTGCATGTGTGGTTTTCCACCGTGAAGTATGGAGGAGGAGTTTTGATGGGGTGCTTTGCTGGTGAGACTGTCTGTGATTTATTTTGAATTCAAGGCACAGTTAACCAGCATGCCTACCACAGCATTCTGCAGCGATACGCTGTCCCATCTGGGTTGCGCTTAGTGGGAATATAATTAGTTTTTCAACAGGACAATGACCCAAAACACACCTACAGGCTGTGTAAGGGCTATTTGACCAAGAAGGAGAGTGATGGAGTGCTGCATCAGATGACCTGGCCTCCACAATCACCTGACCTCAACCCAATTGGAATGAGTTGAACCACAGAGTGAAGGAAAAGCAGCTAACAAGTGCTCAGCATATGTGGGAACTCCTTCAAGACGGTTGGTAAAGCATTCCTCATAAAGCTGGTTGAAAGAATGCCAAGAGTGTACAAAGCTGTAATCAAGGCAAAGCGTGGCTACTTTGAAGAATCTCAAATATAAAATAAATGTTTGTTTAAAACCTTTTTGGTTACTACATGATTCCATATGTGTTATTTCATAGTTATTTCTTCTATTATGATTATTATTATACATTGTAGAAAATAGTACAGATATGGAAAAACCCTTGAATGAGTAGGTGCCCAAACGTATGACTGGTACTGTATGTAAATTTGATATTTCTGTTTTTATTGAACAAATTAGCAAACATTTCCAAAAACCTATTTTTGCTTTGTTATTATTGGGTATTCTGTGTAGATTCATGAGGAATCAATTTTAGAATAAGTTTATAACATAACAAAATGTGGAGTCAATAAATGTTAGAATCACCTTTTCCAGTGATTTACAGTTGAGTCTTTCTGGGAAAGTCTCTTAAGAGATTTCCACACCTGGATTGGGAAACATTTGCCATTCTTTTTTTCTTTTAAAAAAGAAATTCTTCAAGGTTAGTCAAATTGGTTATTGATCATTGCTAGCCAACCATTTTCAGGTCTTGCCATAGATTTTTAAAGTAGATTTAAGTCAAAACGTAACTCATCCACTCAAGAACATTCACTGTCTTATTTTTAAGCAACTCTAGTGTAGATTTGGCCTTGTGTTGTAGGTTATTGTCCTGCTGAAAGGTGAATTTATCTCCCAGTGTCTGGTGGAATGAAGATTGAACCAGGTTTTTCCTCTAGCATTTTGCCTGTGCTTAGCTCCTTTGCGTACATTTTTTTATGCTGATGAACTCCTCAGTACTTACTGATTACAAACATACCCATAACATGATGCAGCCACCACTATGTTTGAAAATATGGAGAATGGTACTCTGTGTTGTGTTGTGTTGCATTTGACCCAAACCCAACACTTTGTATTCGGTACAAAAAGTGAATTGCTTTGTGCCCTTTTTTTCAGTATTACTTTATTGCCTTGTTGCAAACAGGATGCATGTTTTGGAATATTTTTATTCTGTACAGGCTTCCTTCCTTTCTTTTAGTTTAGTATTGTGGAGTAACTACAATCTTGATCCATTCTCAGTTTTCTCCTATCACAGCCATTAAACTCTGTTTTAAAGTTACTATTGTCCTCATGGTGAAAAATCCCAGAGCGGTTTCCTTCCTCTCTGGCAACTCAGTTGGGGTGTATTGAGACACCATCCAAAGTGTAATTAATATCTTCACCATTCTCAAAGGGATATTCAATGTCTGTATTGTATTTTATTGCACACAGTCCATGCAACTTATGTGACTTGTTAAGCAGATGTTTACTTGTTCAGGCTTGCCATAACAAAGGGGTTGAATACTTATTGACTCAAGACATTTCCGCTTGAATTTTTTAATACATTTGTAAAAAAAATCATAGTTTCACTATGACATTATGGTGTATTGTGTGAAAGCCAGCAACAAAAAATAAATACATTGTATCCATTTTAAATTCAGGCTGTAACAATGTGTGAATACGTTCTGAAGGCACTGTACGTGTCGTCTGTTTCCCTGTACAACAAGGCCCACATTTAAAGGGATTTGAAAGCAATGCGTATTATTTTATACCCACACTCTTATTACCTGATGATCTTCCTTGACGTTTTCATGTAACTTCCCAATATCTTTCTCATGGCATTTCAGTGTCTACAAAGCATAGGCCTAAATCCTTTAAACTGAAAAGTCTTACTTGATAGGACATATATTACCTGATTGGAGATATCTTACCTGATTGGACATATGATTACCATATCTTTGTATTTCTTTTAGGCCAAAATCAAGTTTCATCAAATAATTTGTTCACATTGTTTCCTAAAATAGAGAATCAAGTATATAGATAGTAATAACAGACCATCTTAAAACAATTGATTGGTTTTTTTGACGGGCTTTACTGTAAAGGACCTTATTTATCATGTTGCTTCAAACCCCTTTCAGATTCAGCAGGCAGCTGAACGTCCTGAGCGTAACTTTGTGGACACACGGCAGCTGAAGGTATGTGCTACGTGTTTCGACCTATCGGTCAGCCTGCTGCGCGTCCTAGAGATGACAGTCACCCTGGTCCCACAGATCTTCCTGGACTGGACACGCCCCTCCGCTGAACTGCTGCTCAGACGATTGGCTCAGGTGAGACAGCACAGGATTTAATTTGTTGGTGAAGTGGTTGATTGGTTGATTGAAAGATTTGTTGATTGGTTAACTGTTTATTTTGCTTTGAGAGGAAGTTAATTCCACAGCTCATAAGATGTGTATACTTCAATGCTTGTAAAGGAAGAATAAAATGGTGACCAAGGACACATCCAGAAACACCCCTAACCCCATGCCCTTTGTCAGCTGAATAAAGTACTACACCTGAAAACATGGAAAGAGAATGTTATGAAGTCCTATTACTCTGATCTCTGAGGGGGAATTAATGTCAACGTTTGAGTGATAGGAAGGCAACAGCTTCTGTAGCCGTGCTGAATTAATTAACCCGCGTGGAAATCTAATTAGCATAATAATAAAACATCTGCATACAAATCTGTCGGTTTAAGCTAGAGATCCCGAGTCTCAATCCACCGCATCTGTCGATATCCCACTTCCGTATCTGCGGTGAAAAGTGGCCAAGCTAGAGCGGTGTTTGTCAGACCATGAGACATCCCGAAAATCGGTCTTCTCACTAAGTCTTCTGTACAGCATGGGCTACACACTAATATGACCCTTCTGTGGAAAGGTGAGTCTCTCACAAACATGTACATGCTGGTTGTTTTGCTTGAGTAAAAAAATGTATGGTAGTATATATGGAGGTAGTTTTGTGCCAATAATAAGGGGCTAAAATATATACAGTCATGGCCAAAAGTTTTAAGAATGACACACTTATTGGTCTCCAGAAAGTTTGCTGCCTCAGTGTTGATGATGGCAATTTGCATATACTCCAGAACGTCATGAAGAGTGATCAGATGAATTGCAATTAATTGTAAAGTCCCTCTTTGCCATGAAAATGAACTTAATCCCCAAAAAACATTTCCAATGCATTTCAGCCCTGCCACAAAAGGACCAGGTACCATCATGTCAGTGATTGTCTCGTTAACACAGGTGGGAGTGTTGACGAGGACAAGGCTGGAGATCACTCTGTCATGCTGATTGAGTCAAAATAACAGACTGGAAGCTTTAAAAGGAGGGTGGTGCTTTAAGTCATTGTTCTTCCTCTGTCAAACATGGTTACCTGCAAATCATTGTTTTGCACAAAAAGGGCTTCACAGGCAAGGATATTGCTGCTGGTAAGATTGCACCTAAATCAACCATTTATCGGATCCTCAAGAACTTCAAGGAGAGAGGTTCAATTGTTGTGAAGAAAGTCCAGCAAGCGCCAGGACCGTCTCCTAAAGTTGATTCAGCTGCGGGATCGGGGCACCACCAGTGCAGAGCTTGCTCAGGAATGACAGCAGGCAGGTGTGAGTGCATCTGCACGCACAGTGAGGCGAAGACTTTTGGAGGATGGCCTGGTGTCAAGATGGGCAGCAAAAAAGCCACTTCTCTCCAGGAAAAACATCAGGGACAGACTGATATTCTGCCAAAAATACAGGGATTGGACTGCTGAGGACTGGGGTAGTCATTTTCTCTGATGAATCCCCTTTCCGATTGTTTGGGCCATCCGGAAAACACCTTGTCCGGAGAAGACAAGGTGAGCGCTACCATCAGTCCTGTGTCATGCCAACAGTAAAGCATCCTCAGACCATTCATGTGTGGGGTTGCTTCTCAGCCAAGGGACTGGGCTCACTCACAATTTTGCCTAAGATCACAGCCATGAATAAAGAATGGTACCAACACATCCTCCGAGAGCAACTTCTCCCAACCGTCCAAGAACAGTTTGTTGACGACCAATGCCTTTTCCAGCATGATGGAGCACCTTGCCATAAGGCAAAAGTGATAACTAAGTGGCTTGGGGAACAAAACATTGACATTTTGGGTGCATGGCCAGGAAACTCCCCAGACCTTAATCCCATTGAGAACTTTATGGTCGATCCTCAAGAGGCGGGTGGACAAACAAAAACCCACAACTTCTGACAAACTCCAAGCATTGTTTATGCAAGAATGGCCTACCATCAGTCAGGTTGTGGCCCAGAAGTGAATTGACACAATGCCAGGGCGGATTGCAGAGGTCTTGAAAAAGAAGGGTCAACACTGCAAATATTGACTCTTTGCATTAACTGAATGTCATTGTCAATGAAAGCCTTTGACACTTATGGAATACTTGTAATTATACTTCAGTGTACCATAGTAACTACTGACATAAAGATCTAAGAACACTGAAGTAGCAGTCTTTGTGGAGACCAATACTTGTCATTCTCAAAACTTTTGGCCACGACTGTACACTACCGTTCAAAAGTTTGGGGTCACTTAGAAATGTCCTTGTTTTCCATAAAACCATCTATGAAATTAGTTGCAAAATGAATAGGAAATATAGTCAAGATGTTGACAAGGTTATAAATAATGATTTTTAATTTAAGTAATTGTGTCCTTCAAACTTTGCTTTCATCAAAGAATCCTCCATTTGCAGCAATTACAGCCTTGCGGACCTTTTGACATTCTAGTTGTCAATTTGTTGAGGTAATCTGAAGAGATTTCACCCCATGCTTCCTGAAGCACCTCCCATAAATTGGAATGGCTTGATGGGCACTTCTTACGTACCATATGGTCAAGCTGCTCCCACAACAGGTCAATAGGGTTGAGATCCGGTGACTGTGCTGGCCACTCCAATATAGACAGAATACCAGCTGACTGCTTCTTCCCTAAATAGTTATTGCTTAGTTTGGAGCTGTGCTTTGGGTCATTGTCCTGTTGAAGGAGGAAATTGGCTCCAATTAAGCGCCGTCCACAGGCTATGGTATGATAGCCTTCCTCCTTGTAGATCCTTTTACCTTGTACAAATCTCCCACTTTACCACCAAAGCACCCCCAGACCATCACATTGCCTCCACCATGCTTGACAGATGGCGTCAAGTACTCCTCCAGCATCTTTTCATTTGGTCTGCGTCTCACGAAGGTTCTTCTTTGTGATCTGAACACCTCAAACTTAGATTTGTCTGTCCATAACACTTTTTTTTTCTCCAATCTTCCTCTGTTCAGTGTCTGTTATTTTGCCCATCTTAATCTTGTCTTTTTATTGGCCAGTCTGAGATATGTTTTTTTCTTTGCAACTCTGCCTAGAAGGCCAGCATCCCAGAGTCGCCTCTTCACTGTTAACGTTGTGACTAGTGTTTTGTGTGTGCTATTTAATGAAGTTGCCAGTTGAAGACTTGTGAGGCGTCGGTTTCTCAAACTAGACACTCTAAAGTACTTGTCCTCTTGCTTAGTTGTGCACAGGGGCCTCCCACTCCTCTTTCTATTCTGGTTAGAGCTAGTTTGTGCTGTTCTGTGAAGGGAGTAGTACACAACGTTGTATGAGTTTCTTGGCCATTTCTCGCATGGAATAGCCTACATTTCTCAGAAGAAGAATAGACTGATGAGTTTTAGAAGAAAGGTTGTTTCTGGCCATTTTGATTCTCTAATCGAACCCACAAATGCTGATGCTCCAGATACTCAACTAGTCTAAAGAAGGCCAGTTTTGTTGCTTCTTTAATCAACAGTTTTCAGCTGTGCAAACATAATTGCAAAAGTGTTTTCTAATGATCAATTGGATGATGAACTTGGATTAGGGTTGCTGATAATGGGCCTCTGTACGCATTAACAATGTCTAGACTGTATTTCTGATAAATTGTATGTTATTTAAATGGACAAAATGCTCTTCTTTCAATAACAATTACATTTCTAAGTGACCCCATACTTTTGAACGGTAGTGTATATGTTCCCAAATTTTTATAATTTCTCTCAGATAGGACATACACTTCAAAACAAACTTCCTTTAGATTTGTTTGAGACTGTTCCATGTAGTGAATCTGTTATTCAATGTGTTTGAATGGGCAGTAAGGCCATATTAAATGTAGTGAATCTGTTATTCAATGTATTTGAATGGGCAGTAAGGCCATATTAAATGTAGTGAATCTGTTATTCAATGTATTTGAATGGGCAGTAAGGCCATATTAAATGTAGTGAATCTTTTTTTGGATGCTTGAAGGGGTTTTAAATTCCAAACCAAATTATCCGTGGTATGACTACCTAAATTATCTGTGGTATGACTACCTAAATTATCTGTGGTATGACTACCTAAATTATCCGTGGTATGACTATCTTAAAACAGTTCCATATGTTATCTTAGTAGAATCCCCCCCCTCCCGGCTTAGACAGTAGAAGGTTAACTAGATAGTTGGGTAAACAAAAAAGTGGCAAAACATGTTATCGTCTGTTCACTGCTGGATGTTCCCTGTGGTTCATTGTGTGTACACACACACACACACACACACACACACACACACACACACACACACACACACACACACACACACACACACACACACACACACACACACACACACACACACACACACACACTCAGGAGAGCAGATTATCAACGGATTTCCGTTCTGTTCTCTAATGAACGTTGAAGCGCAATAGTGTTGAATTAATTATGAAGTCGTCAGAGGAACTTTTGAAATGTTCTTCTATCTTTTAATCTTCACTCACCATCATCGCCTCCTTCAGTGCCATGAGTTGTTTTCATGAAATACAATGTGTGTGTGTGTGTTCCTGTGTGTGTGTGTGTGTGTGTGTGTGTGTGTGTGTGTGTGTGTGTGTGTGTGTGAGTGTCAGTCCCATGTGAACACTCCAGCTAGGTTGTAATCAGCAGCTAATTGAAACTAACCCCTGGAACAACATGTTCTCGCTCGCTCCCTCCCTCGCTCGTTCATTCTCTCTCGGTCTTTGTCTCTGTCTCTCTCTTTCTGTCTCTCTCTGTGTCTCTGCAGGTGTTAAAGTTATCAGTCACTGCAACTGATTTAAGCCATATGACATTTTTTGAATTTTTCCCAATTGGAAAAGGACAGAATCTTTCCCTAAAGTAAACACCAACATAGTGTTTTAAAAGGGCTTTGGGCGGTACCATGAGCCAGAACAGCTTCAATGCGCCTTGGCATAGATTCTACAAGTGTCTGGAACTCTATTGGAGGGATGCAAGATCTGGTGACTGAGACGACCATGGCATATGGTTTACATAATTTTCATGCTCATCAAACCGTTCAGTGACAGCTTGTGCCCTGTGGATGGGAGCATTGTCATACTATGCCCAGCATTTCTATACATGACCCCAAGCATGATGGGATGTTAATGCCTAATTAACTGAAGAACCACACCTGTGTGGAAGCACCTGCTTTCAATATACAGTACTTTGTATCTCTCATTTACTCAATGTTTCCATTTTGGCACTTACCTGTATTCCAACTCTGTATGGGAAGTGTGAATGTCTGATAAAAAAATGTTTTGAGGCTGCTTAGAGCCACAGCTTGTTCTAGCCACATGTCTCTGTTTCTCGCTCTGTCTCTCGCTCTACAATACAAGGAGTGTGTGTTCCCATGTGAACACTCTCTCCAGCTAGGTTGTAATCAGAAGCTAATTGAAACTACCCCTGGAACAACATGCTCTCTCTCTCGCTCAGATTCAGATAAGCTTTATTTGCATGAATGACAAAGCCACTGTTTCTAAATAGGTGATATACTGACAACAGTAAAAAAACCAAAAAAAACAAAAAACACTTCAGTTGACCCTATTACTATGTCACTAACACAGGTTTTACTGTGTTATTACATGGCAACAGATTTGTTGTGGAATCAGTTATTACACAATTGGAACAAGGAATGTCTTACACATTCACTTACTGAATGTTATTCAACATGTGGAATTACTGGTGAATTACTACACATTGTAGTTCCGCTATGTAATTAATGTTTTGTAATTACACACATGACCTTGTTGCATCTAACTACAAGGTGCCACTACCATTGAATCCTTATGGATATAGTACTAGGGTCGATAAATAGGCTAGGACCTGGTAACAACAAACACTAGTTTATTTCTATGCTATGACCTGTCTCAAAGGCTGTACTGAATCACGTGTTATGTCAGAACAGTGTTGTTACATAGTATATACTCTAGATCCAGTATACTGTATATGTAAATATCCAGGAGCAAGCAACTTAATGTAAAGTGAAACACAGTAGGGTACACCCTGTTATAATTACCTACACAGTAGGGTACACCCTGTTCTAATTACCTACACAGTAGGGTACACCCTGTTATAATTACCTACACAGTAGGGTACACCCTGTTATAATTACCTACACAGTAGGGTACACCCTGTTATAATTACCTACACAGTAGGGTACACCCTGTTATAATTACCTACACAGTAGGGTACACTCTGTTATAATTACCTACACAGTAGGGTACACTCTGTTATAATTACCTACACAGTAGGGTACACCCTGTTATAATTACCTACACAGTAGGGTACACCCTGTTATAATTACCCACACAGTAGGGTACACCCTGTTATAATTACCTACACAGTAGGGTACACTCTGTTATAATTACCTACACAGTAGGGTACACCCTGTTATAATTACCTACACAGTAGGGTACACCCTGTTCTAATTACCTACACAGTAGGGTACACCCTGTTATAATTACCTACACAGTAGGGTACACCCTGTTATAATTACCTACACAGTAGGGTACACTCTGTTATAATTACCTACACAGTATATTGACTATGTATTTACAATGTAACACATTTTGTAGACGATCGGTTAACCAGGAGAAATTAGATGGGAGAACATATAGGAATAACCCTTTTAGTTACATTGTACTTACAATGTAACAATTTAACTAACTATGTAACTACATTGTTGTTACAAGGGATAAACATGTATTTACCCAGGAGCAAGCAACTTAATGTAAAGTGATATTTTTGACTTTGTAGTTACAATGTAACAACCTCTGCAGACACTAGGCTAACCAGGAGAAATTAGGACACAGTTTGAAACCCCTAGAGTTGAATGTCGCACCGCTGCGTCAATCTAAGTAATAAATAATAAAAAACTCCCAATTGCGTCAGTTTAAGCCAGTTACGTTTTTTTGCTTTGGATCCACCGCATCTCCTGATGTCCCTCTATTGCACCCGCAATAGAGTGGTGTTTGTCAGACATTGAGACATCTTGAAAACGTCTGTAGTGTCCGAACTTCTGTAGTTGGCCTACAAAACTATTATGACCACAATGTTATGAAAATGGGAGACTCTCACGGTCATGATGATGTTCTCCGGTTTGCTCTACGACCCCCATGAGTGTCATTGGACTCGTCTGAAGGTAACCGGTACCGTTTTTTTATTTTTATTATGCAAGTACTTTGGGAAAGTATTCAGACCCCTTGACTTTTTCCACATCTTGTTACGTTACAGCCTTATTCTAAAATGGATGAATCTTTTTTGTTCTCATTAATCTACGCATAATACCTCATAGCAAAGGGTCTGAATACTTATGTAAATAAGTTATAACTGTTTATTTTTTTATACATTAGAAAACATTTCAGTTTTCGCTTTGTTATTATGGGGTATTGCTTGTAGATTCAGAGAAAAATAAATAATTGTATAATTCAAAATCAGATAGCTAAATCATCCATAGAATGACTATATTAAATAAATTCCATATGTCAGCTTAGCTTAACACAGGGTGGTGGTAAAGCTAGCTAGCTAGCTAGTATTTCCCCATCATTCACTAATGTAGCTAGTAGTGTTGTTTGTTCACCTGCAATTGCTAATAACCCATCCGCAGAGAACATCTGAGGCCCGCACCCGACCCAAACCCGCTAATATCGAATATGGGCTGTAGGCTACAGTCAGACGGCATAATTTAGATACATTTCTGCTTATAATTTCGGACATTTTGTTTATAACTAGATACTTGTCTAGTTATACATTTAGCTTCTCTTCTGTCATTATGCAGTATGTTGCTCTAAAAGACTATATAAACCTTTGCTCACCAGTATGTCATAAATCGATTGAATGAATGCTTTGTTTTTACACTGCAGCTACTTTCTGTTTATTATCTATGCATAGTCACTTCACCCCTACCTACATGTACATATTACCTGCTGCTACTTTCTGTTTATTATCTATGCATAGTCACTTCACCCCTACCTACATGTACAAATTACCTGCTGCTACTCTCTGTTTATTATCTATGCATAGTCACTTCACCCCTACCTACATGTACATATTACCTGCTGCTACTCACTGTTTATTATCTATGCATAGTCACTTCACCCCTACCTACATGTACATATTACCTGGACTAACCTGTACCCCCGCACATTGACTCATTACCGGTACCCCCTGTATATAGCCTCGTTTATGTTATTTTATTGTTCATTTTTATATATATATATTTTTTTACTTTATTTTGTAAATATTTTCTTAACTGTATTTCTTGAACTGCATTATTTGTTAAGGGCTTGTAAGTAAGCTTTTCACGGTAAGGCCTACATCTGTTGTATTCGGCGCATGTGACACATAAAATTGAATTCAATCTAGTTGACATCGGTAAAGCAAAGACATTTAGGGAATGTGGAAAAAATGCAATAAGATTTCCAAACAGTTTGACGGGTTTTAAGGACACAGAAAGCTGGGCATAAAACGACCGAACATGACTACTGTCTCTAAGCAAACAATTGATGCGCGTTTGGAGCAATACTGGCTGTATCCAAGGCTCAGCCAATCATTCACATAACAAGAGAATGAACAAGAAACTGAAGACAAGTTACAACCAATTTGCTAGTTACCGCTCTCTCTCTGGAAAGAGCTCTGCACAGCAGAGAGTAGAAAGAAAGGCTGTTTGCCAGTTCGAGCACCTAATGAAGAGGGAGGTGAGGAGACTGACCACGGAGACGGGGGTGAGAAAGTGATGAAGAGTACTTAATGAGCTGTAACCGAAAAACAACTGGCATTTGGAAAGTTTTCGGTGTGTGAGAAAGTGTGGTGGAAGTATTATTAGCATTGTTAAGTATCTTGCTAGCTAGATCGAATTCTCCGTTAGCTAGCCAGAGAAATGTTGAGCAACATTAGCCAACTTAATGGATCAAATAATTGAGTTATGGTGTGAACATTCTCTGGCTAATAAAGTCAGACAGCTAACGTTAGTAACCTATCCAATTTTCTATAGTATTAACTGGTAACGTTATATTACTCCTTGCTGTTCCTCAAGTTATAATGCGTTACTTGCTTAATGGACCCTGGCAAACTGTGTAAAATGTTAACTAGTTAACTAGCTAACTACTATCTGTGAACTAATGTTTTCCCTCTATAGTATGTGGTTAATTTTTACAATGAGATAATTAGGTGAAAAATGAGCTGTTGCTTGTTAATCAAGTGGATTAAGGGATCAAGTGTAGCTGGAGCTGGGCCTGGCTTAAGCTGGATGCCACGATTCCCACAATATGGTGGATAAGAAGGGCTATGCCAGGTGTACTCTCTGGCTGAAAGAGATCAATTATGCCAACAAAGGGTATCATGCTCTGCTGGCACATTGTAGAACAGGTGTCCACAGGCAGAACGTGTACAATGTAATAATGTGTAGCCCAAAGATATTGCTTTTGTTGAACTTGACAGTAACTCAGTGAACGTTATTTTTGCACACATGCAGTTTTGTCCACTTGATTGATGTCTACTATTGATGTCCCCCATAACCCACATCACCCTCTCTGGTCAAAATATACCGCTATCATCGACAGTCACCAATCTGGGTGTAGGATTTGATGCTCACCTCACATTCGACGCCCACATTAAACATCTGTGTAAGACCTCCTTCTACCACCTCAGGAACATTCCAAACTCCGCCCCACTCTTTGTCTGTCAGATGCTGAAAAACTTGTCCATGCCTTTGTCTCCTCAAGGCTGGACTACTGCAACGCTCTTCTCATTGGGTCTCCTAGAAAGAGCCTTCAAAAACTCCAATACATCCAGAACAGCGCCACTAGGATCCTAATGAAGATACGAAAATACGACCATATCACACCCATCCTTCACTCACTCCACTGGTTTCCTGTCTCATACAGGATCGACTACAAAATCTCCCTTCTCACCCATCAGTGCATCCACGGAAACGCCCCTTCCTACCTGAAATAATTAATTACACCACAAACCTCTTCACGCAACCTCAGCTCTGAAAACAATGCCCTTCTTCACCACCCCAGAACCAAGCTCCATACCATGGGGGATCGGGCCTTCTGCTCAGCCGCTCCGCGGCTGTGGAACTCCCTCCCAGACTATCTAAGGTCCCCACAAACCACAGACTCTTTTAAGAAAGGCCTAAAAAAACATTTTTTTTTTAGAAAGCATTCTTGTAATTTTTTTAACTTTTTTGCCTATGTTCTGTTTTAATCTTGATTCATTCTGTAGCACTTTGTTTTTAATAGTGAAAATAACATATATTATTACTATAGTGTCCAATATAATAGAGCAAAAATAGAATACCTGTTTCATTCTTTTTTTCCCCCCCCAAGTGCAATATTTAGGTGTGTGTGTGTGTGTGTGTGGTCACAAGTGTTCTATTATAAAGGCTGTTATGGCTAACTGCAATAATAGTGTATTGTTTTTTCTCAAGACATGAGTGTCATTTGCAGTAAAGTCTAGGAAACAAATAACATTGCTTTCTTAATTTGTTTTTGCTGTGTTCGGTTCACATTAATCACTATTTCACACACAGACTGATCATATTCTTTGTTGTTTAATTAGTTAACCTGCATTTCCCCCTAGCAGGGATTTATTGCATGTTTCGGAGCAAAAACAATGGTCACCTTTTTGGGCCCTCACCAGTTTAGTGATAACTAGCTACACTAGTGAATGATGGGGAAATCCCTGCTAACTAGCTACACTAGTGAATGATGGGGAAATCCCTGCTAACTAGCTACACTAGTGAATGATGGGGAAATCCCTGCTAACTAGCTACACTAGTGAATGATGGGGAAATCCCTGCTAACTAGCTACACTAGTGAATGATGGGGAAATCCCTGCTAACTAGCTACACTAGTGAATGATGGGGAAATCCCTGCTAACTAGCTACACTAGTGAATGATGGGGAAATCCCTGCTAACTAGCTACACTAGTGAATGATGGGGAAATCCCTGCTAACTAGCTACACTAGTGAATGATGGGGAAATCCCTGCTAACTAGCTACACTAGTGAATGATGGGGAAATCCCTGCTAACTAGCTACACTAGTGAATGATGGGGAAATCCCTGCTAACTAGCTACACTAGTGAATGATGGGGAAATGCTAGCTTGATTTTACCACCCTGTTTTTTTAGCTACTAAAATAGTTATTGCTTTGAGTCTGAAATGGGGAATTGAATTTGAATATGCATCTTTCCTAAAGCCATTAAAGAAAAGTTAAACAGAAAAATGTCTCCTTGTTAACCTGTTGTCTGCTAGGTTACATTGTAACTACATAGTAATTATAAAGGTTCTACCCTACTTGCTTGCTCCTGGGTAGGAACATGATAGTATATCCTATGTAACTACATTGTTCTGACATTACACTTCATTCAGTATAGCCTTTGAACCATAACATAGAAATAAACTAATTTGAAAATGACCGGTATTCATTGAGATGCAGTGCCTTAGACCACTTCCCCACTTGGGAGCCCAAATGATGGGGTGTGCCTTACAACTGTTGTTACCAGGTCCTAGCCTATTTACCAACACTGGTATTACATGTGGATTGCTTGATAGTGACAGATTTAGGTTCCCCCTTCCCATCCACCCTCCCTCACCCACTTAGTGTGTCAGCCCAGCCCTGATCATCTAACTCTCTTATTCTGGCTGAATGACGGGTTCATCAGATTCTGTACTAGAGCAATGACTAACACAAATAAATGGGTCTAGACAATATAAATAACATGTGCTTTTACTTTATTTTAATTGAAATAAGAACAATTTAATAGTTTAACTGTCTCTCTCTCTCTCCCTCTCTCTCTCTCGCCCTCTCTCCCTCTCCCTCTCTCCCTCTCTCTCTCTCTCTCTCTCTCTCTCTCTCGGTCTCTCTCTCGGTCTCTCTCGGTCTCTCTCGGTCTCTCCCTCTCTCTCTCTCGGTCTCCCTCTCTCTCTCTCGGTCTCTCTCTCTCTCTCTCGGTCTCTCTCGGTCTCGGTCTCTCCCTCTCTCTCTCTCGGTCTCCCTCTCTCCCTCTCTCTCTCTCGGTCTCTCTCTCTCGGTCTCTCTCTCTCGGTCTCTCCCTCTCTCTCTCTCTCCAGCTTCTGAACCAGGTGTTAAACAGAGTGACCGCAGAGAGGAACCTATTCGACCGTGTGGTCAACCTCCGTCTCCCAGGTAACGCTCATTCTCCTCTACTAACTCCAGTTCTATTGTATACTTCTAGTAGTATTGTAGCATGAAACCAGTATTAGTATAGAGATTATACCACTCTTTCACCAAGTCTGCTATTGACATTCTACATTTGGTAACTGCTAGTACCTCTGCAGTATTATACCTCTACTGATGCAGACAGACATACTGTACCTCTGGTCAATCATGACACAGACAGACATACTGTACCTCTGGTCAATCATGACACAGACAGACATACCTCCTTGCTCGCACACACTTTTTCATTTCTGCCCACAAATTTTCTATAGGATTGAGGTCAGGGCTTTGTGATGGCCACTTTATACCTTGACTTTGTTGTCCTTAAGCCATTTTGCCACAACTGTGGAAGTATGTTTGGGGTCATTGTCCATTTTCCTGACTGATGTTTTGAGATGTTGCTTCAATATATCCTCATGATGCCATCTATTTTGTGAAGTGCACCAGACCCTCCTGCAGAAAAGCACCCCCACAACATGATGCTGCCACCCCTGTGCTTCACGGTTGGGATGGTGTTCTTCAGCTTACAAGCCTCCCCCTTTTTCCTCCAAACATAACAATGGTCATTATGGCCAAACAGTTCTATTTTTGTTACATCAGACCAGAGGACATTTTTCCAAAAAGTATGATCTTTGTCCCCATGTGCAGTTGCAAACCGTAGTCTGGCTTTTTAATGGCGGTTTTGGAGCAGTGGCTTCTTCCTTGCTGAGCGGCCTTTCAGATTATGTCGATATAGGACTCGTTTTACTGTGAATATAGATACTTTTGTACCTGTTTCCTCCAGCATCTTCACATGGTCCCTTGCTGTAGTTCTGGCATTGATTTGCACTTTTTGTACTGAAGTATGTTCATCTCTAGGAGACAGAACGCGTCTCCTTCCTGAGCGGTATGACGGCTGTGTAGTCCCATGGTGTTTATACTTGCGTACTATTGTTTGTACAGATGAACGTGGTACCTTCAGGCATTTGGACATTTCTCCCAAGGATGAACCAGACTTGTGTAGGTCTACAATTTTAGCCAATTTTATTTTTATTTTCCCATGATGTCGAGCAAAGAGGCATTGAGTTTGAATGTAGACCTTGAAGTACATCCACAGGTACACCTCCAATTGACTCAAATTATGTCAATTAACCTATCAGAAGCTTCTAAAGCCATGACATAATTTTCTGGAATTTTCCAAGCTTTTTAAAGGCACAGTCAACTTAGTGTATGTAAACTTCTGACCCACTGGAATTGTGATATAGTGAATTGTAAGTTAAATTATCTGTCTGTAAACCATTTTTGGAATAATTACTGGTTTGTTATCATGAAATGTGTGGAGTGGTTGAAAAATGAGTTTTAATGACTTCAGCATATGTTCAATCATAACACATCACAGCCAGTCTGAAAGATGCACGCCCTCGATTGTTCTCCTGGCCCGGGCTATATTAATATCACAGTCTTCTGTTAGAGTGGGTGTTTCATATTGAAGCCCTTGTTGGCTAGGCGACGGTTACTACTTACTCTCTGACGTGTGAAAAGACAGATCATTAACTTTAGCTTCAGGAAATGAAGGTTGGATCCCACCCAGCAGAGCCATTCATCAGACATGACAACATGGACCTATATGATACATGATTCACAGCCACTGTGTTCAATCCGTTTACTGATGCTCAGTAGGGTCCTTTTCTAGGAATGTAGTGTGTGTTTGTTTGGTGTGTGTGTCTGGCACCTTACTGATGGGCAGTAAGGTCATTGAGGGGCTCGGTACCATTGCTTGTTTGGCACATAAACTTGGCTCTCAGTTCCAAATATTATCCTGAATTACTCCTTTACCCCTGACTCCAATAATCTGTTTTATTGGTGTATTTTTATGGGGAGTGTCACATTGAGCTAGAATTTCAAACCCTTTGCCATCTACTAACTGATTTCCCCAAAAAAATATTCACTGAAAGGCTTTCAGTGAAGTCTCATGGTGCCTCTTTGTGTACATTTTGTCTCCAATTAAGCCCGTTATCTACTTTCCCAGAGTAAGATGAACTTGTGGATACCATTTTTGTCTCTACTTGCTGTTTGAAGGAAGTTACTAACTAGCATTAGCGCAATTGCTAACCAAGCACAATGACGAAGTCTATGAGAACAGCTAGCATGCTAGTTAGCTTTGGCTCGCAAAACGATCTTTAACTTCCTTCATACTAGACACAGACATACTCATGATATCCACAAGTTCATATGACTCGGGGGAAGTAGGTCGTCCATTTTATATGGTGCTTTTGCTTTAACAGCAACCCTGTATCGTGTGCCTGGAGAGTGTTTTCAGCAGGTAGTGTTTCTGTAAACCTGAACAATGCATCTTAAGCTAAAGTGTGTGTTTCCCTGCTTTCCTGTGTTCCTGGTGTCCAGGCCTAGAGAGTGTGGACCACTATCCCATCCTAGTGGCGGTAACAGGGATTCTGGTGAGAATCCTGGTGGACTGTGAGAGACAAGGGTAAGTGAATAAGCTCTATCAGTCCCATATACAAGCTGTGTTTACACTGGGGGGGAGTGGGTGTGGCAAATGGCATGGTTTTGGAGGCCCTCCTCTTTCCTCCAATTCTCCACATCTTGTCATGGGCCAGAGAACATTTTTACAGTTTTAAAGCTAGGTTCTTGTAATTCACACATTTTGCCATGGGTCAGAGAACATTTTACTGTTGATAGATAGATATAGATAGATACTTTATTGATCCCAGAGGGGAAATGTCTTCGTCAAGAAGCTATGAGAAAACACAGGACAGGTGCAAAATGCCAGAACTAAAATACACAAAAGACAGATCCATGATACATAGTGGCAGTATGAAAAAGTTTAAGTGCAAAAAGTGCTTGAGTGCAAAAAGCTCGGTTCTGGCAATCCACACATTTTGTCATGGGTCAGAGAGAACATTTTACAATTTTAAAGCTAGGTTCTTGCAATTCACACATTTTGTCATGGGTCAGAGAGAACATTTTACAATTTTGAAGCTAGGTTCTTGCAATTCACACATTTTGTCATGGGTCAGAGAGAACATTTTACAATTTTGAAGCTAGGTTCTTGCAATTCACACATTTTGTCATGGGTCAGAGAGAACATTTTACAATTTTAAAGCTAGGTTCTTGCAATTCACACATTTTGTCATGGGTCAGAGAGAACATTTTACAATTTTGAAGCTAGGTTCTTGCAATTCACACATTTTGTCATGGGTCAGAGAGAACATTTTACAATTTTGAAGCTAGGTTCTTGCAATTCACACATTTTGTCATGGGTCAGAGAGAACATTTTACAATTTTAAAGCTAGGTTCTTGCAATTCACACATTTTGTCATGGGGCTGAGAGAACATTTTACAATTTTAAAGCTAGGTTCTTGCAATCCACACATTTTGTCATGGGGCTGAGAGAACATTTTACAATTTTAAAGCTAGGTTCTTGCAATCCACACATTTTGTCATGGGGCTGAGAGAACATTTTACAATTTTAAAGCTAGGTTCTTGCAATCCACACATTTTGTCATGGGTCAGAGAGAACATTTTACAATTTTAAAGCTAGGTTCTTGCAATTCACACATTTTGTCATGGGGCTGAGAGAACATTTTACAATTTTAAAGCTAGGTTCTTGCAATCCACACATTTTGTCATGGGGCTGAGAGAACATTTTACAATTTTAAAGCTAGGTTCTTGCAATCCACACATTTTGTCATGGGGCTGAGAGAACATTTTACAATTTTAAAGCTAGGTTCTTGCAATCCACACATTTTGTCATGGGGCTGAGAGAACATTTTACAATTTTAAAGCTAGGTTCTTGCAATCCACACATTTTGTCATGGGTCAGAGAAACAAATGTGAGTTTCAAATGTAATTTCCTTCCTCTGAGTGGCTCCAACATAATAACAAACGTTTTGTCCAGGTCCTTGGCAATAGTTGTATGTGTGTAAAACCCTGTCCTTTGTACTCTGCTGGTTCTCTGGTAATTGTATGGTGGTGTGTTGGTCAGGACCGGACTGGGAGGGGAGCAGGCTATCTGTTATCTCCCTGCCTAGCATGCCACCTATAACCACATCACTGTGTTTAACGAGATAGAACAGTCCTATCCTGTCCTGCAGCCATCCTCATTATTTTCTATCACAGTGAAATTAAACACCAGTCAGTTCTCTGCTCAGGGCTGGACTGTAATAGGACGGTGTCCCAAATGGCACACTATTTCCTACAAACTACCTTTGACCAGAGCCGGAAATAGTGTACAATGTAGGGATTAGGGTTCCATTTGGGACGGAGTCTAGGACAGCTAGTACCTGTGCCTTCTAGCTTCCGGCTGAGTGATCGATCAATCTATCGATCGGCTCGGGATGTTCTTATGTTCAGCTCTGGTTTGGTCTGGACTCATCTGTAGCCCCCAACTACCTAGCTAGCTAACGTTAGCTAGCTCATCTGTAGCCCCCAACTACCTAGCTAGCTAGTTAACTAATTGTTTGGCTGTGCCCATAGCAACATTCGAAAATTAGGATGGATAGTGTGTGTGTACAATGGCACCCTATTCCCCTATATAGTCCACTACTTTTGACTAGGGCCCATAGAGAATAGGGTACCATTTCACCAGGACCCATAGAGAATAGGGTACCATTTCACCAGGACCCTTAGGGAATAGGGTACCATTTCACCAGGACCCATAGAGAATAGGGTACCATTTCACCAGGGCCCTTAGGGAATAGGGTACCATTTCACCAGGGCCCTTAGGGAATAGGGTACCATTTCACCAGGGCCCTTAGGGAATAGGGTACCATTTCACCAGGGCCCTTAGGGAATAGGGTACCATTTCACCAGGGCCCTTAGGGAATAGGGTACCATTTAGAACGTACCCATATGCTCTTGAGTTTTTTTTTTTTTGTATGTGGTGAAGCATTTTTGGCCTGTTGCAATTCGAACATGACGTAATATTTAAAAGCTGTGAAGGATGTACTCTACAATTACATTTTGAACTTGAAAAGATTTCAATTGTCTTACATGAGTTATTTACTGTAACCTACAATGGTAGATTTTAAACCAGATTACACTCCTCACGTCTTCAGACCTTTCCAAGCTTGTCTCTTGTGTCTTGCTTTCTCTCACTCTTTCTCTTTCCCCCTCTAACTCCTCGGAGATCATCTAGATAAGTTGAACATTCTGTCTCTCCAGTTGTAGTAGGTGTTTTCCCATTTGGTACATGTCATCAAATCTTATTTTATTTGTCACAACAGGTGTAGACCTCTGTGCATCCTGCCTATGTCTAACCAGATGTAGCTTCTCTGTCCTGCCGATACACGGAGAAGTCAGCCAGCTCTATATTGTCCATGTCATCGTTCAGCCACGTCTCGGTGAAACATAAGATATGACAGTTTTTAATGTCCCGTTTGTAGTATACTTAATCGTAGATTGTTTGTTTTCCAAACGATGTAGCTGTAGCTCTGAGACTTTCCTACAGATTTAGTATGTCATTGTCTCTTGTCATCCCATGAGGAGGTTGGAGAAAAAATCTCCTGACAGAGGCACTTCAGACAGACGGGCAGGCAGACACTCCCCTCTTCTCTCTCCTCGCGCTCTGTTGCTCTGTCTCTCTGTCTTTCTCTCTGTCTTTCTCTCTGTCTTTCTCTCTGTCTTTCTCTCTGTCTTTCTCTCTGTCTCTGTCTCTCTCTCTGTCTCTCTCTATGTCTCTCTGTCTCTGTCTGTGTATCTGTGTCTCTGTCTCTCTCTGTGTGTGTGTGTGTGTGTGTGTGTGTGTGTGTGTGTGTCGCTTGTCTTTCTTTCGCTACCTCCCTGTCTGTAAAAGGCTCACAATAGCCCACATCACAGCCAAAACCAGGGTGTTGATATGAGCCTCTGTCAAGTAAATTCAATTACTAAGATATTACAGCTTCTTGCCGGAACAGAAGCCACGTATCAGACAATAATATGACTAGTGTATTGCTGCTGGAGGCCGCTGGTTGCATTTAACACCTGCTGACTGCTCAGACACACTGAGAAATAGGATAATATTAAAGTGATTTTATATCTATCACACACACTGGGGGCCAAACGTTTGGAATATTACTCATTCAAGGGTTTTTCTTTATTTGCACTATTTTTTACATTGTAGAATAAAAGTGAAGACATAAAAACTATGACATAACACATATGGAATCATGTAGTAACCAAAAAAAGTGTTAAACTAATCTAAATATATTTGATTATCTTCAAAGTAGTCACCCTTTGCCTTGATGACAGCTTTGCACACTCATGGCATTCTCTCAACCAGCTTCATGAGGACCACCACAGGAATGGAAGACCCAGAAATACCTCTGAAGAGGATAAGTTCATTAGAGTTACCAGCCTCAGATTGAAGCCCAAATAAATGCTCCACAGAGTTCAAGTAACAGACACATCTCTACATCAACTGGGTGAATCAGGCCTTTGGGTTGCTGCAAAGAAACCACTACTAAAAAAACACCAATAAGAAGAGGAGACTTGCTTGGGCCAAGAAATACGAGCAATGGACATTAGACCGGTGAATATTTGATTTGGAGTCCAAATTTGAGATTTTTGGTTCCAACCTCAACCAAATTTAGATGGTATGGGATGAGTCGGACCGCAGTGAAGGAAAAGCAGCCAACAAGTGCTCAGCATATGTTGCAACTCCTTCAAGACTGATGGAAAAGCATTCCAGGTGAAGCTGGTCGAGAGAATGCCAAGAGTGTGCAAAGCTGTCATCAAGGCAAAGGTGGCTATTTGAAGAATCTCAAATATAAAATATATTTTACACTTTTTTTGGTTACTACATGATTCCATATGTGTTATGTCATAGTTTTGATGCCTTCACTTTTATTCTACTAAGTAAAAAATTGTGCCAACAAAGAAAAACCCTTGAATGAGTAATATTCAAAACTTTTGGCCGTGTGTGTGTGTGTGTGTGTGTGTGTGTGTGTGTGTGTATATATGTGTGTATGTATTGTTATTTATTTAAACTGTACTTAACTAGGCAAGTCAGTTAAGACCGAATTCTTATTTACAATGACAGCCTACCAAAAGGCAAAAGACCTGTGGGGACGGGGGCTTGGATAAAAAAATGTCTATAAATAAAATATGAATATAGGACCAGACACACATCACGACAAGAGAGACAAAACAACACTACCTAAAGAGAGACCTAAGACAACAACATAGCAAGGCAGCAACACATGACAACACAGCATGGTAGCAACGTAACATGACAACAACATGGTTGCAGCACAAAACATGATGCACACATTATTGGGCACAAACAGCTCAAAGGGCAAGAAGGTAGAGATGACAATACATCACACAAAGCAGCCACAGCTGTCAGTAAGAGTGTCCATGATTGAGTCTTTGAATGTAGAGATTGAGATTAAACTGTGATTACTGCTTTAGCCTATCGGTTGACAGATGTTCTCGCCTCTTTATCACAATGTCTGATAATATCTACATATCCATGCTATGTTGCTATCAGGCCACATGTTCACGGCTGTCTTCAGACCCCAGAGCAGGGTTAGTGTGAGGAGTAATACTGTACATCAGTTGCTTCTCTCTGTCTCAGTGAGGGCAGAAAGCAGCCGAGTAAGCACTTAGCACCACACTAAAGCACTTCAATCAATGAAATTGATATTTTCACAAATCTTGCACTCCAGTATCTCTATTTGCACATCCTTCATTCCTGTGTTAATGATGATAATCTGTCATTTATTTCACCACTATGGTCTATTTATTGTCCTACCTCCTAACCTTACTACATTTTGCACTACATTTTGCACTCTGTATATAGATTTTCTATTGTGTTTTTGACTATGTTTGTTTACTGTGTAACTGTGTTGTTTTTGTCGCACTGCTTTGCTTTGTCTTGGCCAGGTCGCAGTTGCAAATGAGAACTTTTTCTCAACTGACCTACTTGGTTAAATAAAGGTGAAAAAAAATAAAATAATAATTCAGGAAATTCATTTTAGAAAGCCTTTTTACATCAGCAAATGTCACAAAGTGCTTATAAAGAAACCCAGCCTTAAACCCAAGAGAGCAAGCAGTGCAGAAGCACAGTGGCTAGGAAAAACTACCTAGAGGAACCAATAAAGAAACCGAGAGGAACCAGGCTCTGAGGGGTGGTCAGTCCTCTACTGACTGTACTGGGTAGAGAGGAACCAGGCTCTGAGGGGTGGTCAGTCCTCTACTGACTGTACTGGGTAGAGAGGAACCAGGCTCTGAGGGGTGGCCAGTCCTCTTCTGGCGGCTGTACTGGGTAGAGAGGAACCAGGCTCTGAGGGGTGGCCAGACCTCTTCTGGCTGTACAGGGTAGAGAGGAACCAGGCTCTGAGGGGTGGTCAGTCCTCTTCTGGCTGTACTGGGTAGAGAGGAACCAGGCTCTGAGGGGTTGTCAGTCCTCTTCTGGGTGTACTGGGTAGAGAGGAACCAGGCTCTGAGGGGTTGTCAGTCCTCTTCTGGGTGTACTGGGTAGAGAGGAACCAGGCTCTGAGGGGTGGTCAGTCCTCTACTGACTGTACTGGGTAGAGAGGAACCAGGCTCTGAGGGGTAGCCAGTCCTCTACTGACTGTACTGGGTAGAGAGGAACCAGGCTCTGAGGGGTTGTCAGTCCTCTTCTGGGTGTACTGGGTAGAGAGGAACCAGGCTCTGAGGGGTGGTCAGTCCTCTACTGACTGTACTGGGTAGAGAGGAACCAGGCTCTGAGGGGTGGCCAGTCCTCTACTGACTGTACTGGGTAGAGAGGAACCAGGCTCTGAGGGGTGGCCAGTCCTCTACTGACTGTACTGGGTAGAGAGGAACCAGGCTCTGAGGGGTGGCCAGTCCTCTACTGACTGTACTGGGTAGAGAGGAACCAGGCTCTGAGGGGTGGCCAGTCCTCTACTGGGTGTACAGGGTAGAGAGGAACCAGGCTCTGAGGGGAAAAACTCCCTAGAAAGCCTGGAACCTAGAGAGGAACCAGTCTCTGAGGGGTGGTCAGTCCTCTTCTGGCTGTACTGGGTAGAGAGGAACCAGGCTCTGAGGGGTGGTCAGTCCTCTACTGGCTGTACTGGGTAGAGAGGAACCAGGCTCTGAGGGGTGGTCAGTCCTCTTCTGGCTGTACTGGGTAGAGAGGAACCAGGCTCTGAGGGGTGGTCAGTCCTCTACTGGCTGTACAGGGTAGAGAGGAACCAGGCTCTGAGGGGTGGTCAGTCCTCTTCTGGGTGTAAATGGTGATCCATTAATTGGAATTTTTGAGAAAGATCAGAGGTGTTGTATTAGTAGGTTGTGTGTGAGGCAGAGTTGTGGACTCGAGTCACATGACTTTGACTTGAATACGACTTAATATAAAATAACTTGAGACATGACTTGGAGCCTCAAGACTCTGTACTTTACTTTGACTTGAGACTGATTACTTGAAATGATCTGGGTTTGCTTTGTAAAATGAATATCACTCATTTTGTGGCAAAGTCTCCATTGATCAAGAATATTAACTGTTTATTTTGCAAATGGGGATCAAGCAACAATTACTAGCATAGGCCTATTGGTCTTTTGGTATTTAAAATTATGATGCCTACATTCGTAATTTGTTATTAAAATGAATTATTACGAAATATTATCAAAATGCCAGCAACTGGAGAGTGCTCTCTTTCACAAGTTTAAATGCATATATGTGGTCAATCTATAATCCTTCTAGTCCTACAATAATTGCTAGCATTTCATAATTCCATCCTGTACCGTTTTATTGCAACATTTTGACATTTCGGTTTCATGTTTGATATGATACATTTTCATTTAGCCTTTAATTTCTCGCCCTCTGATTGGGCGCCGTGTTCATGAACGTTCACAAACCTCATGAGGTACAGGATTTGAATTCAGTTTATCGTTTCCTTTGTTCATATTGTCGGAGACCCTTGCAAAGAATTATGGTTCTGTGTGACTTTCTCCATGACAATAACGATTTAATTGTCATGCCAACAGTGATTGATATATTTGTCATTTTTGTTCAAATGTTTTGATCTTGTAATGCATCGCAATGAACCTTTTTGAAAAATAGCTCCGACATCCCTAATATATACAACACAGCTTTGGTGACACCCTCGTTTCAAAACAAATGTTTTTTGGAAATTAATCCCTACCGTGCCATTCTGCTCGTATAACTTTTAAAAAATGCTATTATCTATTTGAATATACAATGTAGTCTCTCCTTCTCCTAACATAAAGTCATTAAGACAATATGACAATGATTTTTTTGAGTTCACGGTTATTGTCCATAATGGTTGGTTATACGATAATTGTGCCAGCCCTAGTCATTCTGGTTGTGTGTAACAGGAGCCTGCGTACCTCAGTGCACATAGAGATGGGCTATGTGGCCTACGCTTTGGAGTCAGTACGTTGAATAAGAGAAAATGATTGTTCAATGTATGAATGTTAATGAAATATCATATTAAGTCTGATTAAGACAATGTAACAATAGATGTGGAAATTACCTTTTACTGTGTAGAACCAGTTTATTGGTTGTAATTACCAATTGTAAGGTCGTGGGAGGGGCCTTGTGCTTGTGTACCTTTTTGAGGTCCTGTTAGGACGGAGGGAGGGAAGGAGGGATGGACGGACGGAGGGATGGACGGAGGGATGGACGGAGGGAGGGAGGGAGGGATGGAAGGAGGGATGGACGGACGGAGGGATGGACGGAGGGATGGACGGAGGGACGGAGGGAGGGAGGGAGGGATGGACGGAGGGAGGGAGGGAGGGAGGGAGGGAGGGAGGGATGGAGGGAGGCTGTGCAGTCTGACCCTCTACCTTTGTCCATTTCATATACAGAGGCTATTTATTTTGGGCTATTGCCTGTGAATATTTGGTAGGCTAAATCTACTTGTATATTTTGTATGATGTAGTAGCTTTCACCATTGGATCACCAAGACCTCTAAATAAATCTACCCACTGAGCACATCAACCTGCCTTGCCTTCTGCTAATTTCATGCCCTTATGACTGATACAAGTCCATATTTTACAATTACATCATCAAAATGCAATACATCGAAATAATGAAAAGGGCTTTCTGGTAACCCCAATAAATAGACAAACATTTGGTGGTTGCATGTATAGATTTTTAAATGTTTTATTTGAATAAACATTCTCTTAGAATTCACAACTTGGACTTGAGACTGGACCTGTTCTACTTGGAACTCAACTTGAGACTCAGACCTTGAGACTTGAGACTTGCTAGGGATTTGATTAATAGTGACTTGGTCTCACCTCTGGTGTGAGGGACATCTGCTCTATTTTCAGACCAGTGTTGATCTTGCCTGCCTGTTGAGTTAGTTAATAATTAATATCAGACCAGTGTTGATCTTGCCTGCCTGTTGAGTTAGTTAATAATTAATATCAGACCAGTGTTGATCTTGCCTGCCTGTTGAGTTAGTTAATAATTAATATCAGACCAGTGTTGATCTTGCCTGCCTGTTGAGTTAGTTAATAATTAATATCAGACCAGTGTTGATCTTGCCTGCCTGTTGAGTTAGTTAATAATTAATATCAGACCAGTGTTGATCTTGCCTGCCTGTTGAGTTAGTTAATAATTAATATCAGACCAGTGTTGATCTTGCCTGCCTGTTGAGTTAGTTAATAATTAATATCAGACCAGTGTTGATCTTGCCTGCCTGTTGAGTTAGTTAATAATTAATATCAGACCAGTGTTGATCTTGCCTGCCTGTTGAGTTAGTTAATAATTAATATCAGACCAGTGTTGATCTTGCCTGCCTGTTGAGTTAGTTAATAATTAATATCAGACCAGTGTTGATCTTGCCTGCCTGTTGAGTTAGTTAATAATTAATATCAGACCAGTGTTGATCTTGCCTGCCTGTTGAGTTAGTTAATAATTAATATCAGACCAGTGTTGATCTTGCCTGCCTGTTGAGTTAGTTAATAATTAATATCAGACCAGTGTTGATCTTGCCTGCCTGTTGAGTTAGTTAATAATTAATATCAGACCAGTGTTGATCTTGCCTGCCTGTTGAGTTAGTTAATAATTAATATCAGACCAGTGTTGATCTTGCCTGCCTGTTGAGTTAGTTAATAATTAATATCAGACCAGTGTTGATCTTGCCTGCCTGTTGAGTTAGTTAATAATTAATATCAGACCAGTGTTGATCTTGCCTGCCTGTTGAGTTAGTTAATAATTAATATCAGACCAGTGTTGATCTTGCCTGCCTGTTGAGTTAGTTAATAATTAATATCAGACCAGTGTTGATCTTGCCTGCCTGTTGAGTTAGTTAATAATTAATATCAGACCAGTGTTGATCTTGCCTGCCTGTTGAGTTAGTTAATAATTAATATCAGACCAGTGTTGATCTTGCCTGCCTGTTGAGTTAGTTAATAATTAATATCAGACCAGTGTTGATCTTGCCTGCCTGTTGAGTTAGTTAATAATTAATATCAGACCAGTGTTGATCTTGCCTGCCTGTTGAGTTAGTTAATAATTAATATCAGACCAGTGTTGATCTTGCCTGCCTGTTGAGTTAGTTAATAATTAATATCAGACCAGTGTTGATCTTGCCTGCCTGTTGAGTTAGTTAATAATTAATATCAGACCAGTGTTGATCTTGCCTGCCTGTTGAGTTAGTTAATAATTAATATCAGACCAGTGTTGATCTTGCCTGCCTGTTGAGTTAGTTAATAATTAATATCAGACCAGTGTTGATCTTGCCTGCCTGTTGAGTTAGTTAATAATTAATATCAGACCAGTGTTGATCTTGCCTGCCTGTTGAGTTAGTTAATAATTAATATCAGACCAGTGTTGATCTTGCCTGCCTGTTGAGTTAGTTAATAATTAATATCAGACCAGTGTTGATCTTGCCTGCCTGTTGAGTTAGTTAATAATTAATATCAGACCAGTGTTGATCTTGCCTGCCTGTTGAGTTAGTTAATAATTAATATCAGACCAGTGTTGATCTTGCCTGCCTGTTGAGTTAGTTAATAATTAATATCAGACCAGTGTTGATCTTGCCTGCCTGTTGAGTTAGTTAATAATTAATATCAGACCAGTGTTGATCTTGCCTGCCTGTTGAGTTAGTTAATAATTAATATCAGACCAGTGTTGATCTTGCCTGCCTGTTGAGTTAGTTAATAATTAATATCAGACCAGTGTTGATCTTGCCTGCCTGTTGAGTTAGTTAATAATTAATATCAGACCAGTGTTGATCTTGCCTGCCTGTTGAGTTAGTTAATAATTAATATCAGACCAGTGTTGATCTTGCCTGCCTGTTGAGT
The DNA here is from genome assembly GCA_023634145.1 of Thymallus thymallus. NCBI lineage: Eukaryota > Metazoa > Chordata > Actinopteri > Salmoniformes > Salmonidae > Thymallus > Thymallus thymallus. The sequence continues at coordinate 4,685,550 of CM042410.1, forward strand.
TAGTTAATAATTAATATCAGACCAGTGTTGATCTTGCCTGCCTGTTGAGTTAGTTAATAATTAATATCAGACCAGTGTTGATCTTGCCTGCCTGTTGAGTTAGTTAATAATTAATATCAGACCAGTGTTGATCTTGCCTGCCTGTTGAGTTAGTTAATAATTAATATCAGACCAGTGTTGATCTTGCCTGCCTGTTGAGTTAGTTAATAATTAATATCAGACCAGTGTTGATCTTGCCTGCCTGTTGAGTTAGTTAATAATTAATATCAGACCAGTGTTGATCTTGCCTGCCTGTTGAGTTAGTTAATAATTAATATCAGACCAGTGTTGATCTTGCCTGCCTGTTGAGTTAGTTAATAATTAATATCAGACCAGTGTTGATCTTGCCTGCCTGTTGAGTTAGTTAATAATTAATATCAGACCAGTGTTGATCTTGCCTGCCTGTTGAGTTAGTTAATAATTAATATCAGACCAGTGTTGATCTTGCCTGCCTGTTGAGTTAGTTAATAATTAATATCAGACCAGTGTTGATCTTGCCTGCCTGTTGAGTTAGTTAATAATTAATATCAGACCAGTGTTGATCTTGCCTGCCTGTTGAGTTAGTTAATAATTAATATCAGACCAGTGTTGATCTTGCCTGCCTGTTGAGTTAGTTAATAATTAATATCAGACCAGTGTTGATCTTGCCTGCCTGTTGAGTTAGTTAATAATTAATATCAGACCAGTGTTGATCTTGCCTGCCTGTTGAGTTAGTTAATAATTAATATCAGACCAGTGTTGATCTTGCCTGCCTGTTGAGTTAGTTAATAATTAATATCAGACCAGTGTTGATCTTGCCTGCCTGTTGAGTTAGTTAATAATTAATATCAGACCAGTGTTGATCTTGCCTGCCTGTTGAGTTAGTTAATAATTAATATCAGACCAGTGTTGATCTTGCCTGCCTGTTGAGTTAGTTAATAATTAATATCAGACCAGTGTTGATCTTGCCTGCCTGTTGAGTTAGTTAATAATTAATATCAGACCAGTGTTGATCTTGCCTGCCTGTTGAGTTAGTTAATAATTAATATCAGACCAGTGTTGATCTTGCCTGCCTGTTGAGTTAGTTAATAATTAATATCAGACCAGTGTTGATCTTGCCTGCCTGTTGAGTTAGTTAATAATTAATATCAGACCAGTGTTGATCTTGCCTGCCTGTTGAGTTAGTTAATAATTAATATCAGACCAGTGTTGATCTTGCCTGCCTGTTGAGTTAGTTAATAATTAATATCAGACCAGTGTTGATCTTGCCTGCCTGTTGAGTTAGTTAATAATTAATATCAGACCAGTGTTGATCTTGCCTGCCTGTTGAGTTAGTTAATAATTAATATCAGACCAGTGAATGGAGAGATGGGAGAGAGTGACACCTAGTCTTTCCCAACATGCTGCTCTAGGGCCTTACATCAAGTATCCGCTCAGTGTGGACTGTACTTAGCTGGTATGTAGTAGAACACTTGTTTAATAATAATTTATTCAAATTATATTACATAAAGTATCTCAAAGCGCTTTAAAAGTCTAATCACCTGTCGGTCATGTTGCAAAATCTTTTGCAATCTGCATACTTTTATAGTATTCAAATGTCTTACTTGCTATGCACAATATGTAGGCTTTTACATTAATTAGGGTGAAAAGCTTTCTATAAAAGGTCCAGACGTAAAGAAACTGAATGGGCTGTGTTATAGACCTGGGTTGAAATACTATTTCCAATCTAGCAAATATATTGAGCAGTGCCAAGATGGGTGGAGTTTGCAGTTTTGGGACTATTCTATTAAGCCAGCCAAGCTCAATCAAGCCCATATAAAGTATTTGGAACTATTTGGTCTGGTGTGTTCTTGACCATGTTTACTCCCATAAAGGGTCTGAGAAGCTCTGACTCCTCGTCTGCCTCTGAAGGCTGCTTGAAATGGGAGAAGGGGAGCTGCATTCTAATATGGCGTCTGGAGTATGGGCATGTGGGTGTGTGGGAAACTACTGGACGTGTCGAAAGCCCTCTTAGACGGTTTTGATTGAGGAGTGTTTTTTTTCTTCCATTTCTTACCACGCAACTACATGCAGCTACCATACCACAATACATGGAGCTACCGTACCACAATACATGGAGCTACTGTACCAGAATACATAGAGCTACCGTACCACGATACATGGAGCTACCGTACCACAATACATGGAGCTACTGTACCAGAATACATAGAGCTACCGTACCACGATACATGGAGCTACCATACCACAATACATGGAGCTACCATACCACAATACATGGAGCTACCGTACCACAATACATGGAGCTACTGTACCAGAATACATAGAGCTACCGTACCACGATACATGGAGCTACCATACCACAATACATGGAGCTACCATACCACAATACATGGAGCTACCATACCACAATACATGGAGCTACCATACCACAATACATGGAGCTACCATACCACAATACATGGAGCTACCATACCACAATACATGGAGCTACCATACCACAATACATGGAGCTACCGTACCACAATACAAGGAGCTACCATACCACAATACATGGAGCTACCGTACCACGATACATGGAGCTACTGTACCAGAATACATAGAGCTACCGTACCACGATACATGGAGCTACCATACCACAATACATGGAGCTACCATACCACAATACATGGAGCTACCATACCACAATACATGGAGCTACCATACCACAATACATGGAGCTACCGTACCACAATACAAGGAGCTACCACTATTAACGGAGCTCAGGTGCATCCTGTTTCCATTGATCATCCTTGAGATGTTTCTACAACTTGATTGGAGTCCACCTGTTGTGGTACATTACATTTTTGGACATGATTTGGAAAGGCACACGTCTGTCTAAATAAGGTCCCACAGTTGACAGTGCTTGTCAGAGCAGAAATCAAGCCATGAGGTCGAAGGAAATGTCCTTACAGCTCCGAGACAGGATTGTGTCGAGGCACAGATCTGGGGAATTGTACCAAAACATTTCTGCAGCATTGAAGTTCCCCAACAATACAGTCACCTCCCACCAAGACTCTTACTAGTGCTGGTATCCTGGCCAAACTGAGCAATTGGGGGAAAAGGCCTTGACCAAGGAGGTGACCAAGAGCCTGAAGTACACTCTGACAGAGCTCTAGAGTTCCTCTGTGGAGATGGGAGAACCTTCCATAAAGACAACTATCTCTGCAGCACTCTACCAATCAGGCCTTTATGGTAGAGTGGCCAGACTGAAGCCAATCTTCAGTAAAAGCCACATGACAGCCAGCTTGGAGTTCGCCAAAAGGTTCCTAAAGGACTCTCAGACCATGAGAAACAAGATTCTCTGGTCTGATGAAAACAAGATTGAACTCTCTGGCCTGTATACCAAGCGTCACATCTGGAGGAAACATGGCACCATCCCTACGGTGAAGCATGGTGGTGGCAGCATCATGCTGTGAGGATGTGAGGGACTGGGAGACTAGTCAGGATTGAGGGAAAGATGAACGGAGCAGAGATCCTTGATGAGGATCTCAGACTGGGGCGAAGGTTCACTTTTAAATGGAGTTTCCATGGTGATTGATATTGGTTGTGCTGATGAGATTGGATAGGAGAGGATCGAGATGGAGTCAGAATCTCTGGTCTTTTGGAGGAAGACTAAGCAAAGCAACACCAATGCATTTCCCCCCATTTTAATATTAAACAGTCTCATTATGACACTAAGAGAACAGAAACCTGTGAATGCTTAGTTTCTGAAACTAATTCTTGAAAAGCTGCCACCAGAAGCTTTGACTGTTTTTTTTTTTCCAACTAGTCAGCTTATTTCCATATCTGAGCTACTGTGTGCATTGTTCGTGTGTATTGGACACAGCAACTACAATACCACACGTTACTAAGGCAGGGTGCACAGAGACAAGTAGGGAACAGTCATGAATAGGATTCATTTGAAAACTTCTGTTCCTCCCCTCAGGCTTCTGTAGGCAGCGGAGCCAGTGATGTGATGAATATATCATTATAGGATTCATACGAACACTGATGAGGGAGCTGTATAATGCTGATTCTCCTAGTGCTTAGTACAGTAGGTCTATTAAAGCTATAGTCTGGGATGTGAGAAGCTGTTCAATGGACATTTTAATTATTGATATCACTTTCATGTCATGGGCTGTCAGTCCTTGCATTTACACTGCTGTCTATGAATTTGAGGGGTTATATTTCTTCCCTAGCCCCATCACTCGGTGATATACCTGTGTCAGGACCCTGTTTGATGACGTTGTCTTTTATCTCAGACTAGCTTTAAGGCACTGCATCTCACTGCTGTATATAAATGAACCAGTATGCTGGTTGTTGATATGGATGCTGCCTTTCTATTTACAGTTGGTTGGCAGCAATCTTTACTGTTACAGTACAGTATGCCATGCCAACAGTTGGCCAGGACGACTACTACTACTACTACTACTACTACGGATGGATAGGCACTATATATATGGATAGGCACTATATATATATATGGATAGGCACTATATATATGGATAGGCACTATTAACGGATGCATAGGCATTATGGATGGATGGATAGGCACTATTAACGGATGCATAGGCATTATGGATGGATGGATAGGCACTATTAACGGATGCATAGGCATTATGGATGGATGGATAGGCACTATTAACGGATGCATAGGCATTATGGATGGATGGATAGGCACTATTAACGGATGCATAGGCATTATGGATGGATGGATAGGCATTATGGATGGATGGATAGGCACTATGGATGGATGGATAGGCACTATGGATGGATGGATAGGCACTATGGATGGATGGATAGGCACTATGGATGGATGGATAGGCACTATGGATGGATGGATAGGCACTATGGATGGATGGATGGATAGGCACTATGGATGGATGGATGGATGGATAGGCACAGTCTCTTGTCTCCTATTGTCACTTAGTCTCTTGTCTCCTATTGTCACTTAGTCTCTTGTCTCCTATAGTCTTCTATTGTCACTTAGTCTCCTATTGGCTCCTATAGTCTCCTATTGTCATTTAATCTTTTGTCTCCTGTAGGCTCCTATTGAGATGCCTGTGAGAAGGATCCGATCACGTGATGGTTATTGGCTAATAAGAATTTAGATCTGAGACACCATGTGAGTGAGAGGTGCACAGGGATTGGCAGCTGGGAGAAGGACATTATAATTATTATATTCAGCCAAAGGGCACAATGGCCGCAAGGCACAGATTTTTGGGGCGGTCATTACGGCCACACAAGTTGGCATCGACCATGGCCGTCAATGCTGCTGGGAAATTCATGGCTTGCTCTAGACTTGCCTTGGACTCCAGCATCACCTGTGTTGTGTAATGATTTGGCCTCAATCTTCTCACTAATAGAACATGAGACTTTGACTTGTGTTGGCATTGTAGCTCACAGGGCGATACCTTTTTCATGTGTTATTGTCTTTGGTAAGGTGTACACTGCCTCCTGAGATTGTTGGATTGGCCTTCTGGGTAGTCAGTCTACGTGGCACTGCAAAATACAAACTGTTTTAACACTGAACCACCTCTACCAACTGCATAGAGCAGTTGTTCTTCTCAATCTTTTTTTTGGTTACTGTACCACAAAACACATTTTGTTCTGCTCGAAGTGCTCCCTTATGGGAAATTGATAAGTATAGCTATGATCTTTCCAAGTACCCCGTGTGGATAGGCCAGGTACCTGCAGGGGCCCTAGTAGCCCAAAATGAGAACCAATGGCATACAGTATATCATCTGTTTTTCATTAACTCTGAGAACATCACTAGATTATCCAGTTATCTGATGGTTTGCTTTTTAATTAAAACATGCACCCACATCTACAGTTCATTCGGAAAGTATTCAGACCCCTTGACTTTTTCCAAATTTTCTTACGTTACAGCCTTGTTCTAAATTAAAAAATAAACATATACCTTATTTACATAAGTATTTATACAACTTGATTGGAGTCCACCTGTGGTACATTCATTTGAATGGACATGATTTGGAAAGGCACACACCTGTGTATATAAGGTCCCACAGTTGACAGTGCATGTCAGAGAAAAAACCAAGCCATGAGGTCGAATCTGGGGAAGGGTACCAAGAAATGTCTGCAGCATTGATGGTCCCCAAGAACACAGTGGCCTCCATTATTCTTAAATGGAAGAAGTTTGGAACCACCAAGACTCTTCCTAGAACTGGCCTCCGGGCCAAACTGAGCAATCGGGGGAGAAGGGCCTTGGTCAGGGAGGTGACCAAGAACCCGATGGTCACTCTGACAGAGCTCTAGAGTTCCTCTGTGGAGATGGGAGAACCTTCCAGAAGGACAACCATCTCTGCAGCACTCCACCAATCAGGCCTTTATGGTAGTGGTCACACGGAAGCCACTCCTCAGTAAAAGGCACATGACAGCCCACTTGGAGTTTGCCAAAAGGCATCTAAAGACTTTGACCATGAGAAACAAGATTCTCTGGTCTGATGAAACCTAGATTGAACTCTTTGGCCTGAAAGCCAAGCGTCACAACTGGAGGAAACCTGGCACCTCCCTATGGTGAAGCATGGTGGTGGCAGCCTCATGCTGTGGGGATGTTTTTCAGCAGCAGGGACTGGGAGACTATTCAGGGTCGAGGGAAAGATGAACAGAGCGCTCAGGACCTCAGACTAAGGCGAAGGTTCACCTTCCAACAGGAAAACACTCAGCCAAGACAACACATGAGTGGCTTCAGGACAAGTCTCTGAATGGCCCAGCCAGAGCCCGGTTTTGAACCCGGTCAAACATCTCTGGAGAGACCTGAAATAAATAGCTGTGCAGCAACGCTCCCCATCCAACCTGACAGAGCTTGAGAGGATCTGCAGAGAAGAATGGGAGAAACTCCCCAAATACAGGTGTGCCAAGCTTGTAGATTTATACCCAAGAAGACTACAGGCTGTAATTGCTACCAAAGGTGCTTCAACAAAGGGTCTGAATACCTAATATAATTGTAATTCTTTTTTTTTATACATTTGCAAACATTTCTAAAAACCTGTTTTTGCGTTGTCATTATGGGATATTGTGTGTAGATTGAAGATGGGGGAAAAAAAACTCTGTCCACATCTTTTTAATACATCTGTCTTGGGTTTTGAAATGCTTATATATATATATATATATATATATATATATATATATATATATATATATATATATATATATATATATATATACACACATACATATTGTCAATCAATAGATGGTCATATTATAGTTACAGGCTAGAAAGTCAAGACACATTATAGATCCCTTTAATCCAATTTTGGACCTTGAAGCCAGTTCCACTGCTTTTTAAAAATTCCTCCCCTTTAATCAGGGACTGATTTAGAGAAGGGGAAATGAATTATACGGTGTAATAGAAAACCATCAGTACTCCGCACCTCGTAGGGTAAGATTTAAATACCCCTAATATACATTTTTCCAATGTTGGGGTAGTAAAGCATATATGTTTTCTCTAGTTAATGCCAAGATCTGATAGGTCAGTAAAGATCACATGATTATCATGCATGGACAGAACAAAGGAATAGCTTAGACAATACATGTATTTTATTGATTCAAGCAATTTCTACATTTAATTCCATTTATTTACCTGCTCAACGTCTCCCAGCTGACTACATAATCTTAAATTAATCTAGGCTAAAGTACTAGTTTATTGAATGTAATCCTCATCAGTCATTCTATACTGTTACGCTCTACTTCCTTCACTCTCTAGCCTGCAGAATGTATCACCGTGCTGTAGCCCTAATACTACTGATAACTTTGGCCTTGTGGTGTCATTACCAGTGATTTTGTGTAAGTGGCTTATTTGTGGTGTACTGAGAAAGTGTTGGTTGCCCGTACAGGAGACGGTCATCTTTGGTTATAGAAGACTCTACAGGCCTACTAGGTCTTGACAGTGTGTTCTGTTCGTGTTGTTGTTGTGACGGAGGTCATCCGGACTCTTGTCTGTCTGTGTGTCTTCCTGCCTTCTGATGTTACCGTGGCAATGGAAGAGTGGTCGATAAACCCTGATGGTGAGAGTGATGGGTCATAATGAAGGTAGATTGACACATCTGTAGAGGGGAGAGAGAGAGGGAGGGAGGGAGGGAGGGAGGGAGAGAATGATCAGACTCACATTTAATCAGTTCTATACACACCTGCCAATTAGTAGAAATTGAATAAAATGGATTATTGCGTTGTCAATTTAAGGCTCATGATTGATGCTCTATATTTGTACATCATTTTTACCTTATTGTCACACACGCTGGCTACAGACGACAAATGTTATATTTAAAGATGACAAGCGTACTATGCTGGGTCGGGCCTTTGTCAGCAGAATGTTTACTTGCATTTCTGTAGATGTTCGACTTGCGTGAGAAATGGCTGAGACATTCCGGTACATTTGAACTATATCGGGAGACCGTTTGGCACAGATATGATGGTTTCTTAGGCCTGGAACACACTTGGCTGTTCTTAGCTCCTTCCTACAATCCATTCTGCCCACACATGCAAGGGACCGCAACATCTTAATTTGCACCCCCCTTGAAGCCAGCTGGTCACAGATCTGTTTGTGCTGGCAGACGGGCACTCAGGCTGAAGCAAGAACCCAAAATATTCTGCAAGTGTTGTGCACAGAGGAGGAACATGGTCTTTGCATATGCTACGTTTGTTTGAAAGTCTGGCCTTTCCTCAATGAAATTAGCTAACTCCGTCTTCTCGTCAGATCCTTTTGAAAAATGTCAAAGGTAAAAGAAGAGGCAGCGAGAAGAGGGAACGTGAGCCGGTCCTTCTTCACGTCATCAGGCAAATGAGCCCAAAATATATGTGTAAAGTGATAAAAACAAATGTTGGTAGCCTAGCGGTTAGAGCATTGGGCCAGTAACCGAAAGGTCGCTAGTTTGAATACCGAGCTGACAAGGTGAAAAACCTGTCGACGTGTCCTTGAGCAAGGCACTTAACACTAGTTTGCTCCAGAGGCTGACCCTCTAGGTAGGCCGTCATTGTAAATAAGAATTTGTTTTTAACTGACTTGTTAAATAAAGGTTAAATGAATAGGTCAAACGGTAAGTAGCGTATACAGTTTAAGTCGTAAGTTTACATACACCTTAGCCAAATACATTTAAACTCAGTTTTTCACAATTCCTGACTTTTAATCCTAGTAAAAATTCCCTGTCTTAGGTCAGTTAGGATCACCGCATTATTTTAAGAATGTGAAATGTCAGAATAATAGTAGAGAGAATTATTTATTTCAGCTTTTATTTCTTTCATCACATTCCCAGTGGGTCAGAAGTTTACATACACTCAATTAGTATCTGGTAGCATTGCCTTTAAATTGTTTAACTTGGGTCAAATGTTTTGGGTAGCCTTCCACAAGACGTTGAGTGAAGTTTGGCCCATTCCTGTCAGAACTGGTGTAACTGGGTCAGTTTTTTTAGGCCTCCTTGCTCGCACATGCTTTTTCAGTTCTGCCCACACATTTTCTATAGGATTGAGGTCAGGGCTTTGTGATGGCCACTCCAATACCTTGACTTTCTTGTCCTTAAGCCATTTTGCCACAATTTTGGAAGTGTCATTGTTCATTTGGAAGACTCATTGCGACCAAGCTTTAACTTCCTGACTGATGTTTTGAGATGTTGCTTCAATATATGCACATAATTTTCCTTCCTCATGATGCCATCTATTTTGTGTAGTGCACCAGTCCCTCCTGCAGCAAAGCACCCCCACAACATGCTTCATTCATCTCTAGGAAACAGAACGCGTCCCCTTCCTGAGCGGTATGATGGCTGCGTGGTCCCATGGTGTTTATACTTGCTTACTATTGTTTGTACAGATAAATGTGGTACCTTAAGGCGTTTGGAAATTGCTCCCAAGGATAAACCAGACTTGGTTTGCTGATTTCATTTTGATTTTCCCATGATGTCGAGCAAAGAGGCACTGAGTTTGAAGGTAGGCCTTGAAATACATCCACAGGTACACCTCCCATTGACTCAAATTACGTCAGTTAATTTTCCAAGCTATTTAAATGCACAGTGAACTTAGTGTATGTAAACTTCTGACCCACTGGATTTGTGAAATAATCTGTATGTCATGCACAAAGTAGGTGTCCTAACCGACTTGCCAAAACTATAGGTTGTTAACATGAAATCTGTGGAGTGGTTGATAAATGAGTGTATGTAAACTTCTGACTTCAACTGTAGTTTTGAATGTTTACATGCTTTTCTCGTCTGACAAAACAACAGCTGATTTAAATTATTCCTGGTAGGATGAAAGATGGCTTTCGAGTAGCAGAGGACACTGCTCTGTTCGCCTACTAACGAATTGAAATCTCCTTAACCGCTTATCGGTTTCGGGTCACAGAAGGAGGACGGTCTTTTGCCCAAAGCAGACTCTTCCAAAGCTACATTACTTTTGTGCATAATGCTACGTTTGAAGGTAAAGCACAGAATATTTGGTTTATCTGCCAACAGGCAGAAGCATGCCTACAAGTGACGGTTTAGTACTGAATGTGGTTTGCAGCTCTGGAGAAAGAGAAATATGTGAGAGCTGTGACTGAATAGGTGTAGGAGGTAATCCGAAAGAAGCAATGCTCACCCATGAGATTCATCAACTGTGGTGCCATTTGGGAAGGGAGTGTGTGTGGTGCCATTTGGGAAGGGAGTGTGTGTGTGGTGCCATTTGGGAAAGGGAGTGTGTGTGTGTGTGTGTGTGGGAGATGTTTTGGTACCTAGCATCCTTATTTTTTTTTTTTATCATGTAGCCACTGTTGCCATTTCGATCTGGCCCTTCACCTTCTCAACATAAACCGAGAAGCCTGATGGGCTGTCTTCTGCCTTTGTGATGTTGTGGTTGTTACTCACCCACACTAGGCTAATATACAGTGGGGATAACAAGTATTTGATACACTGCCGATTTTGCAGGTTTTCCCACTTACAAAGCATGTAGAAGTCTGTAATTTTTATCATAGGTACTCTTCAACTGTGAGTGACGGAATCTAAAACAAAAATCCAGAAAATCACATTGTATGATTTTTAAGTAATTAATTTGCATTTTATTGCATGACATAAGTATTTGATACATCACAAAAGCAGAACTTAATATTTGGTACAGAAACCTTTGTTTGCAATTACAGAGATAATACGTTTCCTGTAGTTCTTGACCAGGTTTGCACACACTGCAGCAGGGATTTTGGCCCACTCCTCCATACAGATCCTTCAGGTTTCGGGGCTGTCGCTGGGCAATACGGACTTTCAGCTCCCTCCAAAGATTTTCTATTGGGTTCAGGTCTGGAGACTGGCTAGGCCACTCCAGGACCTTGAGATGCTTCTTACGGAGCCACTCCTTAGTTGCCCTGGCTGTGTGTTTCGGGTCGTTGTCATGCTGGAAGACCCAGCCACGACCCATCTTCAATGCTCTTACTGAGGGAAGGAGGTTGTTGGCCAAGATCTCGCGATACATGGCCCCATCCATCCTCCCCTCAATACGGTGCAGTCGTCCTGTCCCCTTTGCAGAAAAGCATCCCCAAAGAATGATGTTTCCACCTCCATGCTTCACGGTTGGGATGGTGTTCTTGGGGTTGTACTCCTCCTTCTTCTTCCTCTAAACACGGCGAGTGGAGTTTAGACCAAAAAGCTCTATTTTTGTCTCATCAGACCACATGACCTTCTCCCATTCCTCCTCTGGATCATCCAGATGGTCATTGGCAAACTTTAGACGGTCTACAAATTTATCCCTGATGTCCTTAAACAGCTCTCTGGTCTTGGCCATTGTGGAGAGGTTGGAGTCTGTTTGATTGAGTGTGTGGACAGGTGTCTTTTATACAGGTAACGAGTTCAAACAGGTGCAGTTAATACAGGTAATGAGTGGAGAACAGGAGGGCTTCTTAAAGAAAAACTAACAGGTCTGTGAGAGCCGGAATTCTTACTGGTTGGTAGGTGATCAAATACTTATGTCATGCAATAAAATGAAAATTAATTATTTAAAAATCATACAATGTGATTTTCTGGAGTTTTGTTTTAGATTCTGTCTCTCACAGTTGAAGTGTACCAATGATAAAAATTACAGACCTCTACATGCTTTGTAAGTAGGGAAACCTGCAAAATCGGCAGTGTATCAAATACTTGTTCTCCCCACTGTAGAAAATGAATGAAGCTATTTACCAGTCTGGCTTCGCAACCCTAACTAATGAACTCCCAAACAAATGAACTCCCCTGGAAATGTCTTTAATGAGGATTTTTTTTTTCTTCTGCTCCGTTTTGAAAGCTTGTGGTAAATTAAACTATAGGCCTTCAGATTAATTGTTTTATTAGTCTTACGTCACATAGCGCAACGATTCCACCTGCGCTGACCGTCTGAGGGACAAGCGAGTCATAGCAGGGAACCCCACCTGACGGAAGACAATGGTGCCCAACAGGAGAGCAGAATGCAGAAGGTGCACTAGACGGGCCTACATGCTGCCCAGCACAAACCACCTGCTGATAGCTTCTGATGGCTCCTTTGATATTTTCTGACTATGTTACTAATCTCTCCATTATTCGGTTATTATATTAGATGTTGCAAGTTTCTCCAGATAAGAGTGTAGATGACTAAAATGTATTTTATAAATGTATTCTTATCTACATCATGAGGAGCCTCATGGACCTGAATCATTCCACTGCTAAATGCTTGTCTAATGCATCCGTGGCCCACATAGGCTGGTGCATATTAGTCATATAAATCCCCTTATAAACCTGTGGTGGTTTTTAGGTGAAATGGCAGGGTGTTTAGATGTTGCATGTTGTTGTGGACCTTCTGTTTCCCTGTGTACATTAACAAATAATCAGTCTGTTAGATGAATGGGTGTACATGGTTAGCAAGCTAATCTGAACATTGTGTTTGTCAGACCTCATGCCCAGATACTGTATAATAAGGCTGTGACTTGTATTAGTGGTGGTTGACTTGTATTAGTAGTGATTGACTTGTATTAGTGGTGGGTTGCGGTTGACTTGTATTAGGGCTGGGTGACTTGTATTAGGGCTGGGTGACTTGTATTAGGGGTGGGTCATGGGTGACTTGTATTAGGGGTGGGTCATGGGTGACTTGTATTAGGGGTGGGTCATGGGTGACTTGTATTAGGGGTGGGTGACTTGTGTTAGTGGTGGGTGACTTGTGTTAGTGGTGGGTGACTTGTGTTAGTGGTGGGTGACTTGTATTACGGGTAGGCGACTTGTATTACGGGTGGGCGACTTGTATTACGGGTGGGCGACTTGTATTACGGGTGGGCGACTTGTATTACGGGTGGGCGACTTGTATTACGGGTGGGCGACTTGTTTTGGGGGTGGGCGACTTGTTTTGGGGGTGGGCAACTTGTTTTGGGGGTGAGTGACTTGTATTAGGGATGGTGGACTTGTATTAGGGGTGGGAGACTTGTATTAGTGGTGGGTTTTGGTTGACTTTTATTAGTGGTGGGTGACTTGTTTTTGGGGGTGGGTGACTTGTATTAGGCCTGGGTGACTTGTATTAGGCCTGGGTGACTTGTATTAGGCCTGGGTGACTTGTATTAGGCTTGGGTGACTTGTTTTAGGCCTGGGTGACTTGTATTAGGGCTGGGTGACTTGTATTAGTGCTGGGTTGTGGGTTCAGTACATGATTAACATGGTCTGAACATCATGTTGTCAGCCCTCCAGGTGCATGTAGTTGGTGTTTTTGTGATTCCTGCAGGTTGAGAGGTTAACGAGGAGAGCAGCAACATGGCATGCTGGATTATAAAGATGGTATCCTTTCAACGCTAGCTGGGATTATCAAGGTGACCCCCATTACCAGCCTGATGGCCACCATCACATCACGCACCAGGAGCGGCATATACATGTACACAGAGATATATGTACACACACACACTTCATGTTATCATTACTAAGTCAACAAGTGCAGGTGTTGTCTCTGTTCTCTATCTCCACCAGAGCAGAGCTGGTGTGTGTGTGTGTGTGCATATCTCTGTGTACATGCGTATGTGTGTTTCCCTCGGAGCCGCTCCTGATGCGGGATGTCGTGGTGTATGTGTGCGCCACATGGACATCAGCCCCTCCGACTATCAAACAGAACCCATCTAGCTACGCACCGCTGTGCCAACCACGTATGGGTACACTCAATATGGCTGCCAGTAACAATGACTTGTGGCTGCCGTAGGCAGACCTGGCTCTCAATAGAAGACAGGCTATGTGCACACTGCCCACAAAAGGAGGTGGAAACTGAGATGCACTTCCTAACTTCCTGTGAAATATATGACCATATTAGAGACACATCGAAAACTCCCATATCTATTGGGTGAAATACCAGTGTGCAATCACAGCAGCATGATTTGCAACCAGTGAAGAACAAACACCATTGGAAATACAAGCTATATTTATGTTGATTTTTTCTTTAACTACTTGCTCATCGTTATTACACTGCATATAGACATAATATGACATTTGAAATGTCTTTATTCTTTTGGAACTTGTGAGTGTAATGTTTTCTGTTCATTTTTTGTTTATCCGATTTCACTTGCTTTGGCAATGTAAACATTTCCCAATGGGGAGGGGAGAGAGAGAATCTCTCTGTCCTATCTATAGTCAAAAGCTTTATTTCACAATGGAATGCTGTATCTTGCAATTTCTTGGCGTGCAATATCAGTAAAGCAGGGCCTATCATCAATGAACATGCTAGCATATTCTACATGCAACAGATCGAAGAATGATTGGTGAAGAGAAAGTGCAGGCAAGCGAGGGATAAAGTGGAGGGGGCAGGCAGAAAGAACCGTGAACTTGTCTTGATAACGAGGATGACCGGTGCAACACATCCTGACCAATGAGGATCACTCCATTGTCTTCACCACAGTAGCCTAAAGTTCCTCTTCCTCTGGATTTATTTAAATTACACAACTTTTCCCAGGGCTTTATAACCCACCATCTAGTTAGGCTACATGGAACAGAATGATTTGTGATAACTGCGCTCTGATATTAATTTTGTGAAGAAAAAAAGTTTTCAAAAGTTTTTGTTTTGGGATCCTGATTTTGTTTAAACGTTCACACCCCTAGTGTTTGTGTGTGCCTGCCAGCCGCAGGCGTAATGTGTTTTTAGACTGACGTTATGTTTAATCTTCTGGTGTAAATATTCCTGATTCATAACTGTACTCTAAATCATCATAGCTCTAAACACTTTTGCTCTCAGATAAATTATCCATCCGCATACATACGCGCACACACACACACTAACACTGAGGCTGATGTATGGCTCTGAATAACATGCACAGAACGGAAGGATTGAGGAAATGAATACGGTAGCCTGGCGGAGAGAGAGACAAGGTGATTTATCCTCCGTCGTGCCTTGAAGCCAACCTTTTCTTTCGGTCTTAGTTGCCCAGGGATAATGGATGGAGTGCAGAGTCCAGGAGGGTAGAGCTGGGTGTGTGGATGGTATTGGTTTGGTGGGTAGCTGGATTTTGTGGCTGGGTGGAGAGTAGAGAATGGGTGATTAAGGATGGGTGGAGAGAGACCGAGTTGGAGGAGGGGAGTAAGGAGTTTGTGATAGAGAA
Organism: Thymallus thymallus; assembly: GCA_023634145.1. Lineage (NCBI taxonomy): Eukaryota > Metazoa > Chordata > Actinopteri > Salmoniformes > Salmonidae > Thymallus > Thymallus thymallus. The sequence goes on from CM042410.1 coordinate 4,701,127, forward strand.
CTCTGGGTGGAACAGGCTTTCTGTCTTGTCTGTCCAGTGGTAATGGATGGGCCCAGTCTAGGTGGTTACTGTATGTCGTCTTGAGCGCTTCGACCCAACTTTTATATTTTGTGATTGTTTTGGCATTTATCTAAACCTTGTTTTTTCAAGAAATCTATCAACTATCATTTCGTATGATCGACAAACTTTTTAACATCAGATCGGTAGTTGCTAACCTTTTAATTTTGACTTCCACACTGGGCTCTTTTATGTACCCAAGAGGAAACGCATGTGAAAAAGAGGCAAGATATTGCGCGTCCTGTTGAGATTAAAGTGAAGGGAAAACAGTTTACCACTTCCCTCCATTCTATTGGCCAATGTACCTAGTCATTTCATAATAAGATTGATGACCTCTGATTGCAGATTTGCTATTAACGGGACTCTCGTAACTGCAATGTTTATCTGAAACATGGCTTTCGGACAACATACCCCCCAATGGATTCTCCATTCACCGAATGGTCAGGACACCAGATTCATCATCAGATGGTGTGCAGATTCTAGCGCAGTGGAAGTCTCGACCTATTGTTCACCCATCATTGAATACCTGATGGTCAGGTATTGCCTTACCTGCCTTATACGTTCCATCTCCGGACGACAACAACAACAAGAAGTTGGCACTTAACAAACTATACGAGGCTTTAAGCAAGCAGGAAACCATGCACCCGGAGTCTGCTTTTCTTGTTGCTGGCGATTTTAATTCTGCATCACTAAGACACGTGATGCCCAACTTTGGATGCGTACTAGGGGCGATAAAGTCCTAGACTGCTGTTACTCAACCGGCCAGCATTCAATGCCCTCTCTCATCCCTCCTTCGTCAAATCAGATCATGTCCAGCTTCCTGTTTACAAACAGAAGCACAAACTGGAAGTACCAGTGACGCACTCCGTAAAGAAGTGGTCCTCTGAATCAGAGGCAATGTTACAGGACTGCTTTGCTAGCGCCGACTGGAATCGTTGATGCTATTAGGACTGCACTGATAGCATCGACGAGCTAACCACCTCCGTCTCAGGCTTCATCGTCTCAGGATATCCATCGCCAACGCTGTCCCCACAGTGCAGGTTTGCTGCTTCCCCAATCAGAAGCCCTGGATTACGAGGTGCACGCTAAGCTAAAGGACAGAGCTATCGCAGACAAGGCTATCGATGAGAACACGAATACGTACAAGACGTCTCACTATGACCTCCGCAGAGCCATCAAACAGTCAAAAGGACAATATAGGAACAAGGTGGAATCCTATTACACTGTCCATTATGGATTACAAAGGTAGACAGTTTTTTTTTTAACCTTGATTTAACTAGGCAAGTCAGTTAAGAACAAATTCTTATTTACAATGACGGCCAACACCGGCCAAACGACACTGGGCCAATTCTTTCCAACAATGCCTCTCTACCAGACGAACTCAATGCTTTTTATGCACGCTTCAACAAAAACAACATAGCCGTGCACAAGGGCTCCGGCCGTCACTTAGGACTGGGTGATTTTGCTCTCCAAGGCCGATGTGATTAAGGTTTTTAATCTGGTCAAGGCCACGGGGCCAGACGGTATTCCAGGGCGCATTATCTGAGCATGCGCAGACCAGCAGGCAGGCGTCTTCAGTCATTTTCAACCTCTCCTTGTCCCAGTCTGTAATCCCCACATGTTGACCACCATCATTCCTGTTCCGAAGAACTCTAAGGCTACCTTACACGATTACTACCCTGTAGCACTAACATCTGTAAAAATGAAGTGCTTTGAAAGACTGGTCATGGCACACATCACCTCCATCAACCCAGACACCCTAGACCCACTCCAATTTGCATACCGCGCCAACAGATCTGAAATGCTGTTCATTGACTACAGCTCAGGTAACAACACCTCCGCTACATTGACCCTCAACGGGGGCCCCCCAGGGGTTTGCTCAGCCCCTCCCTGTACTCCCTGTTTACCCACGACTGTGTGGTCACGCTCAAATCCAACTCCGTTTGCTGACGACACGACGATGGTAGGTCTGATCACTAACAGAGATGATACAGGGAGGAGGTCAAAGAACTGTCAGGGGTGCCAGGACAGCCACCTCTCCCTCCAATGTCAGCAAGACCAAGGAGCTGATTGTGTACTACAAGAAACTGGGTGTACCATCCATATCCATATCGACAGGCTGTAGTGGAGAGGGTCGAGAGTTCCTCGGCATCCACATCACTGGTCCTCCTTTATATATTACCATCATTAGATAGATAGATAGATAGATAGATAGATAGATAGATAGATAGATAGATAGATAGATAGATAGATAGATAGATAGATAGATAGATAGATAGATAGATAGATAGATAGATAGAGTTGAAGTCGTATGTTTACATACACTTAGGTTGAAGTCATTAAAACTCATTTTTCAACCACTCCACTGATTTCATGTTAACAAACTACAGGTTTGGCAAGTCGGTTATGACACCTACTTTGTGCATGACCCAAGTAATTCTTCCAACAATTGTTTAGAGACAGATTATTTCACTTAGAATTCACTATATCACAATTCCAGTGGGTCAGAAGTTTACATACACTAAGTTCACTGTGCCTTTAAACAGCTTGGAAAATTCCAGAAAATGTCATGGCTTTAGAAACTTCTGATAGGCTAATTGACATAATTTGAGTCAATTGGAGGTGTACCTGTGGATGTATTTCAAGTCCTACCTTCAAACTCAGTGCCTCTTTGCTCGACATCATGGGAAAATCAAAAGAAATCAGCCAAGACCTGGTTCATCCTTGGGAGCAATTTCCAAACACCTGAAGGTACCACGTTAATCTGTACAAACAATATAAACACCATGGGACCATGCAGCCGTCATACAGCTCAGGAAGGGGACGCGTTCTGTTTCCTAGATATGAATGTACTTTGGTGTGAAAAGTGCAAATCAATCCCAGAACAACCGCACCGGGGTGGCAGCATCATGTTGTGGGGGTGCTTTGCTGCAGGAGGGACTGGTGCACAAAATAGAAGGCATCATGAGGAAGGAAAATTATGTGGATATATTGAAGCAACATCTCAAGACATCAGTCAGGAAGTTAAAGCTTGGTCACGAATGAGTCTTCCAAATGGACAATGACCCCAAGCATACTTCCAAAGTTGTGGCAAAATGGCTTAAGGACAACAAAGTCCAGGTATTGGAGTGGCCATCGCAAAGCCCTGACCTCAATTCTATAGAAAATGTATGGGCAGAACTGAAAAAGCGTGTGCGAGCAAGGAGGCCTAAAAACCTGACTCAGTTACAGCAGTTCTGTCAGGAGGAATGGGACAAAATTCCCCCAACTTATTGTGGGAAGCGTGTGGAAGGCTACCTGAAACGTTTGACCCAAGTTAAACAATTTAAAGGCAATGCTACCGAATACTAATTGAGTGTATGTAAACTTCTGACCCACTGGTAATGTGATTAAATAAATAAAAGCTGAAATAAATAATTCTCTCTACTATTATTCTGACATTTCACATTCTTAAAATAAAGTGATCCTAACTGACCTAAGACAGGGAATTTATACTATGATTAAATGTCAGGAGTTGTGAAAAACTGAGTTTAAATGTATTTGGCTAAGGTGAATGTAAACTTCCGACTTCAACTGTAGGTACTTTATTGATCCCTGAGGGGAAATTTCCTCGTCAAGCAGCTAGGTGAAAAAAAAAATTTTTTATACAAATATTTTAAGTTGATATAGATAAATAAGTAGTATTTGCATGGTTAACTATACTATACAGGTCGATGGCAGAGAAATACTCAAATAGCTAAATGTGCGTATGATATAAGTGAGGGTAATAATAGTTTACTTAATATACAGTCTGGTTAATGAACAGGTAAGTGAATATTTTTGCATGGTTAAATTAGCTGTACAGGTAAATGACTGGAAGAGGTACTTAAATAGCTAAATGTGTGTATGATATAATTTAGGGTAATAATAGTAATTCCCTTAAAATACAGTCCTTAGTGCAGGGTTTATTTACAGATAAATGCACATATTGCACATTCGATATACTAAAAGCAATGATGTAGTCTCTCCAGCTCTCTCCTCACTTGGTTGGTGGTGAAAGCCAGCCCAGGTGGGGGGAAGGGGGGTGTTGAGGATCAGTCCAGAGGGAGCGGGGGCGGAGGTGGGGAGGGGGTCGCTGATTGTCTCAACAGAGGTGTTGTGAGCAAAGTGGAGATGGGACAGCCGTGAGGGTGTGTGGCCTGGGGAGGTGGACAGGGCCAGTATTGATCCTGTTAAAAAAATTGTTTCAGCTCATTGGCTCTGTCCTCCGTCTGCCCACTGTTTGACTTTTTGTCTGGGGTCCGGAACCCGCCGATAGTGACGTTCTCTATGGGGATGTTATCGTTCAGCCAAGTCTCAGCAAAAAACATTAGGCTCGCTTCCCTCAAGCTCGTCCAATTTGTTATGCAGTGATCTCTCGTTGCCCATAATGATAGACGGTTTAGCCGGCTTGTACTTCCTCAGCTTTGCCTTACACTTCAATCCCGCCCTACGTCCACGCCGTCGCCTTTTCAACTCGTCCGGAATATCGAACTTTTCCCTGGGGTGCAGCAGCGCTGCGTGTGCTAAAACCAGGAGCTGGGCCCTATTGTAAACAATAATAATTGACGACTCCTGTAGGCGTTCAGCTGCGAGAAAAATAAAAAGTCCCTCAGTGATAACAAGGACCGTTAAAACCTTCGTAAAACCGTAGCACTCCATAATCCTGAACTATTATAGTTCAACTGTTGCAAAAAAAACTCAAGAAAAACAGACAAAAACAACAATTTATGCTATTTTTTTCAGTCTAGCCTTTATTTTAGAGGCAGAACAATCAACTTTTTAGTGGACCTTTTCTGTTTACCTCTGTGTTTGAACAGCCAGACACATACTAAAGCATTTAGTTGCAGAAAGTGTCTTTTAAATGATGTCTTGTTAATCGAATGTGTGCTCGTTTGTGTCTCTTATGGGTAGAACAATCTAGGCTACTTTTTAGTGGAACATGTTTTGTTTACCTTTGTGTTTGAATAGCCCAGACACACAGCTTCAAACAATCTCACTGGTTTTATTGACAGAAAGTGCATGTGAAATAACCTTGCATTGATACATCTGATTGTGATCCTGCCTTTCTTTTGAGTGGACCATGTTTTGTTTACCTCTGTTTGTTTTAGAGCAGACAGGCCAACAGTAAAGCCTCATGTTGGTTTAGAGCAGACAGGTCTTCCAGGTTAGGTTATCTGCTCTCATCCAGACACACACATCCTGTGTGGAACACAATATCCTCTGCTTCCAGGATGATGACAATGGGAGAACACCAGTATTAGCTCCATGTTTAATATTAATATTCTGCAGAGCCACAGACAGTTAATTAGGCATTTCTTCCTTCTTGTCAACCCCTAGCTCTGCCACCGACACCCATATATATCCACAATGTGTGTCCTACATGACACCAGGTTTTTAATTAGCACAGACCTAATTTTAAGTCCCTTCGCTAGTTCTGTCTCTCTCTCTCTGTGTGTGTGTGTGTGTGTGTGTGTGTGTGTGTGTGTGTGTGTGTTGCTCCAGCTGTCATCCTATTGTTACAGTATATTGACCTGGTTGATAAATACATTTGAATCGAATACATTAATAAATACGAACACAATTGCATTTTATTGATGGCAATTTGAATGCACAGAGATACCATGACTAGATCCTGAGGCCCATTGTCGTGCCATTACTCCACCGCCATCACCTCATGTTTCAGCATGATAATGCACGGCCCCATGTTGCAAGCCATTGAAGATGAGTGGGACAAAATTCCACAGGCCACAATCAACAGCCTGATGAACTCTATGCAAAGGAGCTGACTGATCCATATACTGACTCTTTTCCTGATCCATTCTTCTTTTTTTAAGGTATCTGTGACCAATCATTTATTTTAATTGAGTGATTTCCTTATGTACTGTAACTCAGTAAAATCTTTGAAATGGTTGCATTTTATATATTTTTTCAGTGTAGCTACAGGGTCTTTTATTTATTCAACACTTATTTTACCAAGTAAGTTGACTGACAACACATTCTCATTTACAGCAACAACCTGGGGAATAGTTACAGGGGAGAGGAAGGGGGATGAATGAGCCAATTGGAAGCTGGGGATGATTAGGTGGCCATGATGGTATGAGGGCCAGATTGGAAATGTAGCCAGGAAACCAGGGTTAACACCCCTACTCTTGCAATGAGTGCTAAGGGATCTTTAGTGACCACAGAGTCAGGACACCCTGATGTTTAATATCAGCACCCTAAACAGGGCAATGTCCTGGGCTATGGGAGCTGTTCAGGAGCCTCTTGGTGTCAGAGAGAACAGTCTATGGCTTGGGTGACTAGAGTCAAGATGCTCTCAATGTTGTAGCTGTAGAACTTTTTGAGGATTTGAGGGCCCATGCCAAATCTTTTCAACCTTCTGAGGGGGAAGAGGCACTGTCGTGCCTTTTTCACAACTGTTTGCATGTGTGTGTACAATTTTAAGTTGTTAGTGATTTGGACACCGAGGAACTTGAAGCTCTCGACCCGCTCCACTGCAGCCCCATCGATATGGATGGGGGCGTGCTCACCGCTGTGTTTTCTATAGTTAACGCGTGTCTATCCCTGTGTGTATGTTCCTAGGTGTGCCTGCACATACGTGTCTATCCCTATGTGTATGTTCCTAGGTGTGCCTGCACATACGTGTCTATCCCTGTGTGTATGTTCCTAGGTGTGCCTGCACATATGTGTCTATCCCTGTGTGCGTGGGTCCTCAACTCTTCTTGTCTTGGTAAATAAGTGACAGTTCCGGAACAAGGGAACTATGTAATGAACCAGGGATGTAAGCAATGTAAATATCCACTTCCTCCCACATAATGGTTTTCACCTCACGGTTGCATGGTTCAGGGTCTAGACACGATTCAAAGGCTTTGCCAGTTACTCCTCCAGTACCTCTGCTTAACATGATACTTTATTACACTGGTATGTGCTCTGACAGAGAATTGATTTGCCATCCGGAACCTTCTTTCAGCCTTTAAGTTTAACATTCCCAGGATTGAGCAGCCATTTGGCGGTGCAGAAGATAGTACACTTGGTTAGAGTACACTACAATTATCAGATTGTCCTTGCAGAAGAGGTTTCTAATTTCAAGGGTCTGACACCTGATATAATTTTATCAGCAGTGGAATGGTTACTGAGGTATGACATAATATATCATGTTATCAGCAGTGGAATGGTTACTGAGGTATGACATAATATATCATGTTATCAGCAGTGGAATGGTTACTGAGGTATGACATAATATATCATGTTATCAGCAGTGGAATGGTTACTGAGGTATGACATAATATATCATGTTATCAGCAGTGGAATGGTTACTGAGGTATGACATAATATATCATGTTATCAGCAGTGGAATGGTTACTGAGGTATGACACATGATATGTTGTTATCAGCAGTGGAAAAGTTAGGAAATCATACAGCCCGTATCACATTTCAATAACAGCCTGCTGATATTGCTGACCTGTCTCTCTGTGTTTCCTTCCTCGCTAGCATATCATACTATATCTCTCACACACACTAGTATAAACTCAAGACAACACACACCCACACGCTTCCCCTAATCTTGGCCTCAGACACACATGGCAATAACAAGGCAGAAGACATTTACCGCTGCGGTCCAAGAAGCATGATTTATTAACAGGCTGAAGAAAGAAAGAGGGGGAGGAAAGCAGGGCAGGAGGGTGGGGTACGTGGTGAGGGAGGAGGAGGGTGGGGTACGTGGTGAGGGAAGAGGAGGGTGGGGTACGTGGTGAGGGAGGAGGAGGGGTACGTAGGGAGGGAGGTGGGGTACGTGGTGAGGGAGGAGGAGGGTGGGGTACGTGGTGAGGGAGGAGGAGGGTGGGGTACGTGGTGAGGGTGGGGTACGTGGTGAGGGAGGAGGAGGGTGGGGTACGTGGTGAGGGAGGAGGAGGGTGGGGTACGTGGTGAGGGAAGAGGAGGGTGGGGTACGTGGTGAGGGAGGAGGAGGGTGGGGTATGTGGTGAGGGAGGAGGAGGGTGGGGTACGTGGTGAGGGAGGAGGAGGGTGGGGTACGTGGTGAGGGAGGAGGAGGGTGGGGTACGTGGTGAGGGAAGAGGAGGGTGGGGTACGTGGTGAGGGAAGAGGAGGGTGGGGTACGTGGTGAGGGAAGAGGAGGGTGGGGTACGTGGTGAGGGAAGAGGAGGGTGGGGTACGTGGTGAGGGAGGAGGAGGGTGGGGTACGTGGTGAGGGAGGAGGAGGGTGGGGTACGTGGTGAGGGAGGAGGAGGGTGGGGTACGTGGTGAGGGAGGAGGAGGGTGGGGTACGTGGTGAGGGAGGAGGAGGGTGGGGTATGTGGTGAGGGAGGAGGAGGGGTACGTAGGGAGGGAGGTGGGGTACATGGTGAGGGAGGGAGTTGGGGTACATGGTGAGGGAGGGAGTTGGGGTACGTGGTGAGGGAGGAGGGTGGGGTACATGGTGAGGGAGGTGGGGGACGTGGTGACGGAGGTGGGGGACGTGGTGAGGGAGGAGGGTGGGGTACATGGTGAGGGAGGTGGGGGACATGGTGAGGGAGGAGGGTGGGGTACGTGGTGAGGGAGGAGGGTGGGGTACGTGGTGAGGGAGGAGGGTGGGGTACGTGGTGAGGGAGGTGGGTGGGGTACATGGTGAGGGGGGTGGGGTACATGGTGAGGGAGGTGGGGGACGTGGTGAGGGAGGTGGAAAATAATTCCAGTAGGAAAACAGCGATATGTCAATTTTAGTGTCCTCCTGTCAATCCAGTGACAAACTGGATAACAGGTAACTTTAGCTCTTTGTCACTTTGTCGTTCAATATTCTGTATCCGTCGGTGTTGGTAGCGGAGCAGCCAACATGGATGAAAAAACGTCAATAAGAAACTTGTTAGAGCTGCAACAGCCCCCTCTATCCTCACAGTGAAAACACAGCCCAGTCTCTAACTGAGAAATAGATGGATGGATCTATTTTGCCCCAAAAATGGCCTCCTGCTGAACCGTTCTGCACACACACTGTGTTCCTGTTTCCTGTTTGAGCACGGTAGGATCCACCAAGGCTCACAGTGGGATTTCAAATCAGATTTCTCTATGCTAGTTTCATCTTCTAAAAAAGCCTTAACATGGTTGGTTCTCTACTCTGCTAAAGGTCACATTCATTCTGCTAAAAGGTACACTTTGTAAATATGTTTCTGCTAATCATCTAACTTGCTATCTTTAGGCTACTTGCTATAAAAAGGTTTCAAGCTGTACAGTTATGGCTGTTTGTTAAAATTTTCTTAGACAAGGCATCCATACAGTAGCTATGGTTTATTAAAGGGTTAAAGCCGTGCTAACAGGGACAGATCTATCCTGCTTTGTTTTGTTATAGTTCTAGATATTCACCCAGTAACTTTTCCCAAAATTCACTGGTTTTCCAGAAATGCTGGTTGGAGAATACACGGTTCCCTGTGTATTCCAAGCAGGATTTCTGGAAAACCAGGGAATTTTGGGAAAGTTACTAGAATTTTGCAACCCTAGCCCAGTGTCCCTGTTTCTCACTCAACATGCAGGCTCCTTGCAGCATTACTCCTTTGAAAGACAGTCCAGTCAAACGTGGCTGGGCCGGTTGAGTTTGTGCTGGATGTTAATTTATCTGCCTTCTTTCGCTCTCTTCCTCTTTGTCTCCCTGCCTCTCTCTTCCTCATTCTATTTCTGCCTCTCTCAATCTCCCTATCATTGTCTCTTTTGCCTCACCCCTGTGTGGCGATGCCGTCTGTCTGTCTGTGTCCATCTATCCTAGTCTGAGAGGCAGTGTCTAATTCCCTGTCCTGCCTGGTGGGTAACCCAACCCACTCTCTCTGGGAGTGGAGTGGAGTGGGGTAGAGGAGGGAGGTGTTGGGTAGAGGGAAGGTGCAGTAGGAGATGGCTATCTGCCTGGTGCTATGGCACGATGGGTGAGTCTGAGAAGACTGAGGTGATGGAATGGCCTGAAACCAAGACTGGGGACAGCACACCCGTAGCCGCCCTTAGCCGACCGTTCTGCACCTCTTTGATGGGCTCCAGAAACACCACATGCTTGTTGTTACTGACCTTGCGGCCTGGGCCCTCAGTAGTGGCGGGCGGGGTGGGGCTCAGGATCGAGAACTGGGCACTGCACTGGTCGTTGGCGGGGCTGGGGTTACCCGGCAGAGGGGGCTGCTTGCGGCACCAGCAGCGGCAGGGGGTTAGGTAGAGGTACATAAGGACCAGGACGAGGGTTGTCACGCACCCAATGAGGGTCGTAAACCCTGTGTTGAAGGGCTCAGCCTCGTCATGTCGCATCAACACCGTCACGTTCACCTCCCATGACTCGTTCCTCTTGGCCCCGTCGAAAACCTTGCACCAGTACACGCCGGAATCCTCGACATGCGCCGACACAATCTCCAGACTGCCGTTGGCGTGCATGCGGAGAGTGCCGTTGTTCTCCGGTGGTGCCCCTGCCCCATGGTGAGGCGAAACCCACAAGTAGGTCAGGTGCTGTGCTCTGAGCGTGGTGTGACAGTTGAGAACCACAGCGTCTCCTTCGTTCACCAGCAGGCTTCCCTCAGGCTCCCATAGAGCTTCAGCCACTGCCGAACTGCACTTCAAGTTCACTTCAAAGAAGCGTCTGTGCTGGAAAAACTTTACAGAGGCCTTGCGTTCCCCGTACACCAGGCAGGTGTGCTCCTCCCGGAAGTCCCTGACCGAGGGGAACTCCTTCTGTTCCCAGCGCCGGAGCATGTTGTACATTTCGCACTCGCAGATCAGGGTGTTGTTGTGGAGGAAGAGTCCACTCTGCAAGGCCACCGGCAAGGTCTCTATGTCCACCAGGGGGAGTTTGGACATGCTGTTGGAAGACAGATCCATGGTGGCCAGGAAAGGGTGGCTGTGCTCCTGGATGGAGAAGAAGGGGAAGTCTGTGAGGTGGTTGTGGCTGATGTAGGCCTTGCGTAGGTTGCTGAGCGCCGCCAGGGCCTTGCTCTCCACACGGACGATGCGGTTATTGAAGAGCAGCAGCTCCTCCAATCCTGTCAGCTCCAGGAAGTAGTGTGCCTCTACCTTTTCCAGCTGATTGGACGACAGGTCCAGTTGTCGTAGCGCACTGCTGTTCCAGAAGGTTCCGGCCTTGAGGCATTTCAGGCAGTTGTGAGACAGGTGGAGAGACTCCAGATGGGGAAGCGCAGCAAAGCTTCCCTTCTTCAGCTCCTTCAGGAGGTTGTGGTTGAGGTCCAGGGTGGTGGTGTACGCGGGCAGCTCAGAGGGCAGCTCCTTCAGACCCTTGTCGGCACAGCTGAGGATGTCGGCGCAACACAGGCAGCCCTTGGGACATCTACTGGCCCCGACCCCAGACTCGCTAGCCCCCACCCCGGCCTCAGCCCAGACCCCGGCCTCAGCCTCGACCACAGCCTCAGCCCCGACCCCAGCCTCAGCCCCGACCCCAGCCTCAGCCCCGACCCCAGCCTCAGTGCTGACCGCGGCTTGCTGCAGCAGGAGCACTAGGAGGACAGAGTTCAGCACCAGAGGGGCAGCCACACCCTGAGACCAGAGCATGGTGCTGACAGGACACCACAGGGGGACGAGAGAGCGGCCAGAGTGACACCAGGTGTGGAGTTTTTATGTCTGTCTGTGGGGCTCCTGTTTGGTCTCTCTGGTTTGGTTGGTCTGTCTCAATAAGAGTTTGGTAGGTGCACAGTATTTCTCTCTTTGTCTCTCTGTCTATCTCTCAATGGGGGTTGGTGTACTGTCTTTCTCAACAGGGTCTTGGAGTGGTGGTGGTTTGAGGGATATACGAGCTGGAGCTATAACGCAGGAGCATAGAGAGTGAAAGCTGCCATAACGGCCTGCCCCTCCACTGCAGGGCAGGAAAAAAGACAGGAGGAGAAAATAATTAGCAAATGGAAGGCAGTTTAACTAGTTCAATAGCTAGAAAAGTCTCTGTCCCTGCCCTGGTTGGGTTTGTGAAACCAACAAACGTTCATTTCATGTGACTGAGAGATGAGGGGAATACAATGATCCCTGACGAAAAGCAAATGATCATTATTTCTCTCCGGGATGTACTCTTATTTCTGCATCATAGCTCAGTGATTAGGTTTACGCTCCTCACCTCCTGAAAATCCATAAACGTGTTATTACATCGGTTAGTACTGGACTGTTGCTGTGGCAGGACTCATCAGAACAGCACATTAAAACTGGGCGCTGGTCCGGAGGTTTAATAACACGTGGAGAGGTTGCTAGAGTCCTGTTGTAGGTCTCTCTCTGTAATGTCCTGAAGATGTCTTGTACTCCTTTATGTTTAGAAGAATACTTTGTCCATTTGTTCTGCCTACAGTCCACAGAGATGGACTGTTGTACTTTTCTCTCGTGGTCTCCGGCCCTTGTGAGCTGAAGGAATCTGCTTTAAAGAATCACCAATTGTCTGATACTGTTCATCTTAGCCTACGCAGAAAAACAAAACACCATTGTTTGGGGAATCCGTGCTCCACTGCCTTGTCCTCTTGTGACGGACCCGACCACCTTTTCTCACAGTAATCTAAATGTCCTTTTATCCAGTCAGAAGAGTTCTAGGTCACTAACCGAGCTGTCTGCGACAGATGGTGCGAACAGCGAGTGAGCAAGGGAGGGGTTTTAAAGAAGTCAGCATTCTGTCTAGCTCACTTAACGCAATCAAAAAGCCAGTTCTCTCTCTCTCTCTCTCTCTCTCTTTCTCTCTCTCTCCTGGTCGATACAAACAATCTCCTCTCTCCCTTCAGCTGGCGGATGATGAGTGCACTCCCCAGGAGCTCAGTATTGTATAGAATAGAAGACGGACACTTCTGCAACCTCGAACCAAAACCTCCAGAATCTTCCTCCTTCCCCTCTCCTCTGATCACACACAGGGGTCTTAGAAAAGAAAAGCTATGCACTCTGTGGCTCCGATGCAACACACTTAGTTTATAATGAAGTCCATCATCAGGGTTTCATGTAACACACCGGATTCCAAATAAAAGGTAGAAAGTTCTTAACTAGTTCAGTGTTTTCCTCTGCTCAGGTTGGCTGTAGTATCCAGTGTTTTCCTCTGCTCAGGTTGGCTGTAGTATCCAGTGTTTTCCTCTGCTCAGGTTGGCTGTAGTATCCAGTGTTTTCCTCTGCTCAGGTTGGCTGTAGTATCCAGTGTTTTCCTCTGCTCAGGTTGGCTGTAGTATCCAGTGGAAAAATAACTAGAGGACAGGTTCCTATGGTATCCAGTGAGAGGAGTGTGAGGGAGGATTGTGACTCCGTCTCTGTGTGGCAGCTCTGTGTTGAGCAGAGGGACTAGAGCTGCTTCTGGTGGTTTCACAAGGCTCCACACAATGCATCTCTCGCTCTCCCTCTCTCTCTCTCCTCTCTCTCTCGCTCTCTCTCTCTCGCTCTCTCTCTCTCTCTCTCTCTCTCTCTCTCTCTCTCTCTCTCTCTCTCATTTAATCCTCCCTGCCTTTTGATAAGAGCTTCAGTCCCTCCCTCTCTTTTCTTGCCCATTCACCATGCTGCTCCCTCCCTCCATGCTACTCCTGCTCTCTCCCTCCCTCCATGCTACTCCTGCTCTCGCTCTCTCTCCTTCTGTGCTATTCCTGCTCTCTCCCCCTTCCTCTCTCTCTCAGCCTCATGGCGCCTCCTTAACTCTCGCTTGTTCTATCGATCTCTCTTTCTCGTTCTCTCTCACTAGCGCCTCACTTCATACTGCTTTTCTTCTGCACCATGTTCCAATCCCTTTTCCTCTATTCCATATCTCTCTCTCTCTGTCTCTGTGTGTCTGTCTGGCAGCAGTGAAATATAAGAGGCTTCTTTTAGTTGCACACACACACACCTACACCAACGCGCGCACACACACACCCCTACACACAAGTGAGAAGATGCACGCTGTGAGGCTTGCACTCTAACATTAAAGGGATACTTCAGGATCCTCCAATTACATCTTGTAGATGATCATTGAAAGATCCACCCTTGTAAAGGTCACTAATTAGTAAGAAACTCCCCTCACCTGGTTGTCTAGGTCTTAATTGAAAGGAAAAAACAAAAACCTGCAGACACTCGGCCCTCCGTGGAATTTGTTTGACAGCCCTGGTTTACAGGCTAAAGGGCTGGGGGAGAGATATGATATAACAGAATAATCGTCTTAGTCCTGGACTGGTGCTGTTTAGGGACCTTCTGAGAATATGACAAGACGGATAGTAGCTGGAGGATAGGAACTATAGGTGCAGTTCCTTGTTGTTTACCTAGCAATGGATAGGAACTATAGATGCAGTTCCTCGTTGTTTACCTAGCAATGGATAGGAACTATAGGTGCAGTTCCTCGTTGTTTACCTAGCAATGGATAGGAACTATAGGTGCAGTTCCTTGTTGTTTACCTAGCAATGGATAGGAACTATAGGTGCAGTTCCTCGTTGTTTACCTAGCAATGGATAGGAACTATAGGTGCAGTTCCTCGTTGTTTACCTAGCAATGGATAGGAACTATAGGTGCAGTTCCTCGTTGTTTACCTAGCAATGGATAGGAACTATAGGTGCAGTTCCTCGTTGTTTACCTAGCAATGGATAGGAACTATAGGTGCAGTTCCTCGTTGTTTACCTAGCAATGGATAGGAACTATAGGTGCAGTTCCTTGTTGTTTACCTAGCAATGGATAGGAACTATAGGTGCAGTTCCTTGTTGTTTACCTAGCAATGGATAGGAACTATAGGTGCAGTTCCTCGTTGTTTACCTAGCAATGGATAGGAACTATAGGTGCAGTTCATCGTTGTTTACCTAGCAATGGAGGCAAGGTAAAATATCCCTAATAGAGCTAGATAAAGCCAGCGAGGCAAGGTAAAATATCCCTAATAGAGCTAGATAAAGCCAGCGAGGCAAGGTAAAATATCCCTAATAGAGCTAGATAAAGCCAGCGAGGCAAGGTAAAATATCCCTAATAGAGCTAGATAAAGCCAGCGAGGCAAGGTAAAATATCCCTAATAGAGCTAGATAAAGCCAGCGAGGCAAGGTAAAATATCCCTAATAGAGCTAGATAAAGCCAGAGAGGCAAGGTAAAAGTTTAGTTGTTTTAAAGGAACACACAATACTATGTGTGGAGGAAAAAAAAGCACAGCACACCAACATCAAAACCTCATCCCAACTGTAAAGTATGGTGGAGGGAGCATCATGGTTTGGAGCTACTTTGCTGCCTCAGGGCCTGGACAGCATGCTATCACCGACGGAAAGATGAATTCCCAAGTTTATCAAAGACATTTTGCAGGAGAATGTAAGGCAATCTGTCCACCAATTGAAACTCAACAGAAGTTGGGTGATGCAACAGGACAACGACCCAAAACACAGAAGTAAATCAACAACAGAATGTCTTCAACAGAAGAAAATACCTGTTCCTACCTCAACCCCATTGAGATGCTGTGGCATGACCTCAAGAGAACGGTTCACACCAGACATCCCAAGAATATTGCTGAACTGAAACAGTTTTGTAAAGAGGAATGGTCCAAAATACCTTCTGGCCGTTGGTTCAGGTGTGATCCGCAACTACAGAAAATAGTAGTTGGTTTCACAAAGTAGTTGGTTTTTTACAAAGTGTTGTAATTAACAGTATTTATCATATAATCAAACTGTATTTGGTGCTTAAATAATACAAAAATAGAAACAGAACATGTCTTTATAAAAAAAAAATACTTTTTCCACCCTGTGCTGTGAGTGAATGTTTACACGGTGTGTTCAATAAAGACATGAAAATGTATAATTGTTTGTTTGTTATTAGTTTAAGCAGACTGTGTTTGTCTTATCTTATCAAATATTCTGACGAATTAATGCAGAAATCCAGTTAATTAACATACTTTTTCTTGCCACTGTAGCTATAGCCATCAGACTGGTGTGTTTTCATGGTCATCACTGACTCACTGTTAATTTTGCCGAGGTCCCACCATCAGTGTTAGCTACCCTGCTACAGTGTTTTTTTAGGTTGGGATGCGCACCGATCACTCAAACGTGATGTTTGACAATAAACAGAAAATGGCTGTATACTTCATCTATAGCTACAGTGTATAACTAGAGTATACAGTGCATTCGGAAAGTATTCAGACCCCTTGATTTTGTTATGTTACAGCCTTATTCTAAAATTGTATTTAAAAAAATCGACACTACCCAATAATAACAAAGTAAAAACATGTTTTTAGAAATGTTTGCAAATGTATATATAAAATAAACTGAACTATCACATTTACATAAGTATTCAGACACTTTACTCACCTGTATTTGGAGAGTTTCTCCCATTCTTCTCTGCAGATCCTCTCAAGCTCTGTTTGGATGGGGAGTGTCACTGCACAGCTATTTTCAGGTTTCTCCAGAGATGCTCTGGCTGGGCCACTCAAGGAAATTCAGTGTCAGGTTTCCTCCAGAAGTGACGCTTGGCATTCAGGCCAAAGAGTTCAATCTTGGTTTCATCAGACCAGAGACTCTTGTTTCTCATGGTCTAAGTGTCCTTTAGGTGCCTTATGGCAAACTCCAAGCGGGCTGTCATGTTCCTTTTACTGAGGAGTGGCTTCCGTCTGGCTACTCTACCATGAAGGCCTGATTTGGTGAAGTGCTGCAGAGATGGTTGTCCTTCTGGAAGGTTCTCCCATCTCTACAGAGGAACTCTGGATCTCTGTCAGAGTGACCATCAGGTTCTTGGTAACCTCCCTGAACAAGGCCCTTCTCCCCCGATTGCTCAGTTTGGCCGGGCGGCCAGCTCTAGGAAGAGTCTTGGTGGTTCCAAACTTCTTCCATTTAATAATAATGGCAGCCACTGTGTTCTTGGGGACCTTCAATTTCTGCAGAAATGTGTTACACTTCCCCAGATCTGTGCCTCGACAGAATCGACCTTATTGGTTGGTAGAATAAGGCTGTAACATAACAAAATGTGGAAAAAGTAATGGGGTCTGAATACTTTCTGAATGCACTGTATACCTACAGTATATACCTACAGTATATACCTACAGTAGTTCCAGAACATCAGGCAAGCTAATGGCTCCTCTTAGCTCAGGCACAGAAGTGAAAAGACACTGTTTGAAGGATAGCAACAACACAGTACTGGTATTTGTATTCTGTCATGAGAAGATAATGATTGTTCATAGGAGACAAACGTATTCTCTGGCTGTTGATAATAATGCTTGTAGGACTATTTTTGTATGATTTGTTCATGTCCAGTCTTCCTCTCTGGCCCAATAGCACCACTAAGCTTCCTACCATTGAAATGCCAAAGAAGATCTCCATGCATTTGTCATCCGTCCTAAAGGTCATTGTTGTAGAAAATGTGTCCCTCGGCCCTCCAATGGCCCATCGTATGAAAACAATATAATGAGGAGAAGAGTCGAGAGAGATAGAATATGGAGATAGAAGAGGGGGTAGGGGAGAGAAGAGGGAGATGTGAGGGGGTAGGGGAGAGAAGAGGGGGTAGGGGAGAGAAGAAGGGGTAGGGGAGAGAAGAGGGAGATGTGGGGGGCGGGTGGGGGGGGGGGGGAGACGGGAGAGTGATGGAAGCGGGAGAGAGAGGAGCTCCTAGGGTTAATAACTCCTTTTCTATTTGCCTGCAAACAAAAATCAATTTGGTGCTGGATTGTCTCTGCCTGCTCTTTGTGATGTCACTGAGGGTCAGAGACAGGGCTAGGGAAGCTCTGAAGACTCCAAGGTGCTCATTACTACAGCTAACCTCTGAGGCCCTGAGGGCGCTCTGTCTGTCTGGCTGAGACACACTGGTGGAAACCTCTTGATAAAAGAGCTACTGGATGAAACGCTGGGGTGTGTTTGTGCCTAGTAGCTCTATGAAATGGTGGGAGTTTGAAACGGAGGTTAATTGAATAGTTATTGTTAAACAGGTAGAAGACCGAGATGGAGAATATGAAGAAGTTATCTGGATCCTGATGTGTGTGTACATGTGTGTACTTGTTAAATAAAATGTCTGTTTATATATTGTGTAGTTGAAGGAGATGCAGTCCCGTCTTGATAGAAAACAGAACTTAGACAAAGGACTGCGTTTTTGTCATTTATAACTCCAGGCCAGACACACAGACAGTACATAGTATACAATGGGCAGTTTTCTAAACTCTTTTGTTGCACCGATTCACTGTGGTAATTATTCTGAACATTTCCTTCTCATAAATCAATCTTCTTTTGTTGTTATTCTGAGAATGACAAACTGTTTCTTTTGTCTGCTGGTCGTCGATGGATACCATCTAAAACCTGACAACAGAGAAGGTTACGGTCTAGTCGTGCTGATGGGATACCATCATATACACACCAATATGGTGGATACCATCATATACACACCAATATGGTGGATACCATCATATACACACCAATATGGTGGATACCATCATACACACCAATATGGTGGATACCATCATATACACACCAATATGGTGGATACCGTCATATACACACCAATATGGTGGATACCATCATATACACACCAATATGGTGGATACCATCATATACACACCAATATGGTGGATACCATCATATACACACCAATATGGTGGATACCATCATATACACACCAATATGGTGGATACCATCATATACACACCAATATGGTGGATACCATCATATACACACCAATATGGTGGATACCATCATATACACACCAATATGGTGGATACCATCATATACACACCAATATGGTGGATACCATCATATACACACCAATATGGTGGATACCATCATACACACCAATATGGTGGATACCATCATACACACCAATATGGTGGATACCATCATACACACACCAATATGGTGGATAACATCATACACACACCAATATGGTGGATACCATCATACACACACCAATATGGTGGATACCATCATACACACACCAATATGGTGGATACCATCATATACACACCAATATGGTGGATACCATCATATACACACCAATATGGTGGATAGCATCATATACACACCAATATGGTGGATACCATCATATACACACCAATATGGTGGATACCATCATATACACACCAATATGGTGGATACCGTCATATATACACACCAATATGGTGGATACCATCATATACACACCAATATGGTGGATACCATCATACACACCAATATGGTGGATACCATCATATACACACCAATATGGTGGATACCATAATACACACCAACAGAGGAAGATGCAGCTTTTTCTTTGCAACTATAAATACAGTATAATATTTAAAATATACTTCTCATACTAGTTTTATTACTACTATGCTTTTATATTTGCCATTTGATTCTTAAATCGCATGTAGCTCAGATGGTACAGCATGGCGCTTGCGAAGCCAGGGTTGTGGGTTCAATTCCCACGGGGGACCAGTACGAAGAAAGTATGAACTAACTAAGTGTAAGTCTCTCTGGAGCGTCTGCTAAATGACTAAAATGTAAATGATTGATATTGTACTCCATTGTTGAGGAGAGTTAGCTAGGAAGCGTTTCAGTACGTGACCAGTACACTTTGATTTGATTTGAACAGACTACAGTACAGACACTGTTAAGGGGATTTATCTTCCCTCTATCATAAAGGTCTGTTAATGTCTGTAAGACGTGTGCGGGCATGACATGGCTGACACATGACCTCCCTGTGTTGATATCCTACAAACAATGATTTATGTTTTTGGCACATTGATCTACTGTAGGCTGCTCTCTAGCATCTCTCTCTCTCTCTTTGTCTCTGTCTCTCTGTGTCTCTCTCTCTCTCTCTCTCTCTTTGTCTCTCTGTGTGTCTCTGTCTCTCTCTCTGTCTCTGTCTCTCTGTGTGTCTCTCTCTCTGTGTCTCTCTCTCTCTCTCTCTCTCTCTCTCTCTCTCTCTCTCTCTCTGTGTCTCTCTCTGTGTCTCTCTCTCACTCTGTCTCTCTCTCTTCAATTCAAGAGCTTTATTGGCATGGGAAACATGCCAAAACTCAGGTTCAGTTATACTGAGATCTTTCACTGATCAACAGCTCAGGTTCAGTTATATTGAGATCTTTCACTGATCAACAACTCTGGTTCATTTATACTGAGATCTTTCACTGATCAACAAATCAGGTTCAGTTATACTGAGATCTTTCACTGATCAACAACTCAGGTTCAGTTATACTGAGATCTTTCACTGATCAACAGCTCAGGTTCAGTTATACTGAGATCTTTCGTCACCTTTTTAAATCTGATACATATCGCACACATCATCCCCTAATTTAGAATGCAAGAAGAAATCGATGTCTCTTTTCTCAGAGTGCCGGGCAAGTTAGACAGACATCCTTGAGGGTCCGCTCTGCTCCCTACATCTGAAGTGGCCTTGCTAGAGAGAGGAGTCAGAGGTGTGTTTGTGTGTGTGTGTAGTGAGTCACCCTGTAGCCACAGGGGGTTGTTGGGTCTCGACTCTACAAATACACATGATGTCTCTGTGATGTCTCCCTAGAGAACTGACACCATGTCTCAAACACCTGCTGTGTGTGTGGACTAACTAGCCCCTGAGAGTTGATGGTTGTAGTATGTAGACTATCCCAGGGGTTCTCAAACCTCTCCTCAGGGACCCCTAGCCGTTTATTTGAATTATTCCACAGCTAGCACAATGATTCAACTGGTCAACTAATCATCAAGCCCTTGACTAGATGAATTCGGTGAGATGGTTCAGGGCTACAACACAATTGGGAAACATCTGGGGTCCCTGAGGAGAGGTTTGAAAACCCCTGGTCTAGTCTACTGAGGATAAGAGGATTGATGGTTGTAGAAGGTGTAGTGTGTAGGCTAGTCTGAGGAGGGTTGATGGTTGTAGAAGGTGTAGTGTGTAGGCTAGTCTGAGGAGGGTTGATGGTTGTAGAAGGTGTAGTGTGTAGGCTAGTCTGAGGAGGGTTGATGGTTGTAGAAGGTGTAGTGTGTAGGCTAGTCTGAGGAGGGTTGATGGTTGTAGAAGGTGTAGTGTGTAGGCTAGTCTGAGGAGGGTTGATGGTTGTAGAAGTTGCAGTGTGTAGGCTAGTCTGAGGAGGGTTGATGGTTGTAGAAGGTGTAGTGTTCAGGAGGAGGTTGAATTGTTTGCTGCCCTGACTGCTGTTTAAGACGTGCTGTGTAAGACGTCTTTGCTTTGAAGTAGTGCTGCTGTTTTATTCCATGTTTTCTCATGTAGCTACCTATTCCTCTCTGATTTTAACACATGCTGATCTAGGCCTACACCAACACTGGTACCAGGCTGTATTAGACAACGTGCTGATCTAGGCCTACACCAACACTGGTACCAGGCTGTATTAGACAACGTGCTGATCTAGGCCTACACCAACACTGGTACCAGGCTGTATTAGACAACATGCTGATCTAGGCCTACACCAACACTGGTACCAGGCTGTATTAGACAACATGCTGATCTAGGCCTACACCAACACTGGTACCAGGCTGTATTAGACAACGTGCTGATCTAGGCCTACACCAACACTGGTACCAGGCTGTATTAGACAACATGCTGATCTAGGCCTACACCAACACTGGTACCAGGCTGTATTAGACAACATGGTGATCTAGGCCTACACCAACACTGGTACCAGGCTGTATTAGACAACATGGTGATCTAGGCCTACACCAACACTGGTACCAGGCTGTATTAGACAACATGCTGATCTAGGCCTACACCGACACTGGTACCAGGCTGTATTAGACAACATGCTGATCTAGGCCTACACCAACACTGGTACCAGGCTGTATTAGCTAGCTAGCTATGTTAGTACATTTAGTAAGCTAATTAGCCAGCTAATTAGTGATTAGCATTAGCAGCTAACAACATTTATTTTTGCTACAACTCGTTAAGAAAAGGCAAACTAGCAGACAATAGTTTGCAGACAGTAAGATACACAAATGGAAATATAGGAGTCTTGTGGAAAGCAGCATAGCTTTCATCATCTCGTTGCATCTATCTGACCATGCAGACTGCAGAGTGAACGGCAGGAAAGTGCTTGTGACTCGGTGGTCACAAAGTGCTCTCTCCTTGAGTGACGGGGCGGGGCTTGGTGTGAAGCGGCATGCAGCAGAAGGGAGAAAGATGACTCAAGTAGATAACGGAGTAAACTATAAGATCGGACATTACACCCGCTGGAGTTGCGTATCACATTTAACAAACCAAACATTCAAATACCGTTATAGAAGGTAAAGTAAAAGCCCAAACCGGTCCCTGCATCAATACTATTATAGAAGGTAATGTAAAAACCCAAACCGGTCCCTGCATCAATACTATTATAGAAGGTAATGTAAAAACCGCGACTACCAGACCCTGCCTCAGTCTCACCCTCCAACCGTACTACCAGACCCTGCCTCAGTCTCACCCTCCAACCGTACTACCAGGCATCAGTTACTGTGTGCCCAGGCAGTCGTCTCCACACCTCCCTTCTTCCTGCACAGAGGAAAATACTTGTTTTAATCCCTCTACTTCCCTGTCAGCTTCTTATCTATGGAATATTAATGCCATGTTGTCGTTAGAAGTTAGCATGAGGACTATACAAACAGAAACGTTTTGAACCATACTGTTGTCTAGTTGACAGTGCCTGCATCATGGACAGACAGTGCCGGTACTGGCTGTAGCTGTGTGAGTAGCTAGTTGTATGACTGTGTGTGTAGTTAGTTGTATGGTTGTGTGATTAGCTAGTTGTATGACTGTGTGATTAGCTAGTTGTATGACTGTGACTAGCTAGCTGTATGACTGTGTGAGTAGCTGTCTGTATGACTGTGTGAGTAGCTAGTTGTATGACTGTGTGACTAGCTGTCTGTATGACTGTGTGAGTAGCTATCTGTATGACTGTGTGAGTAGCTAGTTGTATGACTGTGTGACTAGCTAGCTGTATGACTGTGAGTAACTAGCTGTATGACTGTGACTAGCTAGCTGTATGACTGTGTGAGTAGCTAGCTGTATGACTGTGTGAGTAGCTAGCTGTATGACTGTGTGAGTAGCTAGTTGTATGACTGTGTGACTAGCTAGCTGTATGACTGTGTGAGTAGCTAGTTGTATGACTGTGTGACTAGCTAGCTGTATGACTGTGAGTAACTAGCTGTATGACTGTGACTAGCTAGCTGTATGACTGTGTGAGTAGCTAGTTGTATGACTGTGTGACTAGCTAGCTGTATGACTGTGTGAGTAGCTAGCTGTATGACTGTGTGAGTAGCTAGCTGTATGACTGTGTGAGTAGCTAGCTGTATGACTGTGTGAGTAGCTAGTTGTATGACTGTGTGACTAGCTAGCTGTATGACTGTGTGAGTAGCTAGCTGTATGACTGTGTGAGTAGCTAGTTAGTTGTATGACTGTGTGAGTAGCTAGCTGTTTGACTGTGCGAGTAGCTAGTTGTATGACTGTGTGACTAGCTAGCTGTATGACTGTGTGACTAGTTAGCTGTATGACTGTGTGAGTAGGAGTCTGGTCTTGTCCAAAGTCTGTATAAAAGATTAAAGTATGAAGTAGTCTGGTATTGAGGAGCACAGCAGGGAAGGTGTGTGATGGTGTGTGTTTTATGAAGTAGTCTGGTATTGAGGAACACAGCAGGGAAGGAGAACATGGAGTGAATGTAGATGCCAATGATTGAATGCTGCATAGACGAACTGATAAGGAGAAGCAGTGAGTGTGTGTACGTTGGTCGACAAGACTAATAAAGCCAGCATGACATGGGGTTCTTGTTGTTTTCCAGGAAGTCTTCACAGGAACAAGAAGTCACACTGGGGTTATATAAAAGTTGTGTCATGTCTTGGCTGAGATTCATCTTCAAGTTCTGATGCACTGTATGATAGGAAGAGGTGTCCAAAACACCTTGAATGTTCCCAATGTTAAAAACATTCTTGCCAACCATTCTGCACTATCCATAATGGAAACCTCTTGACAGTACAGTACACTAGTTCGTTGACTTAGTGAGAGTTTGCTTCCGAACTTCTCAAAGTTTTTCTGAACAAGACAAGAGCGTCATTGAAACTGAAGGACTACAATTTAAATGTAAACATTCCCTGTCTGTGTTGATTACCGTACCCTCTCTCCTCTGTGTCTCTTCAGGGTGTCGCGTGCGGCTGCTGTTCTGTTGTCTGACCCGTGCTTTCAGCTGCACTCCATCCAGCACCTCCTGGGGGAAGGAGAGACCTCTCCAGCTGCAGCCGTGCTCCCGCAGGCCCCCACAGTACACCCAGGAGGCCCTGCTGCAGCCGCAGCTCCCGCTGAACGTAAACACTTCTCCCTGCACGCCTGTGAGTACACCTCTCTGGCTGGCCGGCTGGCTGTCTTTTTGTCTGTTGGTCTGTCTGTTTCGTTAGAAGAACTAAAGGAACTCCCCTATACCGCTCAGAATATTTATTTGACATCTCAGTAAGGTTGTATACAGTACATTTGGAAAGTATTCAAACCACTTGACATTTTCCAAATTTGTTTAGGTTAAAGCCTTATTCAAAAATTCCTCATCAATCTACACACAATACCCAATAATGACAAAGCAAAAACTGAAATATCACATTTACATAAGTATTCAGAACCTTTACTCAGTACTTTGTTGAAGCACCTTTGGCAGCGATTACAGTCTTGAGTCTTCTTGGCTATGACGCTACAAGCTTGGCACACCTGTAATTGGGGAGTTTCTCCTGTTCTTCTCTGCAGATCCACTCAAGCTCTGTCAGGTAGAATGGGAAGCGTTGCTGCAGAGCTATTTTCAGGTCTCTCCAGAGATGTTCGATCGGGTTCAAGTCCAGGCTCTGGCTTGGCCACTCAAGGACATTCAGAGACTTGTCCCAAAGCCACTCCTGTGTTGTCTTGGCTGTGTGCTTAGGGTTGTTGTCCTGTTAGAAGGTGAACCTTTGCCCCATTCTGAGACCCTGAGCACTCTGGGGCAGGTTTTTGTCAAGGATCTCTCTGGACTTTGCTCCATTCATCTTTTCCTCAATCCTGACTAGTCTCCCAATCCATTCCGCTGAAAAACATCCCCACAGCATGATGCTTCACCACAGGGATGGTGCCAGGTTTCCTCCCGAGGTGACACTTGGCATTCAGGCCAAAGAGTTCAATCTTGGTTTCATCAAACCAGAGAATCTTATTTCTCACGGTCTGAGAGTCTTTAGTTGCCTTTTTGTAAACTCCAATCGGTAACCTCCCTGACCAAGGCCTCCCTGACCAAGGGCCTTCTCCCTCGATACATTTGTAAAAATGTCTAAAAACCTGTTTTCACTTTGTCATTATGGGGTATTTTTCTTAAAGCCATTTTAGAATAAGGCTGTAACGTAACAAAATGTGGAAAAAGGAAATTGGTCTGAATACTTTCCGAAGGCACTGTATGTAGGAAAAATATTAGAAGGCCTAACACTGACCTTTGAGGGACCCAGGTTTACAGTGTCTAAAGCTTTGCTTAGGTCAAGAAAAACAACCCCTCACCTAACCAACTTCATTGGGGAGTCTGCAAAGTATTGCAGCCTCCTTGACTATGTGAAATGTCCAATACAAGGACAAACATTATTTTTTTACGGACGACAAACACTTCTCCTGTGAGTGACTATTTATTTAACTATAGGAAACTCCTGCACACTACACATACATAAAATGTAAACTTACAGTGACTAGTGAAAGTCTACACTCCCTTGCACAGTCTTCACATTTTTATTAAAATAAATGTTTTGGGATACTTGAAAAAAGTGATTAAAGTGATTACATTTGATACTTGAAAATACAGATGATCGACAACAAAGTGAAAAGCAGGAAGACTGTGTTAAAAAATCCACTCCAAATAATCCATTCTGTTTTCAACAAGGCACTTAAGTAATACTGCTAGTCAACACGGCAAAGAAATTAACTTTTTGGCCTAAATAAAAAGTTATACAGATTTGGGTCAAATCCAATACAACACAACACAGTGTGAAACTCTCTGTATTTTAAAATATTTTAGTATCAGCATCATGTTATGGGTATGCTTGTCACCAGCAGGGAATGTGGAGTTTGTCAGGATCCAAAGAAATGTGAAAGGAGCAAAGCACATTTAAAAAGGTAGAGCAACGGGACAATTACATACATTTGAATGCCAAAGACACACCACAATGGCTTTCCAAGAGTGTTCCTGACTGGTCCATTCTCAGTCCTGATTTTAATTTGCTTAAAAATCAGACACAGTTTGAATATTGCTGTCCATTAATTATTTAGAGCCAGCACATAAACACATTGTTTTGTCTGGGTCGATGGCGGTTTAGGGAATGACGGCAAATTTACGGACTCCTGACCAATTGTGCTATTTTGTGTATTTTTTTGTGATCTTATGTGTTTCCACCATCGTTTCCTATGACTGAAAAGAGCTTCTGGACATCAGAACAGCCATCACTAGCTGGCTAGCACAGACTGGAATATGTTCCGTGATTCATCCGATGTCATTGAGGAGTTTACCACATCAGTCACCAGCTTCATTAATAAGTGCATCGACGACGTTGTCCCCACAGTGACCGTACATATATATCCCAACCAGAAGCCATGGATTACAGGCAACATCTGCATTGAGCTAAAGGCTAGAGCTACCGCTTTCAATGAGTGGGACACTTATAAGAAATCCTGTTATGCCCTCTGATGAACCATCACGCTATCCTTAGCCGATGTGAGCAAGTCCACAGGACTAGACTGATAACCAGGATGCGTACTCAGAGCAGGCGCTGACCAGCTGGCAAGTCTCTTCTGACATTTTCAACCTCTCCCTGACTCTGTCTGTAATACCTACATGTTTCAAGCATACCACATTAGTCCCTGTGCCCAAGAACACACACATGCATATTGACGCCACAGACACACTTTCACACTCTTCACATGCACTGCTGCTACTCTGTTTATTATCTATCCTGATTGCATATTACCGCAATTACCTCAACTACCTGGTACCCCTGCACATTGACTCAGTACTGGAACCCCTTGTGTATAGCCTCATTACTACCTAGTACCCCTGCACATTGACTCAGTACTGGAACCCCTTGTGTATAGCCTAATTACTATCTGGTACCCCTGCACATTGACTCAGTACTGGAACCCCTTGTGTATAGCCTCATTACTACCTAGTACCCCTGCACATTGACTCAGTACTGGAACCCCTTGTGTATAGCCTCATTACTAGGGCTGTGGCAGTCACAACATTTCTTCAGCCGGTAATTGACTGTTAATTAACATAAACACATTAAGCATCTCCTGGCTTCCGCACACAGCCTACAAGCCACTAATGCAGACCTTTGGAATATCTACATTTAAAAAATGTAATATAGCCTACACCTTCACAATAAATTGATGTATTTATTTTTAACAGGTCTAAAGAAGTATGATATGAAGAAAGTCTATGTAGTCTATTTCAGAATAACAGAAAAGCATACCGTGAGTTGTCCTTATTTTAGGTCCTGATCTGGCTATGCCAAATGGCTGTGGGCTACACTAGTTCATTTAGCAAACAAGATTTGCTTAGAATTCCGTGGCATTATTTTATAGTATGAAGAATACAATTGAACAAAGCTGAATAAATTTAAAATATTTTCTCCAAACGATTTGAGGCAGTGCGCACATGCGGCTATTCTGTGTTGTGGTTAACAAAATAATAGGTCCTCCTGTATGCTTAATTTACAGTTATTAATGTAACATTAGTTGTTCTACAAACGTTAGGCTATATGTTTTGTTTTAATACATTGTAATGCTGCATGATGTGACTAATGATGATTTGAAAAAAGTTACTTGAAAGGCATGAGCTCTGCTTTGTTTTTTGCGCAGGCTGTACACACTTCATCAGTCTCTCATTCACAATTTGACAAGCACTTGATAATGCCTCGAATTTCATGGCAGCATTTGTGGCCGTAATGCAACCATTTGTGGCCAGTGGCCGTTTCGCCCTTCTCCCTTCACATGATCGGGTCTTTCTCACTGGCTACAAGTGAAGACAGACACATTGAGAAACAACTGCGTGCGTCCTTATCCAATTCCGAGGTGCATATTGAAGAACTGTCCACATTTACATTTTGTCAGCCAACACGATGAGTCGACCTAACGAACAGCAGAAGCACTAGTCTGTGTCAATCTACTTCCCCCATAGTACAAACGTTGACCTATTCTATTCTGTGCGAGAAATAAATATTCCAAGCATAGTCTGGGACAGTTGTGGGATGCAATAGATCCCAAATTAATACAACCACCAGCATAAAAAAAAACATTTTCATGCAATGTGGCTTATTATTGTGGTCAGAGGTAGTTAGCTATCAAATCAAATGTTATTGGTCACATACACGTGGTTAGCAGATGTTATTGCGGGTGTAGCGAAATGCTTGTGCTTCTAGCTCCGACAGTGCAGTAATATCTAACAAGTAATATCTAACAATTACACAACATATACCCAATACACACAAATCTAAGTAACGAATGAATTAAGAATATATACATGTATGGACGAGTGGCATGGACTAAGATACAGTAGAATAGTATAGAATACAGTATATACATGTGAGATGAGTAATGTAAGATATGTAAACATTATTAAAGTGACTAGTATTCAATTTCTTGAAGTGGCCAGTGATTTCTAGTCTGTCTATAGGCAGCAGCCTCTAATGTGCTAGTGATGGCTGTTGAACAGTCTGATGGCCTTGAGATAGAAGCTGTTTTTCAGTCTCTCGGTCCCAGCTTTGATGCACCTGTACTGACCTCACCTTCTGGATGATAGCTGGGTGAACAGGCAGTGGCTCGGGTGGTTGATGTCCTTGATGATCTTTTTGGCCTTCCTGTGACATCGGGTGCTGTAGGTGTCCTGGAGGGCAGGTAGTTTGCCCCTGTTAATGCGTTGGGCACCGCACCACCCTCTGGAGAGCCTTGCGATTGCGGGCGTTGCAATTGCGAAACCAGGCGGTGATACAGCCCAACAGGATGCTCTAAATTGTGCATCTGTAAAGGTTTGTAAGGGTTTTAGGCGCCAAGCCAAATTTCTTTACCCTCCTGAGGTTGAAGAGGCTCTGTTGCGCATTCTTCACCACACTGTCTGTGTGGGTGGTCCATTTCAGTTTGTCAGTGATGTGTACGCCAAGGAACTTCAAGCTTTCCACCTTCTCCACTGCAGTCCCGTCGATGTGGATAGGGGGGTGCACCCTCAGCTGTTTCCTGAAGTCCACGATTATCTCCTTTGTTTTGTTGACGTTGAGTGAGGGGTTAGATAGATAGATACTTTATTGATCCACGAGGGGAAATTTCTTCGTCAAGCAGCTACGAAAAACACAGGGCAGGTGCAAAATGCCAGAACGAAAATATACAAAAGACAGATACACGATACATAGTGCGGCAGTATGAAAAAGTATAAAAATACAAGAAGTCTGGAGTGAAAAATGCTATAAAAAGGTATTGCATAGTATGGGTGAATGGCTGAATATGTACACGATACATTGTTACAAGGAATATTTGCATGGTTAACTATACTATACAGGTCGATGGCAAAGAAATGCTTAAATAGCTAAATGTTCGTATGATATAAGTGAGGGTAATCGTTTACTTAATATACAGTCTGGTTAAATGAACAGGTAAGTGAATATGTGCATGGTTAAATTAACTGTACAGGTAAATGACTGGCACCACACTCCCAGAGCCCTCACCTCCTCCCTGTAGGCTGTCTCGTCATCGTTGGTAATCAAGCCTACTGTGTCATCTGCAAACTTGATGATTGAGTTGGAGGCCATCTTGGCAACGTAGTCATGGGAGAACAGGGAGTACAGGAGGGGGCTGAGCACACACCCTTGTGGGGCCCCAGTGTTGAGGATCAGCGAAGTGGAGGTGTTGTTTCTACCTTCACCACCTGGGGGCGGCTCGTCAGGAGGTCCAGGACTCAGTTGCACAAGGCGGGGTTCAGACCCAGGGCTTCAAGCTTAATTATGAGCTTGGAGAGTACTATGGTGTTGAATGCTAAGCTATAGTCATTGAACAGCATTCTTACATACATTTGCAAAAATGCCTGTTTTTGCTTTGTCATTATGGGGTATTGTGTGTAGATTGATTAGGGAAAAAAGCTCAATTTAATCAATTTTAGAATACGGCTGTAACGTAACAATGTGGAGAAAGTGAAAGGCTCTGAATACTTTGCGAATGTTACTGTACATAATGGCTTTAAAGGCCCCTCTACATCCCTAGAAAATGGCTTTTAAGGCCCCTCTACCTCCCTAGATAAATCCCTAAATCCCTCAGCAGCCTGTTGTTTACTACACTAGAACATCAACTTGTAAACTAATCACCAATCCGATAACTAGTTGCTGTTAATCAGGACTTCATCTTAACTCTCCTCGTCCTGGTTAATGATTTAAACTCAGAGGACTCAGTACAGTATGCACCTCAGTCAGACTATTCATCTCTTATGACAATAACCTCCCTAGGACAGAGACATAAAGAGAGGTGAAATGAGAGGGACCAAGCACCCCAGGGTCTTTTCAGAGTTTATTAGAGCGAGCAGATTCTAGCGGGAGGAAGTATGCTCCACTAGGCTAGCAAAGCCATCTTATATAATTGGATGGCTCATTTGTGCACTAGGTTCTGAGAGAGAGAGTGGGGAGATGAAGAGAGAGGGAGGGAGAGCAGGTCCAGGCGGTAACAGCTTGGGCTCCGGTGTTTTGGAGCTTTCATCAGTACAGTGATGAGGTAGGGCTTCTCTCTCTTGCCCCCCCTCCCCCCTCTTCATTGCATCCTACCTCCATGAGGCAGGTGTTACATTAGCTGTATTAATCAGACAGTGTGAATCCCAAATGGCACCCTATTCCCAATATATTACCTCATGCTCTGGTCAAAAGTAGTGCACTGTATCGGGAATAGGGTGCCATTTTGGCGCACACAGTGTGTAGAGGATGTATATGTCCTGCTCCACTCTGTTAGCTAGCTGCCAGTCAATGCCTGCCAATCTCTGATGCTTTTCTATTCAATTAAAGGCCCAGTGCAGTCAAACTAGATTTTCTTGTGTTTTACTGTGTGTGTGTATGTATGTACAGCGTGTGAAATAAGTATTGAACACGTCACCATTTTTCTCAGTAAATATATTTCCAAAGGTGCTATTGACATGTTCACCAGATGTTGGTAACAACCCAAGTAATCCATACATACAAAGAAACCAAAACAAATAAGTTCAGAAATTAAGTTATGTGTCATAATGTGAAATGACACAGGGACAAAGTATTTCCACACTGAGGTTGGAATGATATTGTGAAATTGTTAAAATTATGATAGTGACATTTTAGGGTAAGAGCTGTTTGAAAAGTTTTTGCCTGCTTTAGTTAAGAGACCAATAAGAAAGAGAGTTAAACTTCTCTGCCAATAACAGCTAGTTTTCCGTTTTCCCCTCCCCACTCAGAACACTTCCAGACAGTCCTTGAGAAATTGCTCTTTGCTAAGAAGCCTTTGTCAAAACAATCACAGTAAGGTACTTAATTGTTACGCATAATTCACTTACAGTGCCTTCAGAAAGTATTCATAACCCTTGACTTATTCTACATTTTGTTTTTACAGCCTGAATTTAAAATGAATAAAATAAAATGTTTCTCACACATCTACACACAATACCCCATAATGGCAAAGAAACATTTTATTCAATTTATTCACACCCCTGAGTCAATACTTTGTAGAAGTACCTTTGGCAGTGATCATCTTGGGTATGTCTGTATCAGGTTTGCACATCTGGATTTGTGGATTTTCTCCGTTCTTCCTTGCAAATTTTGGCTTTTAAGTCTTTTAAGTTAGATGGGGAGTGGCAGCAATCTTCAAGTCTTTCCACAGATTTGCAATGGGATTCAAGTCTGGGCTTTGGCTGGGCTACTCAAGGACTTTCACGTTCTTGTTCTGACGCCATTCCAGCGTTGCTTTGGCTGTATGCTTGGGGTCATTGTCCTGTTGGAATGCAAATCTTTGCCCCAGTCTCATTCGCACTCTGAAGCAGGTTTTGATTAAGGCTTTGCCTGTATTTGGCCCCATTCATTGTTCCATCTATCCTTATCAGTCTCCCAGTCCCTGCCGCTGAAAAGCACCCCATAGCATGATGCTGCACCCACCATACTTCACGGTAAGGATGGTGTGAAATGGGTGATGAGCTGTGCCTGGTTTACTCCAGACATATCATTTTGCATTCAGGCCCAAGAGTTAAATTTTTGTCTCATCAGACCACAAAATATTTTGCCTTATGCTCTGAGTCTTTCACGTGCCTTTTTGCAAATGAACTCTAGTCGTGCTGTCATGTGCCTTTTTCTCAGGAGTGGCTTCCGTCTGGGCACTCTCCCATAAAGCCCAGATTGATGAAGTGCTGTAGCGACTGTTGTCCTTCTGGCAGGTTCTCCTATCTCAGCCAAAGAACTGTAGTTCTGTCAGTGGTCATTGGGTTCTTGGTCACCTCCCTGACCAAGGTCCTTCTTGCCTGGTTGTACAGTTTGGTCAGATGACCAGTTCTAGGCAGTGTTTGGGTAGTTCCATATTTTTTTTCAATTTCCAAATGAACACTGTGCTCTTGGACCTTTCAACACTCTAGAAATTGTTTTATCCCTTCCCCAGAAATGCCTCATCGCAATTCTATCTTGGAGATCTTTCGGACAGTTCCTTGGACTTTCTGCTCTGACATGCACTGTCAACTGTGGGACCTTATATAGACAGGTGTGCTTCTTTCTAAATCATGTCCAAACTATTTAATTGGCCACAGGTGGACTCAAGTTGTAGTGGCATCTTAAGAAAATTGGATTCACCTGAGCTCAATTTGGAGTGTCAATTTTGAATTCAGTATGTAACGCAACACAGGTTATTTTCATCACCACCCACCTCCCACTTCTCTCTTCCTTCCCTTTCTCATTTGTTTGTGAAAACACTGTCCTTGTGGCTCAGTTTTCTCACTGGGCTAGGCTCTGGGCTTGGGTTTGGCTCTGGGCTTGGCTCTGGGCTTGGCTCTGGCTTGGCTCTGGGCTTGGCTCTAGGGTTGGGGTTGGCTCAGGCATCACAACAAATTATTCTACAAGTAATACTATTAAAAATGGATGAATGGTGATGATGGAACCACCAATTAATAATACACTGAGGATTTCTTCACGTTCTCAAGGTTTAAAAAAGATTGATTTAATGAATGATGATGATAATAATAGTATAATTGCCGAATGAGGACCATGTTAAATGTTTAGTCATGTGCTGAACTGAAGGACAGGTTCCTGCCTCTCTCCAAGGGTATCTGATCTAACCAGTACAGCCGACCAGCCAGGCGGACAGCAATACATTATAGATGAGCATCTCAGATGGTACACAGCATTAAACACACAGCAGCCGCTAGAGGAAAGAAGATGAGGCTGATGGACGTTATTCCATTACCACTTCAAACATCTTTAAATATCTCTCCATCTCTCTCAATGGCCATGCTGCAAGTCAGGACTCTACACCTCCTCCTCCTGTCCCCCCTCCTTCTCCTGTCCCTCCTCCTCCTCCTGTCCCCCCTCCTTCTCCTGTCCCTCCTGTCCTCCTGTCCCCCCTCCTCCTCCTTCTCCTGTTTCAACTCCTTCTCCTGTCCCCCCTCCTCCTCCTGTACCTCCTCCTCCTCCTGTCCCCCCTCCTCCTCCTTCTCCTGTTTCAACTCCTTCTCCTGTCCCCCCTCCTCCTCCTGTACCTCCTCCTCCTCCTGTCCCCCCTCCTCCTCCTGTACCTCCTCCTCCTCCTTCTCCTGTTTCAACTCCTCCTCCTGTCCCCCCTCCTCCTCCTTCTCCTGTTTCAACTCCTTCTCCTGTCCCCCCTCCTCCTCCTGTACCTCCTCCTCCTCCTGTCCACCCTCCTCCTCCTTCTCCTGTCCCTCCTCCTCCTCCTGTCCCTCCTCCTCCTCCTGTCCTCCCTCCTTCTCCAGCCCCCCCTCATTCTCCTGTCCCTCCTCCTGTCCCCCCTCCTTCTCCTGTCCCTCCTCCTCCTCCTGTCTCCCCTCTTCCTCCTCCTCCTCCTTCTCCTGTCCCTCCTCCTCCTACTCCTCCTGTCTCCCCTCCTCCTCCTGTCCCTCTTCCTGTCCCCCCTCCTCCTGTCCTCCCTCCTTCTCCTGTCCCTCCTCCTCCTGTCCCTCCTCCTCCTGTCCCCCCTCCTTCTCCTGTCCCTCCAGCTCCTCCTCCTCCTCCTGTCCCTCCTCCTCCTGTCCCCCCTCCTTCTCCTGTCCCTCCAGCTCCTCCTCCTGTCCATCCTCCTCCTCCTCCTCCTGTCCCCCCTTCTTCTCCTGTTCCTCCTCTCCTCCTGTCCCCCCTCCTGTCCCTCCTCCTGTCCCCCCTACATCTCCTGTTCCTCCTCTCCTCCTGTCCCCCCTCCTGTCCCTCCTCCTCCTGTCCCTCTTCCTGTCCCTCCTCCTCCTGTCCCTCCTCCTCCTCCTGTCCCTCCTCCTCCTCCTTCCCAAAAATATCCAAATATAAGTATATTTGAAAGTGTTCAGGTGGTTGGTGCTGTAACAACAGATGTGTTCTCAATGTCCTTCATCCTCCATATGCAATAACAGTAGAGAAGGTGTATGTTCACAAAGACACACTGTACATTATATAGACTAGTATATAGAATTTGGAAAGCACCATATGTACATTATGTATATGTACAGTGAGGGAAAAAAGTATTTGATCCCCTGCTGATTTTGTTTGTTTGCCCTCTGACAAAGAAATGATCAGTCTATAATATTAATGATAGATTCATTTGAACAGTGAGGGACAGAATATCAACAAAAAAATCCAGAAGAACGCATGTCAAAATTGTTATAAATTGATTTGCATTTTAATGAGTGAAATAAGTATTTGACCCCTCTGCAAAACATGACTTAGTACTTGGTGGCAAAACCCTTGTTGGCAATCACAGAGGTCAGACGTTTCTTGTAGTTGGCCACCAGGTTTGCACACATCTCGGGGGGATTTTGTCCCACTCCTCTTTGCAGATCTTCTCCAAGTCATTAAGGTTTTGAGGCTGACGTTTGGCAACTCGAACCCTCAGCTCCCTCCACAGATTTTCTATGGGATTAAGGTCTGGAGACTGGCTAGGCCACTCCAGGACCTTAATGTGCTTCTTCGTGAGCCACTCCTTTGTTGCCTTGGCCGTGTGTTTTGGGTCATTGTCGTGCTGGAATACCCATCCACGACCCATTTTCAATGCCCTGGCTGAGGGAAGGAGGTTCTCACCCAAGATTTGATGGTACATGGCCCCATCCATCGTCCCTTTGATGCGGTGAAGTTGTCCCGTCCCCTTAGCAGAAAAACAACCCCAAAGCATAATGTTTCCACCTCCATGTTTGACGGTGGGGATGGTGTTCTTGGGGTCACGGCAAGTTGAGTTGATGCCAAAGAGCTCGATTTTGGTCTCATCTGACCACAACACTTTCACCCAGTCCTCCTCTGAATCATTCAGATGTTCATTGGCAAACTTCAGACGGGCCTGTACAGTGGGGGGAACAAGTATTTGATACACTGCCAATTTTGCAGGTTTTCCTACTTACAAACCATGTAGAGGTCTGTAATTTTTATCATAGGTACACTTCAACTGTGAGAGACGGAATCTAAAACAAAAATCCAGAAAATCACATTGTATGATTTTTAAGTAATTAATTTGCATTGATCACCTACCAACCAGTAAGAATAGTTTTTATTTAAGAATCCCTCCTGTTCTCCACTCATTACCTGTATTAACTGCACCTGTTTGAACTTGTTACCTGTATAAAAGACACCTGTCCACACACTCAATCAAACAGACTCCAACCTCTCCACAATGGCCAAGACCAGAGAGCTGTGTAAGGACATCAGGGATAAAATTGTAGACCTGCACAAGGCTGGGATGGGCTACAGGAAAATAGGCAAGCAGCTTGGTGAGAAGGCAACAACTGTTGGCGCAATTATTAGAAAATGGAAGAAGTTCAAGATGACGGTCAATCTCCCTCGGTCTGGGGCACCATGCAAGATCTCACCTCGTGGGGCATCAATGGTCATGATCATGAGGAAGGTGAGGGATCAGCCCAGAACTACACGGCAGGACCTGGTCAATGACCTGAAGAGAGCTGGGACCACAGTCTCAAAGAAACCTGAAGGATCTGGAGAAGGTCTGTATGGAGGAGTGGGCCAAAATCCCTGCTGCAGTGTGTGAAAACCTGGTCAAGTACTACAGGAAACGTATGATCTCTGTAATTGTAAACAAAGGTTTCTGTACCAAATATTAAGTTCTGCTTTTCTGATGTATCAAATACTTATGTCATGCAATAAAATGCAAATGAATTACTTAAAAATCATACAATGTGATTTTCTGAATTTTTGTTTTAGATTCCGTCACTCACAGTTGAAGAGTACCTATGATAAAAATTACAGACTTCTACATGCTTTGTAAGTGGGAAAGCCTGCAAAATCGGCAGTGTATCAAATACTTGTTCTCCCCACTGTACATGTGCTTTCTTGAGCAGGGGGACCGTGCGGGCGCTGCAGGATTTCAGTCCTTCACAGTGTGGTACCAATTGTTTTCCTGGTGACTATGGTCCCAGCTGCCCTGAGATCATTGACAAGATCCTCCCGTGTGGCTGATTCCTCACCGTTCTCATGATCATTGCGACTCCACGACGTGAGATCTTGCATGGAGCCCTGGACCGAGGGAGATTGACAGTGCTTTTGTGTTTCTTCCATTTGCGAATCATCGCACCAACTGTTGTCACCTTCTCACCAAGCTGCTTGGCGATGGTCTTGTAGACCATTCCAGCCTTGTGTAGGTCTACAATCTTGTCCCTGACATCCTTGGACAGCTCTTTGGTCTTGGCCATGGTGGAGAGTTTGGAATCTGATTGATTGACTCCTTCTGTGGACAGGTGTCTTTTATACAGGTAACAAGCTGATATTAGGAGCATACTCTTAAAGGTATTGCTCCTAATCTCAGCTCGTTACCCGTATAACAGGCACCTGGGAGCCAGAACTCCTTCTGATTGAGAGGTCAAATACTTATTTCACTCATTTCAATGCAAATCACTTTATAACATAAAGCACCATATGTACATTATGTACATGTATACAGTTGAAGTCGGAAGTTTACATACACCTTAGCCAAATACATTTAAACTTTCACAATTCCTGACATTTAATCCTAGTAAAAATACCCTGTCTTAGGTCAGTTAGGATCACCACTTTATTTTAAGAATGTGAAATGTCAGAATAATATTAGAGAGAATTATTTATTTTAGCTTTTATTTCTTTCATCACATTCCCAGTGGGTCAGTATTTGGTAGCATTGCCTTTAAATTGTTTAACTTGGGTCAAACTTTTGGGTAGCCTTCCACAAGCTTCCCACAATAAGTTGGGTGAATTTTGGTCCATTCCTCCTGACAGAACTGGTGTAACATAGTCAGGTTTGTAGGCCTCCTTGCTCGCACACGTTTTCAGTTCTGCCCACAAGTGTTCTATAGGATTGAGGTCAGGGCTTTGTGATGGCCACTCCAATACCTTGACTTTGTTGTCCTTAACCCATTTTGCCACAACTTTGGAAGTATGCTTGGGGTCATTGTCCAACTTCCGACCTCAACTGTATGTATATGTACATGGTATAGACTAGTCTATAGAATATGGAAAGTACCATAAGAGATCTGTGTATTATCCCACCCTGTCTGTACCATAAGAGATCTGTGTATTATCCCACCCTGTCTGTACCATAAGTGAGCCGTGTATTATCCCACCCTGTCTGTACCATAAGAGATCTGTGTATTATCC